>OY282515.1:71441561-71972834 GCA_958296145.1 Hydrotaea cyrtoneurina
AGGCTTTCATTTGTTTTACTTTTTGTTGTTGTTGTTGTTCTTCTTCTTATTATTAAACTCAATGTAAGAAAGGCAAAACAAAGTTTTCTTTTGTGTTTGTGCAAACGGAAGCATACAGGATGACATGAAGGAAGTTTGGTGTTACAAATTCAATGTAGAACAACAACAACAACAGCAAACAACAAATTTCAATGAACCAACAAGGCTGGAATGAACGAACGTCCGTTCGTGTACATATGTTTTTTTTAAAACAATCTTTAGGAAAAGTTTTTTTTTTTTCTGAACACATGTACATTAGGGTGGAGTGAAAACATGCTTTTTTTTAATTTGAAAAAGTTAACCTCGGAAAGAGATGTAGTCTGGGGTCCTAATGAGGGGAAAAATAAAGAAAAAAATTTTAAAAAAAATTTAGGGGTCGCGCCACTTCCTCGAAATTTGGAAATTATCGCTATTTTGGCGTTGATTTTAGAAAAATCCTAAAAATTAACGACTTAACTTATTCGAAATTTAAGTTTGAGCTTGTTCAGTGCCCAAACAAAAGTATTTGAGGCAAATATGAGGATAATCGACTAATATTTGTAGCGTTGGTGGCGATTTCATTGTTCAGTCAATTTTCTGAAGAAGGGACGATTTGACTTATTTTACTTTTTGAAATTTTTGAACAATGAGAAAATTTTTTTTAAATTTTTTCATGATCTTATTTCATTGTTTACGCTATTGCAAACATTTATTGACATAAAATTTTTTTTTTTGGATTTTTCTAAAATCAACGCCAAAATAGCGATAATTTCCAAATTTCGAGGGAGTGGCGCCTAAACATTTTTTAAAATTTTGTTCTTTATTTTTCCCCTCATTAGGACCCCAGACTACATCTCTTTCCGAGGTTAACTTTTTTTTTTGAATTTCACTCCACCCTAATGTACATGTTCATCATGTGAGTATGTGTGTGTCTGTGAAAGTGTGCGCAAGTGTATGTGTTAGCTAACCAGCCCAGCGCCGACATGCAACACGAACTACGTACGACGACTTGGCTACATTCTATAAAATTGTAAATAAATTGTCGTTGGTCCTGGTGGCAGTGACGTTTGTTGTTGGTCCTTCCGAATGTTGTTGCCGCTGCTACTGTTCCATTTAGGCTAGTCCCAATTGTACTTGTCGCCATCATCATCGCCGCCGTCGTCGTCATGCACAAAGTCAAGTATGGTGGCCTGAAACTCAAGCAAAAAAAAATCAAATGTTGAATTCCACAAAAAAAACATAAAACGGTAGCAGCAACATAAACTAGAAAGCCTGAAATGAGTGCTGCATGGTAGTTGGTGGAGGGGGGGGAATACATAAACAGACCATAAGAGGGAGGAAGGATGTTTATGTTCAAAGGAAAATTTCCTTAACGCTTGTTTGTGTACCAACAACAACTACCATTTCTATCAAATTTCCTACACGCCTTCAAAAAAAAAGCAAGGAAAAGAAAAAACTGTCTCGGTCTCGTTTTCATTCTCCAATCTCAAGGAAACGTTTTCTTAGTCATCCATCCACTCAGAAACGAGAAACGGCGTGTAATGTTGAGCATTTGCTTTAATCAGCTGTAAAACTGGCACAGAGCGTCTAAATGCATATCCCAGTAAAAAATAGGATCATCCAAAGAGTAATCTTGGAGCGCTCCTTTGTGAGCAATGGATTACTCCATAAAACTCCGAGTCTCATGCATTTTGTACTCCTTTTTTACACAGCATGTCCGCAGAGGCGAGCAATCCTTTTGGGCTCCTTATGGAGTATAAAAAGAGTACTCCCTTTGGTCCTGAAAAGGAGGACAAGGGGAGTAATCTTTTTTATTTCCTGAAAGAGCATAAAAGGAGTAATCGTTTTTGTCTCCTAAAAGAGCATAAAGGGAGTAATCGTTTTTGTCTCCTAAAAGAGCATAAAGGGAGTAATCGTTTTTTTCTCCTAAAAGATCATAAAAGGAGTTAACAGTTTTTCCTTATTCAGGTATAATTTTTTTTATTATTTTTTTTTAAAAGCAAGGAGCAATTCATTTTGACAGTGATGTAAAATAGGAATAAATACGTAGTATTCTCCATCAGGTATCAAATGCATACTGTCAAGTGGAAATTGTGTCACCATGTTGATGTTGCATAATTCCAAGGGATGAATATCGCTTTGAAATTGCGGTAAGTGATATGCTTTGCTTTTTCGTGATTTGAAAGTTTCATTAGTTCTTGCATTTCCAGGCACTATTGTGTAATTCAGTCTTCTGTTTTTATATGAAGCTTGTTGATCACATTTCGAACAACCCTGGGCAGATGTGTGTCCTACGGTTCCGATTAAAAAAGCCCTTGCAGGTGTGTCACAAACAAAATGTCTAATTTTGGGTATAAAGAATTTTCATTACATAACAAATTTTTGCCGTGCATCATCAGTGCTTTTTCTAAACCAAAATTAAAGTATTCACCTGGTGGCATTTCCGTTATTGCAGAGCTCTCTTTGGAGCAGCATACGTTTTCTGCATACACTGCTTTCAGCAATGTTTCTCTGCATAGTGGAACGTCCATACCTTCACTTTTTAAAATGTTGAGTAGTGAATTACAGCAAACGCGATTTTTAATTACCCAACAAGCAAGCTTCTGATCAAAATTTTGGGTTTTTTCACAGATATTGTTTGAATTGGTATCATAATGAACATCAAAGTTTTCCGTTTGGCTATCTTCCTTTGATAATTCATCGACTTTGTTAGGGGCCGATGCCTCTTGTTCACTTAAAGTCTCCCGATTACAATTTGAGAATTTTTCAATTTCTTTTTTAACTAGTCGTCTTAATTGACGCTTAGAAACTAAATGTTCACACATTTTCAACAATTTGTTAATATACCCGTACCTTTTCGCGTTTTTTTTTAAGAACACTTCTTTTTTCTTTTTAAGACTACGAGTAAACTGACTAAATAGACAAATAAAACGAAAATATCAAAAATTAACAGTTATGTCAAAAACATCAACAAAGCACTGACACATCCCTCATTGATCCATTTGGAGTATCAAGCGAGGCATCAACAACAAAACCTAAAAAAAACGTTTCGACAGCTCGCTTATTACTCCAAATGGATGGACACATCATTACTCCTTTATTGCTCGATTATGGATTAATCCATATATTTTTTACTGGGATGTAACACACACACACATGCATACACCGGCAAACAGACTCACAAACATATGAGCAGTTCAGTAAAGAAAAGTCACCGTTCTGCAGTTGTAATTAAAGCACATTTAGGTCCACTTACTTAATATTCGTTTGAGAGCTCACGGTTTTGTTTAAACATAAATTGAGACTCAGTCTCATTGGTATTGTGTATCTAAACCTACACAGCTTAAAGGCAACCAGCTTGCACGAATCGCATCTACCTCCAAATCGTATCACGTTTCAAATTCGGTAGCACTAAAATCGGAAATTTAGATGTTGTCAATTGTGGATGGGCGCATGTGGAAGAGGACTAGGTAGGTAGGTAGCCTTTATCTACCATAATATCATGTACAAGAACAAGGCGTTTGGAAATAATTCGGTTGACCAGTTTTCTAATGGAAAATCAGTTGACGGGAAATTGCCATCACCGAGACGCTTGATAATACGCTTACTGAACTTGGTACTCCAAAAATCGTTTGGAAAATAAATATCGTCCTAACCTCACTTGTTAACATAGCCATCGATATGAAAACGCGAGATGATTGGTTTTGCTCTCAGGCGCAAACTGAGAAGCGGATGGTTCGTGCTTTCAATTGCTGAGTCGATTGGTCTGGTAACGTGAGGTCTTTGGGCAAAATTCCCATCAGGCTGGTGAGTGAAATGTTAAGTTGTTCAACCGATGGTTGGTCGATGCTTCTGCATTGAGTCACACAGTATCGGCTGCGGCAGCCACATTCTCTGGGGACTCCAAAATGTATGTAAAAATTTTCAATAAACGCACTTTTTGGGCTACCCAGGATTGACTTTGACAATAAGTGTGAATTATTTACTGGCTCCACGAAAATTACGAAAAATCGCCCAAATTTAAAAATGAACAAATGCCCCAAAATTTTGGGTGAATTTTCAAAAAAATTTATACGATTATTAGCATAGCCCTGATTTTTTATTAAAATGTGGAAAACAAAACCACCCCAAAAGAAATATGAAAAATTCAGACAACGCTCGCTATTTTTTATTTTTTGATAATGTTTTGGCGTTACGACTTAATTATCACAGGTGTTCGACTTTTATGTTTCCATTTATAAATTTAAACTCCAAACTTGGCATTTTTGGAAATATTTTTTCATTTTAATTCAGCACGAGCTGACGCATTAGTGGGTAAATTTCAAGTGAAACGACACTTTGAGATTATGTTGTTGCTGTGTGAAGCCGGAGAGGAAGCTAGTAATGCCTTTGGATAGTTACAGTTATTCTGTAAGCTAAAATTCACGTTTAATGAAAAAAAAGCAAAAAGAACAAACAACAATTACATAATTTTGAGCGATTGTGCGATTTATGGGAAAATGGACGATAATTCATAATAAACAATTGTTAGCACATTTTTGATAGTTTGTTCATTGTTGTCCCTTGGGCGATTAATCGCATAGCGGAAAATGCGCCCCAAAAATGAAAAAAATGAATGCCACAAATGAAGAATTCCCCATAATAAATGAAAAATCTCCCCCAAAAAGTCCACTATGAAAAATAATAATTTTAGAAAATTATTAATTTTAAATTTATACATAAATAGTAATTATATGTACAGGGTTCTCCATCAAGAAGTGTTATTTTGGTATTCCAGGAAAAATGGAATTTTTTGAGACAAATTATTACATGTTTATTTCGTAATAAAGAGGAATTTATGCCATTAATAATGAAAAACAACATCAGGTACGCTTACAGGACCATATCCTTTTCATAAAACAATTTTCTATCTCAAGTGTAGGCAAATCGAACTGCCTAAGGTACTAGGGAACAATTAGGGAATCTCCCATCTGTACTTTGCTTCAAATGTTTGAGTAACTCAACCAAATCTAACAAAGCTACAGCCTTTGCCTAAAAATGTAACATTTTCTACTTTAAGATTGTGTTTTCATGGCAATGGTGAAATCGTAATCTAGAAAATAGCAATAACTTTTGTTTTGTGCTTTTTTGGAATCTCGCTAACATAGAAAAAGCCGAAAAGTCCCCCCTTGTACCCCGTATTTATGGTAATTTATGCATTCTGACTTTTATTTGCTCATGCAAACACATGTAGAGATTTTGTTTCTTGTATGTAAAGGGCACACAAAATATTTGGAATATTTTTTTGTTCTTTGGTTTCAGATTTCAGGTTAAAAGCATTTTAACATGTTATCCGTCTGTATTTGGTTTTCTCTTCGTTTTCGAAATTCTAACGATTTTGTTGTTGTTGTTGTTCTTTTCGGTTGCTTTTGAATTGGGATTTTAACCAAAGTATACATTCATATGTAGGCAACGGATCAAAGGGTCAGATGGGATGAAATAGCTACAAAAGATGTGGAATGTTAAAGGTACAATCTCGGTAGCTGGGAGGGGTGGGGGTGGGGGAGCTGTCTGCTGTCGGATCGTACTCGCAGATTTATAAGCGTGAAGGGAGGTGGAGGAGGCGGTATGACAGGAAGTCTCATGTCATACGGTGAAGACAAGAGAAAAACCTTCGTTGTCTGAATATAATTAAAGTTTTGACTGATATATAGGGATTGATAAAAGAAGAGATACGGAGATACGGACATGGACAAAATAAAAAACAAGTTTCAAATGGGATGAGACTTGATTCGAGAAAAATACAGGGATTTCCCAACAAGAGGTGGTATTTTGAATTACCCGCTAGTTCGCTAGCTGTCAAGCTTTTGAAGCTTTTCTATTTTGACATTACGATACTCGCTTTAACAACGCATTGAAATTATTAAAATTCACTACAAAAATGGTAAAAAAAAAGCATTTTTGGGTCGTATCGAGTTGTTGAAAAAGTTAGTGGTGTAAAGAATAGAACCCGTGCACGTCGCTCAAGAACAACTGAGAATATTACTGCTGTAGCCCAAAGTGTTGAAGAAAACCCAAGTCCACAAATGCCATTACTCCGTATTTTGCATAAAGACTTGGGACTTAAGGCTTAGAAAGTTCAGTTAACATAAGATCTCAAGCCGGTCGATCATCAACAACATCGTGAGACATTTTCCTTTGGGGCCACGTGAAAGATTAGTTCTAGGCCAACAGACCAGAGTCGATTCAAGACCTCAAAGATAGAATTCGTGAGGCTATGGAGGGCATAGGGTAGTCACTTTGCGGTTTCGTTATGGAAAATTTCAGGAAAAGGATATGGTCCTGTCGTGGTGGCCATTTGGCTGATGTTGTTTTATATTTATTAACGACATACCTCCCTCTTTATTGTGAAATGAACATCCGATCATTTATCACAAAAACTGCCATTTTGCTTTGCATACCAATATAACACCTCTTATTGGAAAACCCTGTACATGTTCGGAAAGTGTCAATCTTTGGAAAGCTGCTTTAGTTTTTACGGACGACCTTTTAGAATCTGCTTAAGTTTTTACAGACATTTCCAGTCCCGACGATTTTCCGATCTTTCATTGCAAAATAACACACATCCACGGTAAGTATTTTCTGTTTAAGTTCTAATTTCGATGGCGAATCTTTAAAAAAGTCACCAGGAATTGTGAAAAGAGTTTTCGAAATCACCATGTGCAAATTATGGCAACACATTTGGTTCGAGTCTTAAGAAACCTCCCACTTGAACCGGGTTATTATCTTATAAATAAAAATTTAAGAAACCTTTGTTAATAAAAATGTATGAAAATACATAATTTTACACACATTTTTCTTGACAAAGGTTTTTATAAATTTTTATGAATTTGGGGGTTAGTTTTTAGTAGAGCGTTTTTATTTTTGGATATTTCTTCATTTCGTGTTCAACTCACCGCTTTGGATCACCAAAAGGTCTTACCTGAAAATATACAACAACAAAAATAAGAAATTTTAATTAACCAGTTGCTGTATTTCATAATGGAAATATTTAATGATTTTTGGGGCTTAAAATAATTTTAATCACCTTCTGATTACGTAGATTTAATTTAACAAGAACAAGTAGAGTTTTATCCAACACAGCAAGGCGTAATTGCGAAAAATCTATGAATAAGCACCGACCACACTTTTAATTTAATTTTCTTGTCGAGTGGGCTTCGTTTGTTATTTCCCAACCTTGCAACGGTATCATAATTATACAACGACATCGATTAAAAACGGAAATCTTTCTCATTTCGTTTTTGCTTAAAGTTAGAGAGTAATTGTTTGATGTATCTCTTGTGGGCAAGAATGTATGCCGCTATAAGGTCTCTCTCTCTCTCTCTCTCTCGCCATCGCTGTTCTCTCGCTTCTTGCCGTTAACCTCATTTGAGGGATTTCTTAGTTTTTAATTAGTTTTCTTAAATATTTTAATAGTTTAATTAAAAGGTCACTGGAGAAGCTCGGCATGGCGTATGAGTGTTATTAAGGTTTAATGAAATATTAATCATACGTATGGTAGACCGGCCGCATATATATTTTTTTTTTGTTATGCATGTAAGTATAAATCGTTATGTATGTATGTGGTGTTAACACACAGTTTTGCAGTCAAAAATTAAAGAGAGAAGGAAAATTCATGTGAAAGGTTTTATGGGTTCAATTACCAAATGGAAGGAAAACTGAAATATTTCGCATTTCTATAATGTAAGATAACTATGCTGCGTGACAGTAAAAAAATTGTGGTAGGCGAGGTCTCAATTGTAAATGTCCCCACAATAAAAACGAAAAATGGCCCAAAATTCCACTTAGATTTTGTTCAAAATTATTGTGTATTTTTTCCTTGCCAAGGGGTCGGTATTTGGGTGAAGAGGCGTTGCTACCGCCTCAATTATAGGGTCAATGAAAATTGGGGAATTTCTCATAAATTACTTGGGGGACTTTTTCTGATTTTTTTTTGGGGAATTTTTCAATTATTTTGGGAAATTCAATGAGAATTGAGGAATTTTTCATAAATTACTTGGGGGACTTTTCAGATTTTTTTTGGGGAATTTTTCAATTATTTTGGGAAATTCAATGAGAATTGATGAATTTCTCATAAATTACTTGGGGGGACTTTTTAGAATTTTTTTGGGTAATTTTTCAATTATTTTGGGAAATTCAATGAGAATTGAGGAATTTTTCATAAATTACTTGGGGGACTTTTCAGAATTTTTTGGGTAATTTTTCAATTATTTTGGGAAATTCCTCATTTGGGGCATAAGAGGTAATTCAACATGATTGGCAACAGTTGCAAAAGTCCACAGGCCAAGATATCAATTGTAGGAAAATTGGAGAATTTCTCATAAATTACTTGGGGGACTTTTCAGATTTTTTTGGGGAATTTTTCAATTATTTTGGGAAATTCAATGAGAATTGGTGAATTTTTCATAAATTACTTGGGGGACTTTTCAGATTTTTTTTTGGGGAATTTTTCAATTATTTTGGGAAATTCAATGAGAATTGAGGAATTTTTCATAAATTACTTGGGGGGACTTTTCAGATTTTTTTTGGGGAATTTTTCAATTATTTTGGGAAATTCCTCATTTGGGGCATAAGAGGTAATTCAACAAGATTGGCAACAGTTGCAAAAGTCCACAGGCCAAGATATCAATTGTAGGAAAATTGGGGAATTTCTCATAAATTACTTGGGGGACTTTTCAGATTTTTTTTTTGGCAACAGTTGCAAAAGTCCACAGGCCAAGATATCAATTGTAGGAAAATTGGGGAATTTCTCATAAATTACTTGGGGGACTTTTCAGATTTTTTTTGGGTAATTTTTCAATTATTTTGGGAATTCAATGAGAATTGAGGAATTTTTCATAAATTACTTGGGTGGACTTTTCAGAATTTTTTTGGGGAATTTTTCAATTATTTTGGTAAATTCCTCATTTGGGACATAAGAGGTAATTCAACAAGATTGGCAACAGTTACAAAAGTCCACAGGCCAAGATATCAATTGTAGGAAAATTGGAGAATTTCTCATAAATTACTTGGGGGACTTTTCAGAATTTTTTTGGGTAATTTTTCAATTATTTTGGGAAATTCAATGAGAATTGAGGATTTTTTCATAAATTACTTGGGGGACTTTTCAGATTTTTTTTTGGGTAATTTTTCAATTATTTTGGCATATTCCTCATTTGGGACATAAGAGATAATTCAACAAGATTGGCAACAGTTACAAAAGTCCACAGGCCAAGATATCAATTGTAGGAAAATTGGAGAATTTCTCATAAATTACTTGGGGGACTTTTCAGATTTGTTTGGGGAATTTTTCAATTATTTTGGGAAATTCAATGAGAATTGAGGAATTTTTCATAAATTACTTGAGGGGACTTTTCAGAATTTTGTTGGGGAATTTTTCAATTATTTTAGCAAATTCCTCATCTGGGACATAAGAGGTAATTCAACATGATTGGCAACAGTTGCAAAAGACCACAGGCCAAGATATCAATTGTAGGAAAATTGGAGAATTTCTCATAAATTACTTTGGGGACTTTTCAGATTTTTTTTGGGGAATGTTTCAATTATTTTGGTAAATTCAATGAGAATTGAGAAATTTTTCATAAATTACTTGGGAGGACTTTTCAGAATTTTTTGGGGAATTTTTCAATTATTTTGGTAAATTCCTCATTTGGGACATAAGAGATAATTCAACAAGATTGGCAACAGTTCCAAAAGTCCACAGATATCAAAAATGTTAATACATTGGAAACTCAAGATGGTGTTTGAGGCTGCAGCAATAAAGTCTTCACTAACTAACGATTCAAAATTCTGAGGCCTTAAATAAAATTCATAGACATAGACTTCTTGAATGAATCTCCTTGCTTACCTACCCAACTATTATTCCATTTCGAAAACTCTGCAGCTAATACACATTTGAGGAGATGTCCCCCCCCCCATTCACATACCCATGAATGATAACAAAATCCTAGAAGGGTGAACTGTCTCTCACATCATAGTGATTGGTGAATGGTCTTAATATCTATGAATAACAAAACCTTCCACTGAAACCCCCAACTCAAAAGAACCCTCTTTATACTCTGCAGTTCTCCCCTTACCCTTATAGGCCCCGTCCCCTCAACCCCCTTTGACATGTTTGTGGCAAACGCAACGACTAAACTTAATCGCATTATGTCACAAACGGTATAATAGTTTTTTAATATGATTTGTTAATAAAAATAGAAGAATAACCCTTTTCTTTATTTGATATTAAATGAATCAATAAATTTTATATGACACCGACGATTACGACAAAAACACCCCACACCAGCTGCTCGCACTGTTCGGCATGAAGAAAAACAATCCCAATATCTGTCGTAGTAAATTCACCATTCGACGACTACCACCTCATAATTCCTCTCCAACCTCGATTCAATCTGCAATAACTACAACACACACAGACACACACACGCACACACAGTTGTTCCCACGACACAACAACAACTATAAAAAACTACGTACTAGTAAATGCCACAGACTGCTGTCACTCAGCGTCGTACTTACGTGGCACAGTGGTGGGAAACAAACGAAAATGTGGTCATATCAAAACTAATGTATATGTATTCTTTGCTGTTTGATACAACAAACACAGGATCAAATCCGGTTAAGGATCTGTTCGGAAATGCTGGGGATACCCAACAAGACTGGCTCCAATCTGGTTAAGGATCTCAGTCATTATTCACGGGCCGTTTCACTTCGTAAATGCTGAGGATACAGCGGTTAATCACTGGTCATTGCACTTCAATTTTACGAGTAAGATATGAAGCTCTAAATATCTTAAAAAGGATAAACCGCTTTCGATCAGTGAGTAAAGAATATGCTAGCATGCATACTCACTGTATTGTTCCTTAAGGGAATGTTGAGGAAAATACGTACCCAGGCTATCTACTTATTTTCCTTAACATTCCATGAAGAAACAGATGGGGAACTTCTCTCGAATCAGTGAGCTGGGCGCGATATACTGTGGTATACTCACTGACCGGGACATACTGTTTAAAGCCGGCTCCGAACGGCTAATGATTTTCTGGAGATTGCTCTCTAACTCGTAAAATCGCCAACATTTACGAGGTGGGAAAACAGCCGCTGAAAAATGTTCAATGGTCTTAACTGGGTTTGAACCTGGTTAACTGGGTTTTACCACTCACCGTGTGTTATCTGCCGTCTACCGAAATTACTTTTGAGACATTTGAAAGGTATTTCAGATTATGCCGATTGAAGGCTTTCAAAAGTTTTTAAGTAGCACAGGAAGGTTTGATACTAACAATGCCAACCGGATTATTGAGTTGTGCAGCTACTAGAGGACTTCTGGAAGGGATACAGCTTCTCCCCGGACTTTGCTTATGCAGAAAATCTAACCTTTGATGTCCGTATTGTAAATAAATTCCAGCCTTATGTTCCTTGTCTTAGGCGAACCCTTGCTACACCCATAAAGGCAACACTATATGAGGGTCTAAAAAATTACCCAATATCCTGCAATACCAGTAATTGGAAACACTTCACTGAGTCATCCATAACCTTAACAGGGTATCCTCGTTTTATAAGTCGGCTAAATATTATTTTCCCACATTTTACTTACATATTTTCGAGGCTGCTCTCGTAAACTAAAATGGTGAGAATAGAGTTAAGATTGGGACTTAATGATCGGTGCTGCGAGAAAAAGGGCCAATCGCTAAAAAAAAAAAACACAACCCCATCAGAATCTTGGAGACCACTGTGCCTTGGCAGCAACTATGTGTACAACATACGATGAGCCAGTAAAAACGTGTCACACACACACACAACTAGCGTGGTGGCAGTCAGCGGAGTGGTGTGCTGTGGTCCTAGTGGCTGCGGCTGTTTGACTCTGACTGCCACCTCAGTGCAACCAGCCCCACACAGCCCACAAGCCAGCTGTAGTGGCAAGTGGCTTAAGTAACAAACAAATGTTGGCATTCACATTGAATGTACTCCGTGCTGAAATGGAAGCGGGGACTGAAGCGGAGGCAGCATTGGAATTGGAATAGGAATTGAAATTGGATTGTACTCGTATGGAATAGCTTGGAATTGAGTGAGTGAGTGATTTTTTTGTTTTTTTTTTTTGTTATTCTCTTTATGCTGGCATTTGAACATCGACTATCAATCATGTGAATACATACAAAAAATACACATTTAATTTCCTTTTTTCTGTTCGGGTATTGTCTTCTTCCTTTTTTCTCTCGATCTCGCTCTGGCTCACGCCTTCCCCGCTCCACCCCCAAAGTTCATATGACAAAGTGGGGGAAAATATGTTGGGGAAAACAAAATTCTATAGCGAAATATGAAAACGTTATGTTATTGTTACTACGTAAAGTCAGAAAGATTATGAAATGGTGGGCATGGTGTGTTACAATACGAGCTGAAGTGCTGCTAGGCGGGGGGAGCAAGTGTGGGAGCCTTAATATACACATGGAATGACATGAATACAGGCAACCATAACAAAATACTATTCGTACTTATTTAAAAGAAATGTATAAGTGGAAATGGAAAATGAACATGTGTTTTTCCTAATAACTTTTACTTTTCGATGATGGAGTGTCGGAGCAGAAGCGCTGGAGTGTATTGGTTTTTGGGTATTAGAAAAACGTGTGCCAAGAAGCCAGACCAAAAAAAAAAACAGTTCAATATATTTTGCCATAACAGGATTTTATCATTTTTCGTTGTTAGTACGAACGAACACCAGCCAAAAACGACACGTGGGAACACTTTGTTTTTTCTTAAGGGAGATGCTAGTTTTCCGAAGAAAATCTTGAAACGCAGTCATACAATTAAATATAACAAATGGAAATGATCAGATTAAATATCCGGAAAGAGGAGTGTTGTAGTTAAACGCTAAGGCATGTCGTTGTCATATTTCCCTTAACATTTCCCAGAAGGAACTGACGGGGAACTTTGTATAACTTGTCTACTAATCACTGTCAGGCAGCTAAGGTTTTAATGCCATCTCCGAAAAGCTAATGATTTTGCTAGAGATGTCCACCTTTGGCAAGGTGAGAAACCACCGCTGGAAAATGTTCTAGATAAGGAAAATCTTCACACCACGACGTCGTAACGAGAGCCACGTCGAATAAATTGATCAAATCGAATGAAGAAATTAAAAACCTTGTGGTACTTTGGCAAATGGAATGAATAATTTGAAAAATTTGATCCAGCGGTCCATGGAAAACGTCTATCTCTAACTGAGTTAATAATAACCAATAACTCCCTTGAGTACTCGCGAGTTCAAGTGGCTTTTTGTGAAGACCCTAGTACAAGTTAACCATCTGACTGATAAACTAAACCTAACTTTTTCCGCCACGTTTCTCGAGCATTTGAGAAGATCGTACACCAGGACTTGGCCAACAAATGTATTCACATACAAACTTCCTCGCTCATAGAGTCATATCTTGCGAATTGAACTTTTACATTTAAATGTGAAAACTTTTGGGTTATGATTCAGGACTGTGTGGGTTCCTTGGGTTCTGTTACCATTTCTCTACATTTTATTGGCAGTCCCATCAACAACCTGCAATGGTGACACTGCCTTAATGTAGACCATGTGCTGACATTGAAGTTACTCGATAATAACATGAGGCTGATCGAGAGGTGACTTTCGCTTTTGAGAAATATCAGGATTAGACCGTAATACCAATACATAGACACATGTTATGTTTAAATGCAATCTGACCCCTGATTCATAATTCAAGGCTGATCAGTACCACAATTTATGGAATACAAACTTGATGTTGTCTTTGTCAACAAGGTTTGGCCTAACTAGCAATTGGGGCCCCTTCGGGAAGTTTCGTGGTGGCTGCGGTTTAGATTCGGGTGCGGCTCGAGGTTCAGCACAGTGTGGAGTTGCATTACAACTGGGTACTGAGACCCACAGAACAGTTGAGGCATTACATAGTCCTCGAACCCTTACACCGTGTTACACACATTCTGTCCTATGAACCAAATTTACTTTTTCGGAAAGGGGATAAAAAATTAAAATACACGTGTATCGGCGATTTTCAGAATTTTTTTTTTAAGTTTGAAATATGAAGTATTATTTTTAACCCTTTTTCAGTGATCCAATCGAGCTGATTTTTTTCAGGCAGACTCGTGGAAATGTCTGTATCACGTCAAAATTTTTATCAATTCTCAGATTTTCCCCAATTTTTATTATTTTGAAAAAAAAAATATTTTGTTCCCTTTTCTTAGCATAACTTGAAGAGACTCCACATGTTTAACCCTTTTTCAGTGATCCAATCGAGCTGATTTTTTCAGGCAGACTCGTGGAAATGTCTGTATCACGTCGAATTTTTTAAAAAAAAATTTTATCAATTCTCAGACTTTCCCCAATTTTTATTATTTTTGAAAAAAAAATATTTTTTTCACTTTTCTTAGCATAACTTGAAGAGACTCCACATTTTTAAACTACTTAAGCGTTACGAAAAAAGAATTTTTTTTGAACTGAAACCTTAAAAAAAACGATAACCATTTAAAAAAAAAAAAAATTTCGGAAAATCTGAGAATTGATAAAAATCTATTTTTTTATTTTATTTGACGTGATACAGACGTTTCCACGAGTCTGCCTGCCAAAAATCAGCTCGATTGGATCACTGAAAACGGGTTAAAAATCGGTCCAAAGGCTTTCACACAGGCCACTACGAGCTTCATATTTCAAACTTAAAAAAAAAAATTCTGACGTGTACATGAAAATCGCCGATACACGTGTATTTTTATTTTTTTCCCCTCTTTCCGAATATGTGCATTTGGTTCATAGGACAGAAAAAAATCAATTTTTTGTAACACGGTGTTATAAAGGAGAAAGTTGTATACATACGACACTCTATTTGAAGGGACCACAGTCGTTCCCAAGGATCCACAGTCGTTCCCAAGGATCCACAGTCTTTCCAAAGAATCCCTGGTAGTCATATTGAAATGATTCCCTTTACAATGGCGCACATTGGTTAAAGTTATCGCAGCAAGAATCACATGAAGCTTTCCGTGTGGTTATATGCCGACATGGGGGCATTTCGATCGAATAAATCCAAATACTCCAGCCATAAAGGCGATAGATGACAACGATCACTGTTGAAACATGAATAGTATTTCTCTCCGCTGTGTGTCATGCTCATCCGAAAGAGTCAGTTTTTTAGTTTCGAAAAGAAAAAGCTTTGGAAGGACCTGGGCATATAAATCCTGAGTATGGCAAATTGAAGGAAGTATGCATAAAACCGAAAGGTTTTCAACTTATTTATTTCACTGGTCAAGACTTCGGTTATTGTCGATTACAGTCGCAATGCGAGAGCTTTACTGCATATAAGTGCAGAAACCAAGAACTCCAACGTCGCCGCATCTATCAGTGTCTGTTTCTCTTAGTTGAGCCGGCTGGTAGATTAATCTCTTTAAAAGAGAAAGTAGCCGCTGTCTGCCCTTCGAGGCCGATGGTCCGCCAAAAATCCTACAGCGTGTGCTTATCAGGTCGGCGCCTGACTCCGGTGGAGCTGCAGTTTTACCAAACCTGAAATGAACTCCAATTCGATTTCAATGTCTCATAGAAAAACGCACCCTACGTATCCGGTAAAGGACTTCTTAATCTCCAGCGACACAACTACTGCAGCACTGGTTACACCAGGGGAAAAAAACGAAAAACGAAAAGGAAAAAAAACGAAATACAGTGAGCCCTAAAATGAAATTTTACAGATATATTTTCTATATCTTTGTAAATATATAATTTTTTAATTTTTAATATATTTTGAGCGTCGGACAATTTTCTTCCAAATTTCATTAAAAAGCGAAATTTCATAAAACAAAAAACAGCGTCGTGCACTGGTTTTATTCCTCACATCACTAACTTGTCCCAACAGCTCGAATTTTTCCACCAATTTCGGTATTGTGGTCCGACAAGGTGCTTCGAACTGTGACTGCAAGATTTTCACCATTTTTGTAGTGAATTTTAATAAGTTCAATGCGTTGTTGAGGCGTGTCTCCTCTAGAGGTGAGGCCGCCGTAGCCTAGAGTTAGCCACTCAGGCCTGTAACATCGTCCTGAAATTGATCTGCCTAACTTTTAATTAAACAAAATCCACAATCATTTGTTACAATCCCCATTCATCATAATTTAAATTTCTTGTCTAAGACAATTCTTCAAATACTCCTGCCACTGTTGGTTGTTTGTCGCATCTCCTTTAAATGAATTTATTAGCATCATTTAACTTATAACATGTCTAGGACAAGCCGATGGAATCATTTACGGTAAACCACTCGTTTGAGAGCCTTATGGCAATCGTCACACACACATATGCACATACAAGCATACGAACATTTAAAGCCATATAATCGATCGTTCAGTACTTTTGCCGAAAAAAATTTCCAATTTTACAAATAGTGCCGGAGGACATTATCATTGCATTGGTATTATGCCATAACTAGGGAAGTGTATGTGTGTACATACATATATCTGTGTGTGTGTGTTTGTATGGATAATATCTTTGGGCCGACCTTAATATCCTTTTAGTATATCTTCTTCTTCTTCGACCATTTCTTCTTCATTGCTTCGGCTTTGTCATTTTGTGTATGATTGTGTCTCTCTGTGTGTGTGTGAGTGCGTGCTTTTGTCGTTGTTGTTGTTGTTGTTATATTCATTATTAAGTGTAGATATGGTTCATAAAAGCGTATATTGAAACGACGGAAGGAGCAAAAAATCCTTTTGGCATATTACCAAACATTGCAGTTACAACACACACACATGAACGCACAAACATTTCAAATACATCCAAATACTCAATTCATTTCGCCCGTTATATATTCGTCTATACGATATGTAAGCATGTTTGCACAAACATGCATATGCATATGCCTGTGTATAGACGTATTTACTTTTGCCTATGTCTGTATGCGTACACACACATACGTCTGTATATCTACAATCTAGGCTGGAGTACTTCATTTTCGCAGCAGACTATGAACACACTCTGGTTCGGAAAGTCTGCATACACTTGAACGCGTACACAGACAAATCAGGGGTTTGCTAATACTTCGTTTGTTTGTTCCAGCGATTGGTATGTGGGGACATATGTTTGCTGGGTTTGTATACGAGACGGCTTAAAAAGAGATATCCATCTCATGTGTGTGTGTGTGTGTGTGTTTCAAAATCAAATACGAGGTGCACAATAAAAGTTCGTTCGTTTGAGTTTAATTACAAAAGTAAAGTAAAGAAGGATACTCAGTATCCGATTGATAAGTAACTAGTAGATAGCACAGGATACTCTAGCTGACAAGCCTCGCGGCAGAGGAGGATCTTCATAGAGGATGCGATACAAATAAATGTATGACGGTCTGTTTGTTGCTTCTGGAATTAATCTCCCATCTGGTATGAGATGAGCAAAATCTTATCTTGGGTATTGTAGGATAATTTCTTGCCTTTACTGAGGCCCTAGTGGAGTTATTAGCTGCAGTTCCTTTTGATCTGAATAAGATATGTTGCGGTAACGATTTCAAGACTAAGAGGACGTTGATAATACTGCCTGATGATTGGGTAATCGAGGGAGTGAAGACACTTAGTAGTCAGGAACAGGGCTGAGAAGTTAGAGTCTATTGTAGTCAGAGTCTACAAGGCCAACGTCAACAAACACTAATCCCTCTTTCCTCCTTCCAATACCCTTATTTGCCAATGCTAACACATTGCATTGCATTTGTAGGGGGCATCCACTGAGTGTTAGTCAAAAAAATAAACCAAAAAAAAAAAAGGCTCAATGAAAAATGCCTCCAAAAAAATTAAGACTTCCCCAAAAAAATCTCATACAAAATGGGGGAATTTTTCATTATGATTTTTTTTTAATCAGAATCTTGAAATCGTAGTCTGACAAACTGGATCTATGAAAAGTGACCCCCCACCCTCCGCAAAAAATTAAGAATTTCTCCAAAAAAAATATCATACAAAATTGAAGAATTTTTCATTATGATTTGTTTTGGGGTTACGACCCTAATTATCACATTTGAAAAATGGCCCCAATTCAAAAATGAAAAATCTTGAAAATCTGAACACGTAAATTCGGAGTGATTTGTCACATTTTTCAAACGTTGTTATAAAAAAATAATGAAAAGTTCCCCAATTTTTTATGAGGTTTTTTTGGGGAATTCTTCTTTTTTTTTAGGGGGTGCATTTTTCATAGAGCCAGTTTGTCAGACTCCGACTCCAAGACTCTGACTTTCACTTTTGTTTGGGATTGTTTTTCATTACGATTTGGATTTTCTTTTACATTTTAGATTGGGGTGATGTTGCATAATGAAAAATCAGCACAAATTTGGGCCGATTCTTCATACTTTTCATTTAATTTTTTGTTTAAAAAACAATTTTTCCAACTTTTTCTTGGGGGGATTTTGCAGTGCATAATTTGACTTTCACTTTTGTTTGGGATAGTTTTTCATTTTAATTTGGATTTTTTTCACATTTTAGGTTGGGGTGATATTGCATAATGAAAAATCAGCCCTAATTTGGGCCGATTCTTCATAATTTTCATTTGATTTTTTGTTTAAAAATAAAATTTTTCAAATTTTTTCTTGGGGGATTTTGCAGTGGGTAATTTTTCATAAATTATTTGGGGATTTTTCAGAATTTTTGGGGAAATTTTCATATTGGGCTTTTAGAGGGAATTTTCATTTATTTTCAGGAATTCTTCATATAGGGCATTCTTCATTTTCTTTGGGCATTTTTCATTTGGGGTATTTTTTATAGAGCCGACAAAAATGATTGGAGTCGGAATCTGCAGTCTAAAAATTTGCTGGACTTCGATTCCCAATTTTATTTACTTACATCTTCCATAAAATAAATAAAATGTATTAAAAACAAGTTAATTTGTTATTATTTTTTTAAAATTTTAAATATTTTCGTTTACAGTCGAATTCGGATAAGCGCATGCCTCAACTGAAAAAAAATCGTTTAATTGTAAATAAATATTAGTAACGATTGTTCTAGATGATTTTCTTTGTCCGGTACTTCGCTTAAACGAAAATCAGATTTATTGAAAAATCGTTTATGTGAAATATATTTTTAATGCAAAGACACAAACTTCTATGACAAGAACACCGCTTAAGAGAAATATTACAAATGTAACGGCGATAAAAATGGGCAAAACAAATGATCCAAATGAAAATAAGTGACTAATTTTATCTAGCTCAGTAATATTGAATTAAATTTTTACAAGTTTCAATCTCTGTTTCATAGAATAATTTAAAAATTACATACAATGATAGAAGGTTCAATTATGCGAAGTCCGGTTTATTGAAAATCCCGCATAAGTGAAACAAACTTTTTTGATTTTGTCATTTCTGCTTAAGCGAATTCGACTGTTTATGATTTTATTTTGTCTTTATGATACAAGTGCACCTCGGACGGATAAACAATTTTCGAAATTTTCTTATTAAGTCAACCTCGGTATCGGAGTCGAGTTATTTAAAAATGCTGAAATTACTGTCTCGTCACTTTACCTCGACTCCACTGTCCTGGTGAGGAACGCAAGAAACGCTGGCGTGAGTTTTGTCATTCATTCCTGAGTCATTCCCCCAAAACAACCTCTCTGTATTTCTCGCAATAAACAAAAACGTTGACACTCTGACGCATAAGTTCTATTTAAATTGGATGAAATATGGGATCGTTGACCCATATCCAAATTGAATTTCATTTGATATACAGGGGAATATTTCAATGGTATTACTAATAATAATTGCTCATAAGCCTACATGGTACTTAAAACAGCCAAGTGCTACTTGTCGTGAAATGTTTGCCATTTCCATAGAAATGCAAGCAGCAAATATTTGGTTTCCATGTAGGCGAGAGCACATAAGATATTGCCATGGCAAATCATAATGCATAAGTAGTATTTGTTTTTCAATATTACTCATATCTTTATTAATCATACGTTCCGATGGTGTTCATTAGCTCAAAGATATTAAATTAAACAAAAAGATGAAAATAAATTGTATATTCTTTCCAGGTGTTTGTCTCTCTTTAATATGCCCATTCGCCGCCGTTCCCAAGTTCCTTGGGTATTTATTTGTTTCCCTTACTAATATATTTAATATATTTGATAACATTATATACTCTCCGTGTACAGAAAGATCGTGCGACTGACATGCAAATTAAAAACACCCACCGTTCCTTATTTCATAAATAATGAAAATATTTGTTCTTTCGAATAAACCCACCATACTATGCAACCAAAAAAAAAAAATACAATAATGTTTGAATAAGCATCACATAAATACTGAGTAAAAAACTGGTCGAACTTTTGTCTTCAAAAATCCATTTTTATAAAACATAAATTGTCCTAACTTAAAGAGATCCGTGCGATTTGGTAGAAATAAATTTTAAAAAACTATCAACTAAATTATTTTAAATTGTCCACTTTCAGTCGCTTATATTTTCAGAAGGAACCTTCACTAAATTGTGAATAAAATCGAAAATCGTCCATCGATTCAAATGTTCTAAAGTAAAAGATTCAAAAAAAGTAGTGGTAATTTTTTTTAAATTTCTTTTTCATTTAATCAATTAAAATTTGTTTAGGATTTTTTTTCTTCTAAAAACAGTTTATAAAGAACTTTATAAAACATTCCTATTGCAAGTAAATTCCTAAAAATTTTGGAAAACGACAAAAAGTATTCTCATTTTTATTTTGGAAAATGCTAAAATTTTGGAAAATGACAAAAAATATTGTCCACTTTCAGTCGCTTTTATTTTCAGAATAAACCTTCACTAAATTGTGAATAAAATCGAAAATCGTCCATCGATTCAAATGTTCTAAAGTATTTTATATTTATTTCATTCAAATCGGACAAGTCGTTTTGAAGTTATGACAATATCATTGAAATCGATGAAGATTTGTTCGCATTTATTCACAGTTTAGTAAAGGTGTGGGAGATTCCAGAAAGGACCTTCACTAAATTGTGAATAAAATCGAAAATCGTTCAACGGTTTTAATGAACTACACTTATGATGGTCTGCTGAAAATGGACACTGCGACTGCGATTTTTACGAATTTACGAAATTTCTTTCAATAAAATTTTTTTTAGAAATTGTTTCAGAAAAATTGATAACATCTATGAAACGGTCATTTCGATTGCAAAGTTCTAAAGTAAATAATTAAAAAAAATTAGTGGTCACTTGTTTTTTAAATTTATTTCAACCAAATCGGACTGTTGGTAATAATAATTTTAAAAAAATTTACCACTTTGGAAATGAAATGACCGTTTCAGAGGGTCATTTCATTTCCAAAGATCTAAAGTAGAAAATTAAAAGAAATTAGTGTTCAATTTTTGTTATAAATTTATTTCAGCCAAGGTTTTCAATTTATGACATTTATGTCTCAAAAAAATGAACTTATAAGTGCATTTTTTCTGTATAAATACAGAATTTAAAAAGAAAAATGGCGAATTTTGTTAAAACTTATTTCACTTTGTGTTTTTTTTACGAATTGAGGAAAATTCTTTCCATAAAATTTCTGATAAATTTTGAAGGAATTGTTTTCACCACAACGATCATAAACGATCATATCGATTCGAATGTTCTAAAGTTAAAGATTAAAAGAAATTAGTGGTCAATTTTTTTTCAAATTATTTAAACCAAATCGAATGATTAAACTTCAAATTATGACATTTATGTCTCAAAACAAATTCATTTCACAAAAAATAAATTGACCCAGTTTTTATTTCACTTTGGGTTTTTTTACGAATTTAGAAATTTTTTTCAGTAACTTTTTCTTATATATATTCTTACGAATTTTCTTTCAATACTTATATATAATTTTTTTTTTAAAAATTTTTTATAAATTTTTTTTTTAAAAATTTTTAATCATTTTTTTTATAAACTTGGTCAGTTTTTTTATTAAATTTATCTCAACCAAATCAGACAAATTTTCTTTCAACACCTTTTTTTATAATTTTTTTTTTTTTTAAAAAATTTTAATAATTTTTTTTATAAACTTGGTCAGTTTTTTTATTGAATTTATTTCAACCAAATCAGACTTGGTCGTTTTCGTGTAATTACAATTTATGTCCCCAGAAAAAGGATATTTTAAAAAAAAAAAGTTAAAAAAACTTAACCATAGCAAACATCTCCATCCATTTTTGTCCCCAGGTGACCACAGTACATTCGAATTGTACAGTGGTTATTCAGCATTAAGATTCAAGCCAAAGGATCAGTTCTCCTACATAAAAGTCCAACATTACATACGATCTTGACTAAATTCTGCACCGATTGAGAAACTGGCCAAACGATTAAACTCAATCCTTTGAGGTACTGATATGTCTGCCCAGCTTCTACTTCCTTCCGTTAGTTTATATTGTGAGTCATGCCCGTCTTTAGCATCTCCTTACTTACTTATTTCAAAAAATTCGTGAGTTAACAATAAATCAATAAAAAGCAGAAAAACCGAATGACACTTTTCCTTTGAGATTTTCGACTATAAAAACTGATTTCAATAGATTCACATTTTTGCTGTCGTAAACTTGTTTGTGATACCATTTATTTTATTAAAACTTTCCTAACTTTCAAGGCTATAGTATAAAAAAAACGGAAATAAACTTTGCAAAAATCTTATATTCTCCGGCATTAAGTATTTAATCTCTGTATGTCCTCTATCAAGTTCAGTGGAAAATCGCCCCAACCTCTTTCCCTGCTTCGAAAGTTTATGCATCTACTCAATTACTTCTTTTGTCTAAAAACTATTCACATCCCAACAAACGTAACTATTTATATCTCTCTCTCTCTCTCTCTCTCTCATTCAGTCTCTAAAAAGCACTTCAACTGTTTTGTATTTTGTTTTATTTTCTCTTTAACCAAAACTCAGTTCTTGCACAAAAGGAGGGGTGTTTTCCGCATTTCCAGGGACAAGGGGTGTGGGAAGAGCTCCAGTTTCTTGGTAAATAGCTCTCATTCATATTGAAGTATTATAATCACCAAACATTGATGTGGTGCATGATGATGAGGGGTTGGCGGGGGAGGCCTTATACTCCAGGCCACCCATGGTCATGATGCCGTGCCATAGACTCCATTCACAATTCTTGGAAAGTTCTTAAGGTGCGAACAGCATTTGTTGTATTGTATTGTATTGGTGGTGTTGTTGTATTATTGAGATCTTTCCTGATAAGCAGTTGTTCGGTTGTGTTGGTGGGTAGTAGTTTTCATTTTCCAACTTTTTATGAATAATTTGAGTCTTACATTTTTCGCTTTCATGCGTTTGTGTCTGTGTTGGTTTCCCACTGTGTATGAGTTCAGTTTAGTTTAGGTTTTTTTTTATGGTTTGGTTTGAGTGGTTTCACTTTTTGGTTTTTGGCACCAAATACACGACAAGTACTTTGAGGGGGAAACTTTGCCTGTCTATATTTGCTGTGGAGTGATAGAAAATTTCTATTACAGCAATAAAGTAATTTGATCTGAGAATATTAAGGACTAAGTCTTTTGATTTTATCGGATACTGGTCACTTATATGTCATTATTTCGAACATAAAGTACTACTTCTGTCATCCCCATTTTCCGACCAGCATAATTATTTAAACAATTATTAAACAACAACTGTCTACAGAAGCGACATCCATAACATTTTCACATCCAATTTGTCCAATTAATAATGTTGACTGGCAGCTTTTATTTCACCTCCATTGCCCCTATTAGTAAGGGCCGACAAAAGCCGTCATTAAACTTCTGCTCGAATATTTGAACAACAACAATACATCACCATAATGGCAGGGGGGGACTTTATGTATTTTTGATTTTGGACATTTTAATCAATTAAAAATTTATTGAACATCGTCATAAAGTAACAGCAGCCATGGCCATCTCATCGACTATAAACTGTCATAATTATGAGAGCAGTTGGAATGAATGGAATGAAAAAAATCCAATTTTCTGATGGATTTTTTTCTTATCGAAAAAGTCCCAAATTTTGTATGAGATGTTTTTGGGAATTCTTAATTTTTGTTGGCATATTTTTCATAGAGACGATGATCACCTCGGAGCTGCGCTGTTAGGCTTTTTATGGGGGTCGTGAATGACCGATGTTAATCGATAATTCGAATAAAATTGGTCTCAGGAGCACATTTTCTATAGAAAATTGGTCTCAGGATCACATTTTCTATAGAAAATTGGTCTCAGGAGCACATTTTCTATAGAAAATTGGTCTCAGGAGCACATTTTCTATAGAAAATTGGTCACAGGAGCACATTTTCTATAGAAAATTGGTCACAGCAGCACATTTTCTATAGAAAATTGGTCACAGGAGCACATTTTCTATAGAAAATTGGTCACAGGAGCACATTTTCTATAGAAAATTGGTCACAGGAGCACATTTTCTATAGAAAATTGGTCACAGGAGCACATTTTCTATAGAAAATTGGTCACAGGAGCACATTTTCTATAGAAAATTGGTCACAGGAGCACATTTTCTATAGAAAATTGGTCACAGGAGCACATTTTCTATAGAAAATTGGTCTCACGAGAACATTTTCTACAGAAAATTGGTCTCACGAGATCATTTTCTATAGAAAATTGGTCTCACGAGAACATTTTCTATAGAAAATTGGTCTCACGAGAACATTTTCTATAGAAAATTGGTCTCACGAGAACATTTTCTATAGAAAATTGGTCTCACGAGAACATTTTCTATAGAAAATTGGTCTCACGAGCACATTTTCTATAGAAAATTGGTCTCACGGGCACATTTTTCTATAGAAAATTGGTCTCACGAGCACATTTTCTATAGAAAATTGGTCCCACGAGCACATTTTCTATAGAAAATTGGTCTCACGAGCACATTTTCTATAGAAAATTGGTCTCACGAGCACATTTTCTATAGAAAATTGGTCTCACGAGCACATTTTCTATAGAAAATTGGTCTCACGAGCACATTTTCTATAGAAAATTGGTCTCACGAGCACATTTTCTATAGAAAATTGGTCTCACGAGCACATTTTCTATAGAAAATTGGTCTCACGAGCACATTTTCTATAGAAAATTGGTCTCACGAGCACATTTTCTATAGAAAATTGGTCTCACGAGCACATTTTCTATAGAAAATTGGTCTCACGAGCACATTTTCTATAGAAAATAGGTCTCACGAGCACATTTTCTATAGAAAATTGGTCTCACGAGCACATTTTCTATAGAAAATTGGTCTCACGAGCACATTTTCTATAGAAAATTGGTCTCACGAGCACATTTTCTATAGAAAATTGGTCTCACGAGCACATTTTCTATAGAAAATTGGTCTCACGAGCACATTTTCTATAGAAAATTGGTCTCACGAGCACATTTTCTATAGAAAATTGGTCTCACGAGAACATTTTCTACAGAAAATTGGTCTCACGAGATCATTTTCTATAGAAAATTGGTCTCACGAGAACATTTTCTATAGAAAATTGGTCTCACGAGAACATTTTCTATAGAAAATTGGTCTCACGAGCACATTTTCTATAGAAAATTGGTCACAGGAGCACATTTTCTATAGAAAATTGGTCACAGGAGCACATTTTCTATAGAAAATTGGTCACAGGAGCACATTTTCTATAGAAAATTGGTCACAGGAGCACATTTTCTATAGAAAATTGGTCTCACGAGAACATTTTCTACAGAAAATTGGTCTCACGAGCACATTTTCTATAGAAAATTGGTCTCACGAGCACATTTTCTATAGAAAATTGGTCTCACGAGCACATTTTCTATAGAAAATTGGTCTCACGAGCACATTTTCTATAGAAAATTGGTCTCACGAGCACATTTTCTATAGAAAATTGGTCTCACGAGCACATTTTCTATAGAAAATTGGTCTCACGAGCACATTTTCTATAGAAAATTGGTCTCACGAGCACATTTTCTATAGAAAATTGGTCTCACGAGCACATTTTCTATAGAAAATTGGTCTCACGAGCACATTTTCTATAGAAAATTGGTCTCACGAGCACATTTTCTATAGAAAATTGGTCTCACGAGCACATTTTCTATAGAAAATTGGTCTCACGAGCACATTTTCTATAGAAAATTGGTCTCACGAGCACATTTTCTATAGAAAATTGATCTCAGGAGCACATTTTCTATAGAAAATTGATCTGAAGGAGAACATTTACCATAGAAAAGTCCACACAGGAGCAGATTTTCTATATAGAAAAGTCCTCACTGGAGCAGATTTTCTATATAGAAAAGTCCTCACTGGAGCATATTTTCTATTTAGAAAAGTCCTCACTGGAGCACATTTTCTATATAGAAAATGTGCTCCAGTTGAGCAATTGGTAACTTCGTTTTCTTCGTTATTTTTTTTAAAATTGGAACACTCCCCTACCAAACACCCTTTTATACGGTTTGCATAGACGTCATATTTATATTCCTTAATAAACTAAAGAACAACATCCGTTGCCTGTGCAAAGAGTGGGCATGGAATAACATGTTTTCTGTACCAGAGAAGTTGTCGTAGCAGTAGCACTAGTAGTAGTTCCTGTCATTCTTCGGATTGTTGTTCCGGTTGCTTTTGTTGTTGCCGTGTTATCATTTAGCATTGGCAAGAGTATGTGGAGTTTTTCACAATGTCTTTTGATGGTGACTTCAAATGGATGGATGACAACAACCATTCCAGTTTGTTTGTTGGTTTTCTGCTATTGTTTGTCATACGAATTTCCATTTTCATACAAGTATGAGTTAGTATGTGTGTGTGTGTGTATATATTTATATCTGTGTGTGTGTGAGAGCTCTTCAGACAGTTTAGTTTACCGTGACATGTCATTAGTTTTGCCATCAAAAGTTTGTGTTTTCAGAATTTTGTTGTTCTTCTGTTTTTTTGGATAATAAATAATTTCAAGTCGAGTTGAGACCGTTTCGTTTTTGTTTTGTTTGCTTTCTACGGTTTGGCATTGGTGTTTCATCAATTCGGTTCAGGAGAGGGGGAAGGGAAAAAAATAAGAACGGAAAAAAGGGAGGAGAAGCAAATTATATGGTGTTCGAAACAACCACACGCACACAGGCATACACTTGGCCACCAAAGGAAACGGAAAAGGTGTGTCTCGAAATTATGCTTATTTCCACGATTCGGCTGTTTCAAATACAAACCTACTCTAGGGCCAGACACACCAAATGAAGGTGTATGTATTAGAGCCTAAATGTGTGTATATGTGTATAAATGCGTGTCTGTGTGTGTGAGTATAAATATGCATGTCAGTGTATGTCTGCGTGTTTTGGCTTGTTTTGTTGTGGTGGCTAACAACAAATGTTGTTATAGGTCGGTCGTTTTCGTGTGTAAGGTTGCTAAATAACCAAAAAAAAAAAAAAAAAATCAACAACAAAAAACACAAAACATACAAGCATGGAGGGTTTGGGGTATGCGGTTTCTAAAGTCCTCGATTTCAAGAATTTACGCAATTCTAAACATTCGCATTGCGGGAAAAGGTTCTCCAAAAAAAACTGTATACATGTATAAGTGTACAAAAAGAAAAGCCTTTGCCTTAAACGTTCTCAAAGGAGAGCGCATTTATTAAAAATGTTTTGATTGTTTTAATGTTTACAGTCAAGTTGAAATATTGAGTCGGTCTATCAGAAATATGTCTCTATTATAAATAAATAACTTTTTCTGGAGAAAAAAAAATACACAGGCCGCATTTCCTCTATACAAACAAACATAACAGATATGCAATTTTCCTACAACGAGAAATGTCCACAGTCGTACAAATAAATCTATCGGGTAAGAACTTTTTCTATATCAAGAGATAAGAATATGTAACTCTTTTCCAATATCGAGCAATTTCGTGTATCATCAGACAATCTATAAAATTTCTCCGTCAAGCACTTTTTCTATATAAGACACAGTGCTCCAGTGAGGACTTTTTGTATATCCGGAAATCCGGAAAAAATCAGCAGACAATCGGCGAAAGTTCTCCATCAAACTCATTTTCTATATCTGATTACGGGGAAAAATATACAGACAAAGACCTCACTGGAGCACATTGTCTACAGTGAAAAGTCCTCACTGGAGCACATTTTCTACAGAGAAAAGTCTTCACTGGAGCACATTTTCTATATAGAAAAGTCCTCACTGGAGCACATTTTCTACATAGAAAAGTCCTCACTGGAGCACATTTTCTACAGAGAAAAGTCCTCACTGGAGCACATTTTCTACAGAGAAAAGTCCTCACTGGAGCACATTTTCTATAGAGAAAAGTCCTCACTGGAGCACATTTTCTACAGAGAAAAGTCCTCACTGGAGCACATTTTCTACAGAGAAAAATCCTCACCGGAGCACATTTTCTACAGAGAAAAGTCCTCACTGGAGCACATTTTCTACAGAGTAAAGTCCTCACTGGAGCACATTTTCTACATAAAAAAGTCCTCACTGGAGCCGGAAAAAATCAGCAGACAATCGGGGAAAGTTCACAGACAAGCACATTTCCTATATCGAGGAAAAATCCCCTGACGACTTCTAAATTCATATTCGAAAAAGTCCACTGACAACACTCATTTCTGGTGTAGAATTAGAAAATCACACACTTTCGCTGTATGGAGCAATCACAAAATCCCACACTATTCCACAGACTTGCACTTTTCCGGCATTGAAACAAGTCAGCAGACGATTGGAAAAAAAGTCTTTATAGCTGAACTCCCTTTAATTTCAACAAACCATATCCCTAGTCCTCTTTATTGAACAGTTCTGAGCTTCCGAATTGACCTAAGTATACAAATGTCGAACCGATTGTGTAGGTCCCTAAAGAAGTGAGAACCTTGTGGTGATCTCGACATGTTCGTTCGAGCAGGACATGGTTTTTTATAGACTCCCCCTCTTATTCATCCCCACAGTTGGCCTAAGTATACAAATGTCCAATGTCCAAATTGGCAGGTCTATAGAAGTCCACCAACGAATCTACACTCATCATGATCAGTTGTTTACAGATAAACTCTCTTTGGAACACCTAGGAGATCAATCAAAAACGAGAAGGACTCCGATAAGTCGTTTTCAGAAATACCTTCTGATCGGATAAAACAAAGTTTTGGCTCGACAGAAATCCTCCCGGGCTTACTTGGTCATTTTGGTGGGCGATGGTATCCGCATTGCAGTTAACCCATGTGTGACAGGCACATCATTGGCCAGTCCATGGCCCAGTGCATCGCCCGGTGATAATCATGTACAATTCTTTGACAATCGCTTCTCAAATCTGTCTCGATCTTGTGAATAAGATCTTATCCAAATTTATCTCTAGAAAAATGTTTTTTTATGTAAGAAACAAATTATTGATTTTTCGGTAAGAAAATATTGGTTTTCCTACTAAGAGGTGTAAACAAATTGGTTGACTTTCCAGCTGTATTCATACAACTGACCTAAGATCTTTTATTAATGGCAAATGGATCCTTTTTTGGTCTCAATAGGCTTTCAGTCAAGTCAAATTCTTCTCCTAATAAGTCTTTAGAAAAATGTTTTTTTTTAAGAAAAAAATAATCGGTTTTCTGTAAGAAAATGTCCTTTTTCCTACTCAGAAAACTAAACTCATTGGTTGACTTTCCATCTCTACTCGTAAAGCCCACCTCAGTCGTTTTTCTAAGACAAGCGAAATCTATTGCTGGCTTTTTGGTGGCCTTATTACGTTTTACAAAGAACTGCACTATCTAGTATTAGTGGATAATATTTTTATTATATACTAGTAAGTTGTAATGCGCCTATGGCGCCCGTTGAAATATGTGTGGAAAAAAAATTTTTATTGAAAAAAAATGTTTGTTGAAAAAAAAAAAATTTTTTTAAAAAAAAAATGTTTGTTGAAAAAAAAAATGTTTGTTGAAAAAAAAATTTTGTTGAAAAAAAAAATTTTGTTGAAAAAAAAATTTTGTTGAAAAAAAAAAAATTTTGTAAAAAAAAAATTTTTGAAAAAAAATGTTTGTAAAAAAAAACGTTTGTAAAAAAAAAATTTGTAAAAAAAAAATTTTGGAAAAAAAAATTTGGAAAAAAAAATTTGGGGAAAACACAATTTCTGTACAAAAAAAAAATATTATTTTTATTATTATTATTATTTATAGAATGCCTATTTAAATTCCTACGTACTGCGTGACAGAGTCAGTGAATCAGTGTATCAGTGAATCAGTGTCGAGGGTAAATATATATTAAGATTACATTTATTTAAGATAACATGAGTACCTGCTGACCTTGCCGCCTTAATAATCAAAGGAATTTACGAAATTCTCGAAATGATGTTCGCCAATATTTCAAGAAATGACATTAGGAAAAAAAACCTACTTGAGACCTAATAAGGACTCGAAAGCTCTTTTAGGAGGAAAAAAAACTACTTGAGTTACAGCACTTAGGACCCTCATTTGTCCGCTCTCTCTCTCCCACTTTCTCTTAGAAGAGTATCACTGTGGTAACATCGATTTTCCATTCCCTGAGATTATTCTTGAAAACATTTTCTGTTTTTCTCTGTTGAAATTCGTCTAAAGGGAGAGGTGGGCGCATCGGCCATACGAAATCCAATTAAAATATCACCCAGGCATCAGCGTAGCATGGTCATTAATTTCGCCGTATATGTTTATTAAGCGAAATGCCAGAAATGTTGGAATGTTTGCCATGGAAAATGATACACTTGTCGTGAATGACACACACACACACACACACATCATAGCCAGCTGTGGCTATGATACATGTGGCGGTGGCGTATGCGTTATATTGTCCTATTGTTTAAATATATTACTCATACGTCACCCGAGTGCCGGGATATTTTGTTTAATTTTAAGTTAAATTCTGATTATTACTAGCAAGGAATTGGCTTTTTAGAACAAATATTCCATATAATGAATCCCAGCCTGTGATATTTTTGTATAAAGAAATTCGTAGAAAACTAACGAAAGTCTACTTTTAAACTCTGTGCTAACTTGGAAGGGCGAAATTCCGATTTCATCATTTACAACAGTGGATTCCCAACTCATTCAGGCAAGTGAAAACTATCACACGTCCCTTTCAGACCAACCAAACTAAATACAAATTATTAAAACAAACAACAGCGGATCGACGACAGGTTTGGTAATCTTAAGCATATTAAAAATTGCCTTAAATTCTCCAACATTGTCTTCAATGTCAATTAGAAAATTCGAAAATTTTCCAACAAAGACAATTTTCGTTTCAACAAGAAAACGTGCAACCCTGTTTTGGCCTAATGTAAAAAAACTGCTGAAAAATTGCTTGCATGACTCAACTGTGCCATGTAACGTATAAGTGATATTTTAATATGCCTCAATATCACTCATACGCCTCAGCCCCTTAACAGTTTGATCCCAACGTTGTTGAACTCAGAACAAAGAACGCTCTATCCCATATAGTTTTCAGCTTTGCTATTGTCTTTTTTTTTTGTTTTTGTTGTATGGCCTACGAACGCTGGCAAAAACTTTTAATGCTACGACATCAGATGGATATTTTAATTGAATTCTCAATATCACTCATACGCCTTCGTACGTGGCAAAATTGGAAGAATTTTCGAAATTTCCCTTGTTTGACCTCATCGGGCGAGAACAAGTGCGCACAAAAAAAAAATGAACAAAAAGAATGTCAATGTTAAATGTGTCCCTGCACCCGGCCCCCCGTTTAGAATGAAATAAAAAAGGTCAAGGAATTACAAAACACAGTTTTGCTGTGGTTGTTGCTTTTTCTATGTTATTCCTCACTGAGCGATACTTGGGCACAGCAAAGTCCTTATTAGAAAAAATCCAAGTACTTGCGCTAGAGCTGGCGAAGAATAAGACCAATAAGAAGAAGAAGAAGGCGAAGGGAAAACACGTTTTACAAATCTCTTCCTCACCCAAAGAGGAACACAACAACAACAGAAGAAAAAAAACACAGAAACAAATCTCTTCCAACAACAACAAAAAACAGAAGCAAAACGCCACACACCAACTGACAGCAGATATTTGCTTTTAAGGTCAAACTAGGCCAGGGAAACAACAACACGCGTGGGAGAGCCGGCAAAGAGAAAGGACAACGAGCTAGACACGAGGAAACGCTTCAGCGAAACTATCCTCATAAATAATTTGCCCATTATATTAAATACATCAAATTCAAATTTCCCCGCAACTGCTCTGTACACATTTGTACACATTTGTTGTCGCCGCTGTTAGGGCTGCTGATGTTGCTCTTATTCCAAAGACCATTCAAATGAGCACAATTTGTTAATAATAAATAATCATAATAACAATAAAAGAGATGGTATGAATCTACCAAATGCCAAGTGGCATCAAACAAATTAGTTTTCACAAGTCCTTTGACACGATGGTGGGATGTGAGGAAATTATCTGCGAGACGGAAAAAGAAATCGCTCTTTTTTTTGGGTCACAAAAATGCGATGACCCCTATAAAACGGCAACAGAGGCGACAATGCTACTAACACTAGTTAACAAACAACAGCTTAATAAATCCCCGAATTTAAGCCTGCTAAGCCTGCTAAAACGGCATTGGGGCAATTTTTATGTCATAATTTGTTTTAATTAATTTTGCATGTGCTTCTCTCATCCCAGCGATATCTGACATTAAGACTAACCAATCAATGGACAGATGATATCGATGAAAATGGCAACAACAAATGTGACCTTCATCATATTTCCGTCTCTATGGGGGAGGTTTAAAGGCTCTGGGCGAAAATATTAAAGCAGCCAATAAAAAATCAAAGAAATTGCCATGGAAAATGAAAACACAAAACCCCCGTATTCAGATACATTTACAAAAGCTTTATAAACCTTTGATAAGAAAAATGTAAGCCGCCAATGTAAAGAATGTCGATGAAACATGAAAATATTAACCTGCGCATTCAGAAACATTTATAAAAACATTTTTTTAATGTTTCAAAAAAAATTAAGAAATATAAACAATTTTCACACATTTTTCTTGTCAAAGGTTTATAATGCTGTGTATCCTAATCGTTTTCTTATGGAAACTGAAAGTTGTTGGAAAAACTAGGAATAATCAAAGAAACTGCAACCATAATTATCAAAAGTATGGGTCATATAAAGGGTTTTCCAACAAGAGGTGTTATTTCGAATCACCCGGCAGCTAGCACTTATGAAGCTTTTATTCTTTGACATTTGACTAGTACAAACTACGCCATTACTAAAAATGGAGCGAAACACACTTCAACAACGCATTGAAATTAATAAAATTCACTACAAAAATGGTGAAAATCTTGCAGTCACAGTTGGCAAAACTACAGCATTTTTGGGTCGTCGTGAAGGTGCTTCGGACCGCAAGACGGGAATTGGTTGAAAAATTCGAGCTGTTCGGACAAGTTAGTGATGTGAAGAATAAAACCCGTGCACGTCGCCAAAGACAATCTGAGAATATTGCTGCTGTAGCCCAAAGAATTGAAGAAAACTCAGGTTTGTCCATTCCTCCTCGTTCTTTGGAATTGGGCATTCCACAAACATCATTACATCGTATTTTGCATAAAGTTCAGTTAACACAAGAACTTAAGCCCGCCGATAATCAACATCGTCGTGTCTTTGCTGATTGGGTCCTTGAAATGTATGAAAATGATCCGAATTCCATCGAAAAATCATCTTGACTGATGAGGCCCTCGTCCACCTCGGTGGCTACGTCAACAAGCAAAAAGGTCCACCTGGGGCTCGGAAAAGCCAAGAGTTATTGTTGAGAAACCTCTGCATCCTCAACGCCAACAAGCAAAATTGTCGCATCTTGGGCTCGGAAAACCAAAGAGTTATAGTTGAGAAGCCTCTCCATCCTTAACGTGTGACTGTTTGGTGCGGCTTATGTTCCGGCGGGGTCATTGGACATTATTTTTTCGAAAATGAGGTTGGATTGCGCTATCGGAAGACGATTTATGATTTTTTATGGTCGAAGTTGAATGGTATTGATCTGGACAACGTTTACTTTCAACAAGACCGCGCTACGTGCCACACAAGCAACGAAAACATTGCTCTTTCGTGGGAAAAGCTTCCGGGACGTGTTATCTCTCGAAGAGGTGATCACAATTGGCCGCCGAGATCTTGTGATGTAACACCTTGCGACTTCTTCCTTTGGGGCCACGTGAAAGATAAGGTCTACGCCAACAGCCCAGCGTCGATTCAAGACCTCAAAGATTGAATTCGTTAGACTATCGAGGACATAGGGCAGCCACTTTGTGATTTGGTCATGGAGATTTCATTAAAAGGTTATGGTCCTGTAATTGTGGTCGTGGTTGCCATTTGGCTGATGCTGATTTTCGTTATTAACCGCATACCTTTCTCTTTATTATGAAATAAACATCCGATCATTTATCTCCAAAAAATCAATTTTGCTTTGAATACCAAAATAACACCTCTTGTTGGAAACCCCGTACGATAAGAGCTAAGCCAATAGACTTTTGTGAGAAGGACCCTGTTAACTTTAAGGGCAACGGGAGAAGGGTTCAGGAAAATCGCAATATATCCAACCAACTGAGATCACAGCAATTGGTTTTTGTGTTATTCGACCACCTGGAGGATTTTACCTAAGGACCTCTGCCTAAAGCTGGCGTTCCCAAATGGTAGGGCACAATCTCACGCCCCCCCCCCTCCCTTCCAGGAGATGCGCTGAGTAATTCTAGTTATTCATAATCAACATGTTTGAGTATATTTTGGTTTCACCACGTTCATTTTTTTGTACTGCTTTCTCATCCCTGCTCCAGATAACCAGCCCTGTCGTCGTACATCTGTTGTTTGTTTTAACAATTTTTAGTCTGAGTTAGTAAGCCTGAATGAGTTGGGCAGCCCTGGCCTAAAGCCGTAGAAAATACAGCTGACGTTGATGTTAAAGCCGGACAATCCACAATAACGTCGTTTGTCTCTGTAAATGGGCCTTAGACATGCTGGCAGAAGATCACTAGTTTTTTATCACCAAATTCTCTTCAACAATGCGGCTCATTTTTGGTCCAAAGACCCCATGACAATGGACAGCAATTGATCACACCTTTTGACATTGTCAATTGGCCGTCTCGTTTCTGTGAATTGTTTTTGGGGGAACCCTGTGAAATCTCTCGACTATACGGTACAGCCAATCACGATTGCTGACTTGGAGGACCAGCCGAAATATTGAAAAACAAAAAATACATTTTTGCCTTTTCAAATAAACCACCACCATTTCCTCAAATCACTTGTGCAGAATGTCCACTGCGACCACAGTTATGTGGAAATTTACGGGTTCGCCAAATAAGTTTTTTTTTTGGAAAATTCTATAAAAAAAAAACTACTGGATATTTTCTCAAATTTCTTTTTTAAATTTGGAAGTACAATCCTTCCGGTTAATTATGGAAAATAATTTCATTCAAATCGCTGCCTTGGCTGGCCATGCAGTAGCCTACACGATCGGTTAAATTTTTAAGCACATTATCGTCCTTTAAAGCGTCAATTGGCTCTGGCTTCGCGGCGTAACACTTATCTGTGAGGGCACAACACAAATACAAGTCCAACGATGTCGAATCGCAGCTCCGAGGTGGCCAAACGACATCAGCTCTGCGGCTGATAATGCGATCGTCAAAAACAGGGCGCATAAAATCGAGTTTAGCTTCGGCTGTGTAACACGTAGCGCCGTCCTGTTGCCAATATCCTCCTCTTCAATTTTTGTAAACAAAAAATCGTTCAACGATAACTAGTTGACAAAAAAAACGTTAGACCCTTTAGTAACCTCGATCGGTAGTGCTCTGAATTGATACCACGTGCCTGCAATGTGATCATCGTCTTCGAAGAACTTCTGTGTCTTTGTGCAGTTCTACTGACACTGGCTGGTTCAACTTTGATTTCGTATGCTGTCATTTTGCTGTTGAGTTCATAACAAAATCTATTTTGTCGCTGATGATATTGAAATCGAGGTCCGTCTATAGGTGAAACAAACTACACGCAAATATCACACGGCTTGTCGATGATCAAAAACTTTTTAGTTTGCAAGATTTTCACCATTTTTTGTAGTGAATTTTAATAATTTCCATGAGTTGTTGCAGCGTGTATCGTTCCATTGTCAAATGTCAAATGTCAAAGAATAAAAGCTTCCAGAGCCATTCATCCTGAAGATCGTTTATTTTTTTTGTTTGCTTAAGTCTAGCAGGGCTTCCAATTGCTGCATAACACAGACACTCACATGACATGTATTGCCTGTCTAAGTCCTAAGCGACGAGGCTCATTTGTTTGTTCAGTTTCTTTTTTAACTGTTCTCGCGCATTGGCAGCAATCAATTATGGACCCAGGAAAATAAAATAAATCATTTAACATCACAACTAAATACCTACAAACCATGGTGAGGTTCTTCTAATTACATGGACAGCACAGCAATTCTGTAGATCAGTGTTATTTAACCATTGCAAACGTTTAAGTTTACCCACACAAAAAAAAAAACACACGCACACACACTACGAAAATTGACGTGGGAATTTGTTCCAGTTGTGCCGTGTTGGCATCGTACCCTCATTTCTAAGGACTCATGCTAATGATTGTTATTTCGTCAACAATGTTTTACAGAACCAGCGTCGTCGCACTCTCTCCCTCTTTCTCTCTCTCTCTCTCTCTCTCTCTCTCTCTCTTCTAGTATACCAGCGTGTTTAGAGTTCTCCTAAAAGCGTTTTCCATTTAACATTTTTATATTTCTTTTATAGAAATGCACACTCACACACATTCGCCTTTCATAGTTTAAATTATGACAAACTAAATGTTGGTCTGGCCCTCGCCCTCGCCCCGAACACCTTTTACGACGGACGGCAGGAGTGCTCACCGTTACCTGTGGTGGCAAATAAACGCCAGAGATTTGTAATCCTAATTTTTGGCGCCCGAGTTTGTGTTTATGTTTCCACTATGGAAATATTGAAACTCTGAGGTTTTGAGGGAATAGCGTTTGTTATCCAGTCTCGTTTTGTTTGGTTTAATATTTCTTTGTTTTTTTTTTTGGAAAAAAAAATTTATTTTAAGTGGATTTTTATGTTTTTAACTAAACTATGTTGCCAACAACAACAAAAACAACTATTTTACACATCCTTATCCGTATTGCAGTGAAAATTTTCAATGTTTGTTAATTTTTTACAGACAAAATGAGATTAATTGCAAAATGGGTATAAAAGGATTAACAATAACATGTTATATATATATATATATATATTATATTATATATATATATATATAATATATATTTACCCTCGACACTGATTCACTGATACACTGATTCACTGACTCTGTCACGCAGTACGTAGGAATTTAAATAGGCATTCTATAATTTTCTATAAATAATAATAATAAAAAAAAAAATATTTTTTTTTTGTACAGAAATTGTGTTTTGCCCAAATTTGTTTTTACCAAAATTTTTTTTTACAATTTTTTTTTTGTTTTACAAAATTTTTTTTTCAACAAAATTTTTTTTTTCCACAAAAATTTTTTTTTTTCAACAAAATTTTTTTTTCATATTTCAACGGGCGTCATAGGCGCATTACAACTTACTAGTATATAATAAGAGTAGTAATCAGTCGACCCATTGTGAAACTCCAAATTTTTCTCACCAATGACTCGGGTTTTATTGTCTCCAACGATGAGAGACTTAAAGTGTTCCTGAAAAAATATGCATGAAGGAGGCGGTTAATTGACAGTGACAAAACGTGACTCGCCATTCAATTAGTTCATGGAAAAGTATCCATGATCATCAAACAAGATAGCGTTGCTCCGTTGCTCCGGCAAATACCCCCAATGAAAAAAGAATACCGCAAAAAAAGTGAAGAACTCAACAATATAAATGACAAATCCCCCAGACAATTTATGAAAAATTACCCAATGCAAAAAAAAAAACAATAGATTTTCGGGTGGGCTCTATGGAAACGGTCCCAGTCAAAAAAAAAAAATTATTCCCCAAAAAAAAATCTCATACAAAATTGTGGAATTTTGCATATTTTTCATATACCAAATGACCCCAATTTCAAAATGAACCTCAGCAAAATATGAAAAATCACCCCAAATTTACATGTTGTGATCTGCGACCCTATAAAGTATATATATTATCGGTCAGTGTAACATTCTAAGATGTCCGTCTGTCCGTCCGTCCGTCCGTCTGTTGTCTGTTGAAATCACGATAGAGTGCGAACGACCAACGCTAAGAAGCTGAAATTTTGTAGGAAGATGTTTTTTTGCCCATAAGCAGGTTAAGTTCGAGAATGGGCAATATCGGACCAAAGGGGAAAAAGTTCCCCTTTACGGGACTAAATATATCCCGGCCATAATCAAATTTTTCAAATATTTTTTTTCACTACATCTGATTTTTTTTGGTAAAATTGTTCTAAGTTTATATAATTTATAGATGGGGAAAAAAATCCCAAAAATGGGCGTGCTCATGGGTTCCGTGGACCCTTGGGGCCCAAAAAAGGGCCCATGATAAACATGCGCATATGGGTATCGAAGTGCAACGAAATTTACTCACGAACCCAAATATGCCTTTATTTTCATGATTTGCCTAAATTTTTTGATCCGGTTTCTGGGACTATCGGGTCACCAGCGGCCCAAAAACCGTCCCTTGACAAACATGGACATATGGGTATCGAAATGCAACGAAATTTTCTCGCGAACCCAAATATGCATTTATTTTCATGATTTGGATAAAATTTGTGATCGGGTTCCTGGGACTATCGGGTCACGAGCGGCCCAAAAACTCAGTTAGTTTTCTTATTTATTGACTTTTTAAGGATCCATGATGGAGGGTATATAAGATTCGGCCCGGCCGAACTTACTATTTGTCCACTTGTTTATATGTAAAATAATGAAAAATTCCACCATTTTGTATCAGTTTTTTTGTAGACTTGTTTTTTTTTTTTTGGGCATTTTTCATAGAGCCCCTTGCTCCATTGATAGTAATGTGGCGGCCAGCATCGTTTTTAAATAAGTAGGGTCTAATGATGCTGCCGGCCCTCACCAAATAATGATGTTTTTTTCAGGCTCTTGAAAAGACTCTGTCTGGCTGGTCTTGGAACCAAATTCGGCAATTCTATTTATCGGAAGACTATAAAGAACAGTTGATCTTTTTCAGCATCTCTAAGGTTCTTTCACCAAAAATACGCTAATATTTACTCGCTTCAATTTAGGTTTAGACCAAGATTCTTCAATCTTACAGGTGGTCGAATAACACAAAGCAAATTGCTGTGACTGGTGACGGATGGATAATTGACAGTCTTCGGTAACTCTTCCGGCGGATACGGCAGCAATATTCTCCTCGTTACGCACTGTACATACGGGTTGAAGGATTGATGTACAATTGAGTGTTCATTAGCTGACTTACTTTTAGCTAAAGTCAGCTGAAAAAACAATCAAATATGAATAGCTAAAAAAAAAAGGTGATGCTTAAAAAGCTAAACAAAAGCTGAAAAGTAAAAATTTAATAAAATAAAATTAACTAAACTGAAGAAAAACCAACCCTAATCTATAGCTGATCAAAACCACAGCCAAAAGATATCTGTGACTGCACAATATCGCAGCCAAAATAAATCGTTAGCTGCATGAAGTGGTAGCTAAAGAATGTTTCTTTTTCATTTAAGTGTTTCTTGTGTTTCACATACTCACTTACAACAAAGTTACAGATCGAGGCAGAAGCGTAAGAAAGATAGAGCGAAAGTGTAACTCGTAACTCATATCAATGTTTTTTTTATTCCTAAAATGTTGTCACCACTGCAAAAGAAATCGTCAGCTGCCGGCAGTTATTTTTATTTAAGTGTAGCCAACTTTTTTTTTTTGACAGCTAAAAGAAATCGTTAGCTCTATGCAGTGGCAGCCAAAGTGTAGCCAACTTGTGTTTCACATACTCACTTGCTGTAAAGTTACAGATCGTGGGAGAAAAATAGATTGAGAGAGTAATACGAGAAACTGATACCAAGGTTTTTTTTTTGTACCCAAAAAGTTGTCACCACTGATGTCAGCCTGCTGTGGTCTGTTAAATTCGTTTCAATTAAGTTTTTTTAGTTGCACAAATCGTTTTAAATTTTGTCTGCCGCCCAAAAAAAATATGTGGCCTATTTCTTAGCTTTTGCTTATATGCAATATATTCAGCTACAGTTAAAGATCTAATTTAATAATGTTGGCGGCTGCAGCCAAACCAAAAAAAATGAAAGTAAAGTTAAACAAAGCCAATCGCTGTAATTTTTAGTTAATTACAAAAGCTGGACATTTTCTTGAGCTTCATTTTTGAAAATATGAATAAGTTCCGATTCATCAAAGGTATGGAGAGAAGGAATTGAATGAACTTTCTAGAGGGGACCGAATTCCTAACGTAGGAAAAAGGGGAAGAGAATTTGTAGAAGAAACCAGGAGCGCACAACAGACCGAATTGCTGGCCTAGGTATATGTCAACGACATGAGACGGTCATGGTACATGACCGATCCGCCATTTCAATCTAACCTAATGCAAATTTGTGCGATTGTTTAATGTCTATCATCGTGTTGGTTGTGGATTCGATTTCCACCAGAGGCTTTGGTCTGTCGCTGCCAAATGTTAAGTATATCGCTCATTTACTTGAATAGTAGCATAATTCAAAATTCACTTTATATATTTTTGCTCTTGGAAAAGCTGTAAATCTCTAATTTAAATTGGCTTTTGTTCTACTGAGTATTATGGATTCATATGACAGGTCTCCATATTATTGAAATAGCCTGCAGTTCTTTTTCTATATTTGGAAAGTACGACGAAATTGACGATTTTAAACGGCTCTCCTGAAAAAATCCTATTTTGAGTTTTGCCACTATTCAAGTAAATGAGCGATATGGTCTATGTCGCCCGGTTTACCCTTGATCCCAAAATTATAATATAAATTGATTTTGCATTGTAATTAAAAAAAAACTTTTTTTACAATGTTTTTCATTTTTTTACACGGTTATTCTCTCTCAAATATTGCGCTTTGTTAAAATTCAATAAGTTTATTTCATGTTTTTCCAAAACACACTAATGCTTCTGCTCAAACATAAGTTATATTTGCAGCCAAATAAACTTTGTTACGAAGCAAATAAGCTCTACTTAATACAATCTCCAAACATGCGATTTACTTGTGTGTAAACATTTAGAAATATTTACAGCGTGTAAATATAAGGATAACAGTATGTCCTATTCTTATATCTAACAAAGAAGTTGAGAAAAACGTTTTCGAAAATTAGCTAGTTTTGGGCGCTCTAACCTACCAACCTCAATACTCTTGGATTTATTGCATTGTCATTCACAAAGAATATGAAAACTGAATATTATAAAATTGTAAATAAATTCATATTTTCAGAGAATATCTAAAACCTCAAAATGTGTTTTTTATTTTTATTTTCTTTATGCTTTTTTGTGCTTCATTTGCTTTTACGATTGTCTGGAAAATAGTTTCGGTTAGTTTTCATAAAGTCGCCTCCCAGGTACTCATTCTTTGAATCTAAAACTCCAAAATCCTTATTTAGATTCATTAAAAATATAAGCATCTCTTTTTTCTAAATTCCTTCACATTTATGTTCTTAACTAAGGACAATTTTTGAAATTTAAATAGAATCCATTTGTTTTTTTTTTCGTTATTTTATATTTAAGATTTTGTTGTCGTAGTTATTTATAGATTATATCCGCTGCTTGGCTTTATCCCATGCAAAGCAGTTAAGGAAAGGAAAGACGTTATCATAAATTAACAAAAAAAAACTCACCTGTATTAAATACTAAGGATACATTAAAGCGTTTTTTGTTGGCTGCTCCGCTCTGTTCGTTCGGTCCTGCTCTACAATAGCTGCTGGAAGAGGGTTAACGATGACGACGACAAGAAAACAGGGCGCGCGGTTGACTCTTTTAGCTTCTGCTTGTTTGTGTAGGTTGTTTTTAAGTTGTTGTAATTAGATCTGAAGTGAAGTGGTTCTGGCTGTTGCAAGGATGTACCAACAATTTGCTATTGTTGCGGTTGTTGTTGTTGCTGTATTTATACACTTTAAATGGGGACTTGTTCATATGACCGACCCACCATGTGTGTCTGGTCTGTGTGGTGGGGGGGTTTTTTTGTTTTTTTGCGTTGGTAAATTATTATGGCTGTTGTTGTTATTGTTGTTTTTCTATATAAATGTATATTTAGTTTTAGTTTTGTGGCTATTATAATTTTATTTTTGTTCTCCCCTTTTGAGATTATTTTTAACAATTTGTTGTTGTCACATTTTTCTAGACTTGGCGTTAGCGCTCACCAGCATCAGTTGGTGTTGTTGTCGTCATAACAGGAAACTTGTTCATGTTTTAGCACATTCTCGGCCTGTATATGAGTTGAGTTGGTGTTGATAAGGTTCGCATGTCTTATTCTTCTTTATCTTCTTGTAGTGCTGTGCTGTATGCAGACGACAGAAACTGTTGGGCTTCCTTTTCATCTTCAACTCTGTTTTACATTTTCAGTTCAGCGATAAAGCAACATGCAATTGGTGACTGCCATACGTGTGTTTGTCGTCTACATACACACGGACACATGATGAAGACCGCGAAGAACAGCAAGTGTACAAATACAAATGAAATTATATTCGTACAAACACACACACACACAAATATAAAATACACAATAGAAAAAAAAAGTAACAACGACAACAATAATACAGAAAAACAGAAGAAATGAGTGGATACTCCGTATATCGTTCATTATAATGTTATACAATTAACAGAGCCAGCACAAGAGCATGAGGGAGGGAGCGAGAGAACGTGAGTATGGTGATTTGAGTATTAGCAGTGTTGCAAACCAATTGTGTTGAAAAATGGCACACACAAAAAATCGCCAAATTGTCAAAGAAACTCTTTACAGGCAATTGACCTGTAGATGTCTTTGGAAAAGTGGATTCTTGATTTTTATACACTCCATCATAGGATAGAGTATATACTAAGTTTGTCATTCCGTTTGTAACACCTCGAAAGAGTGATCTGCGGCCCTATAAAGTATATATATTATCGGTCAGTGTAACATTCCAAGACATTCTAGCGATGTCCGTCTGTCCGTCTGTTGTCTGTTGAAATCACGATAGAGTGCGAACGACCAACGCTAAGAAATTTTGTAGGAAGATGTTTTTTGCCCATAAGCAGGTTAAGTTCGAGAATGGGCATTATCGGACCAAAGGGGGAAAAGTTCCCCTTTACGGGACTAAATATATCCCGGCCATAATCAAATTTTTCAAATATTTTTTTTCACTACATCTGATTTTTTTTGGTAAAATTGTTCTAAATTTATATAATTTATAGATGGGGAAAAAAATCCAAAAAAATGGGCGTGCTCATGGGTTCCGTGGACCCTTGGGGCCCAAAAAAGGGCCCATGATAAACATGCGCACATGGGTATCGAAGTGCAACGAAATTTACTCACGAACCCAAATATGCATTTATTTTCATGATTTGCCGAAATTTTTTGATCCGGTTTCTGGGACTATCGGGTCACCAGCGGCCCAAAAACAGTCCCTTGACAAACATGGGCATATGGGTATCGAAATGCAACGAAATTTTCTCGCGAATTTCGTATTAATTTCGAATTAAATGTATAAACTGTAAATGTATAAACAATTTAAAATTATGTTAAATTTAAATAAATGTTAACACTTTCAAAGCACTTACTTTCTTCATAGTTTTCTTATTTATTGACTTTTTAAGGATCCATGATGGAGGGTATATAAGATTCGGCCCGGCCGAACTTTCATTAAAAAGGCCACGGTGATTTTAATGAGATCGTTTAATGAGATTCTCATTACACATATCCCGTTTTTTCATTTACCTCCGAATAGGAAGAAGCTAAGCTTTAAAGTGAATTTAAAGCGAATTTATGTGACTTTGGTTTATCATTAAAAAGGCCACGGTGATTTTAATGAGATTCTCATTACACTAGGTAACATATCTTATTTTTTTTCCATTTACCTCCGACTAGGAAGAAACTAAGCTTTAAAGTCAGTTGTTGTGCATTCAGATTTCAAAGAGAAGCGAATTTATGTGACTTTGGTTTGTAATTAAAAAAGGACACGGTGATTTTATTGTCGTAATATTTTTTTATTATTATTATTAAGCTCTATTTCAAGCAAACATATTACAAATTGCATTTAAATATTTCCATTGTAAGTATTAAACATAGACATATTGACTGAAAGTCTGATATATACCGACTTCCTGTCAATATTTCTATATTTTTTTAATACTCACAATGGAAATAATTAAATGCAATTTGTAATATCTTGGCAGGGTTCTCCAAGAGGAGGTGTTAATTTGAATCACCTGGTGTTTTGGTAGCTGTGACTTTTAAAGCTTTTATTCGTTGTCATTTGACAAGTAGAAACTACGACATTACTAAAAATGGAGCGAAACACACTTCAACAATGCATTCAAATTATTAAAATTCACTACAAAAATGGTGAAAATCTTGCAGTCACAGTGCAAAACTAAAGCATTTTTTGGTTCGTAGTGAAGCAACTTGTTGGACAAATTGGAGCTGTTGGGACAAGTTAGTAATGTAAAGAATAGAATCCGTGCACGTCGCTCAAGAACAACTGAGAATATTACTGATGTCTACCAAAGTGTTGAACAAAACCCAGGTTTATCCATTCCTCTTCATTCTTTGGAATTGAACATTCCACAAATGTTATTACACCATATTTTGCATAAAGACTTGGGTCTCAGGGCTTAGAAAGTTCAGTTAACACAAGAACTCAAGCCGACCGACGTCATCAACAACGTCGTGTCTTTCCCGATTGGGTCCTTGAATTGCATGAAAATGATCCGGAATTCCATCGAAAAATCATCATCACTGATGAGGCCCATTTCCACCACGGTGGCTACGTCAACAAGTAAAATTGTCGCATCTGGGGCTCGGAAATAAATACCAAAATAACACCACTTTTTGAAAAATCCTGTATATTTTAAAGAATTTACGACTTTTTAATTTTTTTTTTATAAAAAAAATCATAACAAAAAATGTTTGAAAGTGTAGAAAAAAATCACCAAAATTAGCAGCATGGACTAGAACACTGGCACACTCAACACACGAACCCACACACATTCCCCTCCACAACATTCACTCACTCTCAGAAACTGCCGCATAACAGAACAGAACCCACAGTCGCACACAAACATTTTAACATTCCATTTTCTATTTTGTCACTTCCTTCCTACTCTAGCTAACAGGGGACAACATACACACGACAGCACACACAGACACAACAAGAGGTGTGTGTGTGTGGGTATAATGTGCTGTGCTGGGCACATCAAAAAGTGTGAGAGCGAACTGTTTTGAAAGAGATACGTTTCCTTATTTCATTTAACAAAAAGAAAGAAGAAGTAACACAAAAAAAAACAGCACAGAAGGCAAATAAAAAAAAACGACAAGAACATTAACACAAAAGTCTTCACATTATTTTCATTCCTAGTTTAACTGTTAATTTTTTTGTGCTCGCCCTCGTCGTCGCTTAACTTCTACCACTTGTTCTTCTTCTTCTTCTGCGTTTCATCTCTTTTGCCACTCGTTGGCCATAATTGTGTGTGTACGTGTACGTGTGTTTCATAGTTCGCCATTTCAGTTCAGTTCTACATTCGCCCCCCCGTTTGTAACACGACATATCTAATTTTTATTTTTTCGTGCAACTTCCTCTTTTTCCTCTATGTTGGTATGTGTGCATGTGTGTCTACATCCTACTGACAACGTGCTTTTGTCGTAGTCACCGTAGTCACAGCAGAAATTGCAAATAGAAATAAAGAACAGAAAAAAAAAGTATTTGGACAAAAATCAACATAAATGTTACGTGGTTATTTGAACAGGAATTTTTAAGGATATGCAGGAAACATAAGGGAAAATATAATAAAACTGAGTTGTATGTAGGTACTCACACACATACACACTCACCCACTTGCACATATATATTCTGGTGAACTGTTGAGGAACAAGGAAAAACAATACTCGTTCATATTTACACAGGGGAACAGTGTTTTTTTTTCTTGCTCATGTTGTCATATTTTATTTCATTTACACTCTTCTTTTTTGTTGTTGTTGCTTTTGCCATGTATGCATATCCTTGTGCTAATGTCTTAGGAATTGGTTTCCAACAAAACGTGAGTTGTTCATGCTTCCAATTATACGAGGGGACTCAGTTGACAAGATGTCATCACTTATCTTAGGTGGCATATTTGGGGATTTTTGAAAGTTTATTTCGAAATATTTCCGTTATTTCGTAAAGGCTGGGTTCGATTTATGCCTACTAAATTCGAATTTAACTGAATTTTTTTCTATATTTTAATTTGAATTCGGTGTGGCAGAGGTTTGACGACATTTTAATAATTTATCCCAGCTCAACGGATTTTTTTAGAAATTCCCCAAAAAATGACATTGTTCATTTATCCTTCTAACCCGCAAGACTGCCACAAGGCAATCCTTTACAGCCACATTCGTATAAAGGTTTTAAAAGTTTGGGCTACAAGACAACCGAATTTGTCTTTGTGGGACAACTTTTATGATAGGGAATCAATCATTTTTTGGCAAATCGTACAGTTCTGTGCCAAAATATTTCATAATTTGTTAATTTGATAGTTCGATAAGTAACCATCTATAATCCAAGAGTTATTGCATTTGGAGTCGGTAATGCCTTCTCTTGATTCATATCGAGTTTTCTCAGGGATCGCTCTATACGAGTTGTTGTATGGAGTCTCATCCAAGTAGTGCCACAAGGTTCTGTCCTCTCTCCTTCTCTATTTCTTATTTTCATTGACGACCTGTTGGGTCAGACTGTGAACCCGATCTACTCCTTTGCAGATGACAGCAACCTCTGCCATTCATACTCATTTGATCATCGGCCAGATCCTCTGGAGGTCGAGGACAAAAGGCGAACGATGAATGACTCACTTAACCGCGATTTGGCGACGGTTTGTGAGTGGGACAAATGAATAAAGTAGACTTCAATGCACAAAAGACCCAATGCTGTTTGTTGTCACACAAACGTTCCAAATGGAGTCTTCTCAGTCCTCAATAAATTCCAAGTACCAAAATGGAGTTCATAGCCAGGATCGTCATAGCCATCGTTCAAGTATATTTATTGATAGGCCAAATAAGATGTGTCTACAGAATTTGGTTTGTGGATGTCCGTGGTGGGTAACTTTAAAAATATCAACTTTTTTTTACCCGTTTTTCGCCTGTTCAGGTCCATAGCTGGCAAAGCGTTCACAAGTCAAAGAAACAGTCAACTACAAAAATATACCTAAGATCTCAATAAACAACTTTCTAGAACATATGAACTTCCTACGAATGATTCTTAAAAGTGTATCAATTCACATTTGCTATCTAGAATAGAATTGGCCAATATTTTTAGGCAATACGTACAGTTGGTTAATTAATTTGAATTGACGCGATTTTGACAACATTCTTAGAATGTATCAGTTCAAATTTGCTTTCTAGAATAGCATTGGCCAATATTTTTAGGGGCGTATGAGTGATATTAATTTGAAAGCCTGGCACTCATGCGTAAAGGTGGTTAATTAAATAAATTTTTTAAAATTGTTCGAATCACATAGAAACGAATTGAAATATTATTAACTGTCGCCTTTTACCTTTTTTCCCCCGATTCAGGTCCATAGCTAGCAAACCGTTTACAATTCAAGGAAACAATCAACTACAAAAATGTACCTAAGAACTCAGTCAACAACTTTCTAGACCATATGAACTTTCTAGGAATGATTCTTAAAAGTGTATCAATTCACATTTGCTTTCTGGAATAGCATTGGCCAATATTTTTAGGGTATGAGTAATATTAATACGTATGTGGTTAATTAATTTGAATTGACGCGTTTTTGGCCTTGAAGATGAAGTTGTTTATGACAAGAGCTTTGACTCAGAGAGTAAATCAAAATTCCAATTTGTTTTTATTTCACTTTTATTTCAAAATATGACTCCGAGGCCCATTAAAAAAGTGCATGACTTTCGGCAAAACTTTTTCCTCCTATTTCCTCCTATTTTTGTTCCTATCTCACTGTGTAATGTGTTCTACTCCGATATCATTTACAAACTTTACTTACTACAATTTAATCAATTTACCACCCTGGCGTATGAGTGTTGCTATCACATTGTCACATATCGATCATACGCTGAATGGGAAATTCGGAAATCGAACATTATCACGAATCTCATTGGCAATATGAGAGAACACACAAAGCACGAATAAACAAGAGGTTGCGGACTTGTGGTGAGTAATTTGGTGGCTGTGGTTTAAATTGACTAGGCTCAGTTTGGCAAAATACAAGGTTTTCCAACAAGAGGTGGTATTTTGGCATGTTTATTTCATAATAAAGACCACGCTTATAAGACAATATCCTTTTCAGACCATATCCTTTACTCATTTACTTGTTTCCCTTAACATTCCATGATGGAACAATCGGGGAACTTCTCTCGGATCAGTGAGCTGAGTGCGATATAATTGTGTATACTCACTGACCGAGCAGCTAATGCTTTTCTATAGAAGTTTTACATGGCTTAGAGATTGCTCTATTACACGTAAAGTCGCCAGCATTTACAAGGTTTTAAAACAGCCGCTGAAAAATGATTGATGGTCTTACCCGGTTTTGAACCTGGCTTTACTTGTGTGATAGTCGCACCACGGTCGTTCAGCTGCCCATTGCATCTCTACTTCATCTCTCAGCTATGCAAGACATTCCGATCCGGCTTCGCACAGCTCGCCTTATACAGATTTGAGAGAGTTTCAGCTGTGTTCATATTACAATGCTAAGGAAATTTGAATAAAATATCTGGGAAATGGCTATCGCAACTCTAGTCGCAGATCTTTGCTTTTCTCATAATTCTAACAATTTCCATGATATTTTCACAGAAATACGATTCTATTGGATCCCATCTTTGAACTCACAATATTTTTTTGGTTTTATTCACATGGAAATTAAAAATTCCCTTTTTGTATTCGTTTGCAGAAAAAACACAGGTAATGTTACCAGTTTGCATTGCCAGAGGAAATTCGTCCACTGTGTGACAGTTCACATCATAATGCCATTGGATTTCTTACTTCCACGTATGAGTGGTATTTGAATTCAGTGAAATATTAAGCATACGCCCCCGAATGGCGAAAGCATTTATTATTGCATAGAAAATCAGTTACTGTGGAGAGAGAGAACATGATTATCACAGTGAACATGATTAATCACGGTGTAGGAAAATCCTACCACTTAGTTAGGGGTTAGGTACTTTTGGAACACCTCTGCTTATCTTAAGGATGTAGCACCCGATATTGATATCGCCAATTCCCACCGAGTGGAACTTTTTCGGAGATTTAGGCGGTAAACCCAGTTGGTTAGAACAAAAGTCCAAGCAACACTTACTACTCACATTTCGGGAAAAATTCCAAGTTGCTCCCGACCAGCCACGGTATCAGATTACAAACACAGGGAGATCACGAAGTCATTACTAGTTACACTTCGAGCCCAGCTCACTCTGACTGGTTAAGTCTTGTCTCGTAGAATATTTTATTGTATTTAGAGGCGTGTATCGTGTACGCATTTCTTTGAGTCTAGCTGGGAAACTTCGCCTGGTGTGTATCAGAAGGTCCATACAACTCTGCTGGTCCATAAACGAATCGATGGCAAATTTATATTTTGTGTGGATTTAGCGTTTTTCTAAGCATTTTCTATAGTCGTTTTACATGGCTCATAGATCTCTCATGTCGTCGCCACAAATCCAAAATACCCTAACTGGTATTTTCATAATATTTTATGAGAAGCTACAACTATTGTAAGTTTTCGATAGTGAAGTGTAGAATTTTGCAGAGATCTCTCATATCGTCACCGGAAATAAAAAAAAGCAAAAAAACGTTGTCAATTCTAAACAATTGCGTATTGTTTAATCCTGAGAGGGAGACAGGATTTTGTTATTTATGCATCCTGACAGGGAGACAGGATTCCAAATTTGGATTTTCCCAAAAATGAAACCAATTTTCAAATTCAGGAGATCAACAAAAGTAAAGCTTCTTGCCTAAGACAAAAATACAAATGGCGGTAATTCAATTTAATGACGCTCCTAGCGTCATGTATGTAACTTATACATGTAAAAGAAATGAAAAAAGAGATAAGTACTAAAAACTAGCAAAATTAAGAAAACAAATACAGATGAAATTAATGAAAAATGAAATATAAGTGAAAATTAACCTTCAGATAAGTCAGGGGGACTCATCTGTTCCGGGTTGAACATGGCTTCAACACGTATAAATTTGTAAGTTTTGGATATTGAAGTGTAGAATTTTGCAGAGATCTCTCATATCGTCATCGGAAATAAAAAAAGGCAAAAAACGTTGTCAACTCTAAACAATTGCGTATAAAGTTGTAAGTTTTGGATATTGAAGTGTAGAATTTTGCAGAGATCTCTCATATCGTCACCGGAAATAAAAAAAGGCAAAAAAACGTTGTCAAATCTAAACAATCGCGTATAAAGTTGTAATTTTTGGATATTGACGTTGTAGAATTTTGCAGATACATGGATTTTAGGTCATTTCACTTGAGTGAATACTGGGTAAAGTGTAAACTTTAGCAGAGACATTATTATTATTATTTATTGCAAATATAATTTAAGAAAAGGACTGGCTGCTGGGTCCATGTATTTTAGGCCATTTCACTAGAATCAATCACGATCACGATTTTGGATTGTTTGCTGTTTGGTCATTTTGAATTTCTGGTGACTCTGTTGAAAAAAGTTGTGTTATATTTTTACCAGAACATAAACCAAGGGAAACTCAGACTTTGGTGACCGAGAATTCGGTTTAAAAAAAACACCATAAATATCCCTGCTATTATAACCTGTAGACTCAGGGCATAGAATCCAACAGCTTGGAGGGCAAGACCAACAAGAGGCTGTAGATGGAACGCACCTACGATGCACAGAAAAAAATACGGGCCAAAAATATTCAATTACTGTCGTAATTAAAATTATAATCAATTAATTTTGTAATTGAACTTAGAAATTCTTGGTGAAATCAATGTAAAAAATAGTAAAAAAATCAATTACTTATTTAAAATTTGAGTAATTGAATTCACAACTTTTGTAATTGGAAGAAAATCAATTAAAAAAGTAATTGAATTGACGAATTCCATACAAACTTCGTAATTGATTTCAAAAATATGTTTTTTCTGTGTGGAATCGTAAACATGAAAATGGAAACCGGAAAAATATATTTTATTCAGACAAAGTTCGAGATTATTCCTTAGTCACATCTGTTTAAAACGTATAAAGACAACGACAAAGGAACTGCACAAAATTCTTATCAATTTGTCTCGTACGGCTGCATTTGCTATTAATTGACCTCATCCTGGGTTTCCTTCTTGTGGAATTCTGGTAATTATGGCGTTTTTGTTTTTAAACACCTTTTTTTTTTGCACTTGTTGTTCTTGTTGCTATTCACATTTGTTCCACTTAACGGTTTCTTTGTTTCTTTCTTTCATACCGACACCGACACACACACACACAAACAGTTAATTTTCTCCTTTGAAACGTGTGCTTGTTCTTTGCATTAAAGTTTTTGTCTAAATGTGTTTCTTCTACTCCATAGAAATTTGCCATACTCGTATTATCACTTTGTTGTTGTTGTTGATGTCGTCGGTTTTTTTTTTTTTACCTTTAGCAGTTCCCGTTTTGTTTTCGTTTGTATTTCGGTCTGTATGTGAGAACACACCGAGGCAGACATAAAACACACGCAGACAGACAGACAGAGTAGAGAGGAGAATAATCCAACCATTAACAATGACAGTTTCTCATACACTGTGTAAAATGAAATTTCCGTCGTTGACTGTTGGTTTTTTGATAGTTCCCGTTGTTCTTGAGCTGCTGCTGCTGCTATCGACTACCAGCCCACGCGGTGAGGGGAGATTTTGGGGTTGGCTGGTCTTTGATGTCGCTATTTATTGTTGTGTTATTGTCAATTTTGCGTATGTAACAAAACATTGAATTTTGAATTTTTGTTCCACGCGATATGAAGACGCGCAAAAGATGAAGACACCAAGTAGGGGCACAGCATTTATGATGACACCACCTTAGCATTGGCTTGATGTTTCCCCCCATACACACACACACACACACACTTTTGCTTGTAACAGGATACCAAAGAGCCATTGTCTGATACTGAGACTGAGAGAGGCAGAGCGTGATATGTCCCAGTGCACAAGTTGTAACTACGCTCTGGCTATCACCGAGTAACACCGAGAGAGAGAGAGAGACACAGTGTGTCAAATTGATAAGATAGAATATGGTGAGAGTGCTACTACTGTTATTGTTGTGGTTGTTGTACGTTGGCCAGTGTTGATAAATTGTGTAGTATTTGTGGGTGGCTGTAATAAATGGCCTGTTTTTTCGGAGTAAATTGTATTTCCTCCCAAATTGTTCTTTGCTTGACTAAAGCTTTTGTTAGCAGCAGAAGGAGGCCTGTACTGTTGGGGTGTATGTATGTATGTATGTATGTATATGTGTGTATGAGTATGAGTGGGTACGTACAAGTATTTCACTGTTTGTTGTTGTTGTTGTTGTTGTCTTTGTTTTCTACTCTTCATTCGGCCGTTGTTGTGCTTGTTGTGGCTGTTTTGCGACGTAAACGTTTTGTGTGCTGCCTGCTGGCTGCTTCTGTTTCAGTTTCAGTTTCGTTCTTTTCATTCTTCATGTAATTTAACCTTCTGCCCTACTCTGAAGGAATGCGTCATCGTTAAATAAATGCTTTCCCCTTGATTTCGGTTAAGGAAAAAATAAACACGTTTGACTTCTTGGGCTTTAACAGACACACTTGAGGGCGGGAGGGGACTATTTAGTATAAAGGAATTTCTGCCACTCAAATGATTAAACAAGAAATTACCATTTGCATTAAATGTCTTGTAAAAGAAACCAAGAAACGGCCAAAAAGGGTTTCGTTTTCCATCCGTTAAGGCGTCACATTTTGGGCAGTCTGTTTAACTGTTGTTTTTTTTTTTTTTTTGATACACACGCACTCTGTCAAGGTTATTTCCTGTTATTTGCCAATGAAAAAAAAATCCCCACCAAATCATGTTTTCTCAAAAGAACACAAAATCGAAATACATTTTCAACAAAATACCCAAAAAAAAAAAACCTCGCGTTTCCTACCACGAAAATATAGGGACAAAAAACCAGCTACCTGTGTGGTCGGCTCTTTCTTTGTCATGGTAGTATTTTCATGCCAGTTAACCTGTCATACCTTTAGCTTTCCTCCGTAGGTTTATATTTCGCTACGTAGGTTTTCTTAAATGCTATTAAATTAAATTATTTCATGCTTTTTTTTTAATATTTTAATCAGCATTTACAGCTGCTTCTTCTTTTTGATTTTTCCATACATTTTTTTCCGTTTTTTTTTCTTTTGTCACGACGTTAACGACCACGACGTCGTCCAACTGTCAGTGTTGTATACTATGTATCTATATGTTTAAGAAGAAGGGGAAAAAAACGATATAAGCACTATGAAAAAAAATTATTAGAAATTCACAAATTTCCTTTTCCATTCCATTAGCCTTGTTCCATACATTTTTGTACACGTTTTTTTTTTTTTGCTTGCTTGCTTTTTTCCATCAGCCACAGCCACTTTATTCACACAATCTGCTTAAGAATTACTTTTAATTTCCTTCACTTTTCCATACATTTCTTTTTCCTTTTTCAGTTGTATTAATTATTTACAATTTTTTCTGGCTTTATTTTTCTCTGGATTTTTTTCCATTTCGAAAATTGTGGTTCAAACAAAAAAAAAAACTGTGAATTTACCGTTCAATTGTATCGTAATGATTATTTTAGTCCTTACGTTAAGGCTCCACGTCTCCAACTACTCTTGTGTGGCATAGGAATGTTAAGAAATTTTTTTTCTCCGAAATTCAAAAAAGCTTTTTCGTTCACATCGTTCTCGTTCGAATTCCGAATATTTAGTTCTGCTTCTTCTTCAATCGGGGGCGATAGAGTACACGTTGTGGGTTTCGCACACACACACACAGTGGAAAAAATTGAGAAAGAGAATAAGAGAGAGCGAGAGCAATGGGAACCAGCAGGCTGACGGTGTTTGACAGTTAATTGAGTGGGTATTAATGATAAAGCCCAACACTTAAAGAAACTGTTTGAAAAGAAAGTGATTCCATACTTTGGAAATTCTCAATGAAAAAAGTATCCTGGGACTACATACAGGGTTCTCCAAGAAGAGGTGTTATTTTGGTATTCAAAGAAAAATGAGATAAATGATCGGATGTTTACTTCATAATAAAGAGAAAGGTATGCCGTTAATATGGAAAAACAACATCAGCCAAATGGCCACCACGCTTACAGGACCATATCCTTCTCATGAAATTTTCCATAAACAAATCGCTAAGTGGCTGCCCTCTCAAATTCTAACTTTGTGGTCTTGAATCGACGCTGGGCTGTTTGCGTAGACCTTATCTTTCACGTGGCTCTTAAGGAAGAATTCGCAAGGAGTTAAATCACAAGATCTCGGTGACCAATTGTGATCACCTCTTCGAGAGATAACACGGTCCGTAAACTTTTCCCGTAAAAAAGCAATGGTTTCGTTGCTTGTGTGGCACGTATTGCCGTCTTGTTGAAAGTACAATATCAGTCAACTCCATAAGAAATCATTAATCATCTCTCGATAGCGCAATCCATTCACGGTAACTGTTGATCGAACCTCATTTTCGAAAAAGTAAGGTCCAATGACCCCGCCGGACCATAAACCGCACCAAACAGTCACACGTTGAGAATGGAAAGGCTTCTCAACAATATCTCTTGGGTTTTCCAAGCCACAGAAGCGACAATTTTGCTTGTTGACATAGCCACCGAGGTGGAAATGGCCCTCATCAGTCAAGATGATTTTTTGATGGAATTCCGGATCATGCTCATAAATTTCAAGGACCCAATCAGCAAAGACACCACGTTGTCAATGATCGGCCGGCTTGAGTTCTTGTGTTAACTGAACTTTCTAAGCCTTAAGTCCCAAGTCTTTATGCAAAATACGTTGTAATGACGTTAGTGGGAGGCCCAATTCCAAAGAACGACAAGGAACGGATAAACCTGAGTTTTCTTCAACACTTTGGGCTCCAGCAGCAGTATTCTCAGTTGTTCTTGAGCGACGTGCACGGGTTTAATTCTTCACATCACTAACTTGTCCCAACAGCTCGAATTTTTCCAACAATTTCTGTATTACGGTCCGACAAGGTGCTTCACGGCGATAGTTTTGCGAACTGTGACTGCAAGATTTTCACCATTTTTGTAGTGAATTTTAATAATTTCAATGCGTCCATCCTACTAAATCACACAGTAGTCTCTTAATCGACAGCAACATTATTACTTTTTACTGAACGACGAGGGAAGTTCGAAAGTAACTGCCCTTGTAAATTCAATGCTCAACTAATGAATTTCTGATTAAATAGTAACCTTTTTCTACAGTGTAAACGGGGCTCTCTCTTTAAATGCCACCCTCAACTCTCGCAAACTCTCGCCCAATACTCCGAACATTGTTGCAAAATTACACCACCACCCAGTGAAGAGACATTTTTGGCAATTGTGGGTGGGTTGGCTACGCAGGAGTTCACCACGAATTGCAACTAACAGGTAAGAAATCAAAACACAGCGAAAGCTTTTCATTTACATATGCACACCAACACACATAACACTAACGAAGAATACTCAACACACGGCAGTATGCTCTCTATTTCAACAAGGATGTGCCAGAGAGAGAGAGTGAGAGAGCGCGCATGTTTAGATGTTGTTGTTGTTCATGTAGATGTCGTCGACAGCAGTCAGCCAATGTATGATTTATGAAAATGTCAAAAAATATGCACACATGTGTCAAACAGTGAAATGTTTTAACCAAACAACCACAATAACCGTTACAAAATGATGTCAGCTTATCTGTGTGAGCTGCTCCGTTGTTGCTGTTGCTGTTGTTGTGTGTAGCAATTTGATTAATGAGGCACAACACTATTACCACTAGCAGTCTGATGTTTTGCTGTTTCCATGCTTGTCCACATTTGATGCTGGCAACATTGCCAGTGATGTTGGCTGCAAATGCTCTAATACCCGGACAATGAAGAGTAATGATGGTTGGCAGCTAGGCCAGCAGGCAGCAGGATAACAAAATTCAAAACTAAATATTTCATGTAAAAAGTAGAGAAATAACAAAATCAAGTAAACACCCAAAAGGTGTTAGCTGCCCTTGTTGTTGATGACAGTTTATCCAGATGTTGTAAGTAATCATCACGGGGAGTCGGGTCCTGTGGACAACACATTGCATCACTGTTTGTTGACAATGACGATAGTTCTGATGCTGCTGATGATGACCACCTCTACCACCTATTGATTGTCAGTGCCTTGTTATTGTTGCTTGTGTGTGTGTGTCTGTGTGTGTGCTAATTTAGTGACGACACTTTCAGTTGTCTGTCGTTCATTTTTATAAGTCAAACATGACGTCACTGATAACCCGATTTCTGTTTGGCTGAACATGTGCCATTTGAGTGAGTGTGTGTGTGTAGTTCATGTCTCTCTACTTTAAGTTTTGCACAAAAACACCATTTTTAGTTTTATTTAGTTCTGTTGTGTAGATGGGTTTTTTTGGTGTTATGTCTATAGACACAGCAGCATTTGTATATTCAAACGACTACGAAGCAGAGCTGTTTAGGGACAGTGTAACATCAATTGAGAGGACGCAACGCGACGCGACGTTGGTGACGGCGACTACAACATTGTCGGCACAGTGGGAGATCATGGCCTGTTATGGGCTGTTTTATGGCCAAAATTAAAATAAACAGCAGACGGGCGTTCTTTTAAATCATGTTTACACATTTATTTACTTACTACAAGCAGGACATTTAAACCATGTGGATTGTGTTAGTATGTACGTACACATGTATTAGAAATGTAGTTGATCACAATAAGAACCGTTACCCCTTGTGCTCATTCCCTATAGAAAATAATCAAAAACATGGTGACAAATATTCAAAAGTTTTGAAATAACGATAAATCAAGGAAAGGCCGTGGTGTGGTAAGTAGTGTATGTGCAACTATCACACTGAAGAAACCGAGTTCGAAACCGGGTAAGACCATCAAACATTTTTCAGCAGCTGCTTCCACCTCTTAAATGTTGGCGACTTTACGAGTAAGAGAGTAATCTCTGAGCCATGTACAAATTCTCTAGAAAAGCATTAGCCGTTCGGAGCCGGCTTTAAACAGTAGGTCCCGATCAGTGAGTATACAAATTAAATCGCTGATTCGAGAGAAGTTCCCCGTTTGTTCCTTCATGGAATGTTAAGGGAAATTCGTATAAATCAAGGAAATGTTCAATACCAAAATAGTTAAATGTCAGTCTGGATTCTGCGTTTTATAATTGGTTAACTGGTTCTGAATAATACCCATCCTCATATATATCATTTGACACGAAAAAAAAAAAAAAAAAAATAAATAAATAAATAAATAAATAAAAAAATAAATAAATAAATAAATAAATAAATAAATAAATAAATAAATAAATAAATAAATAAATAAATAAATAAATAAATAAATAAATAAATAAATAAATAAATAAATAAATAAATAAATAAATAAATAAATAAATAAATAAATAAATAAATAAATAAATAAATTAATAAATAAATAAATAAATAAATAAATAAATAAATAAATAAATAAATAAATAAATAAATAAATAAATAAATAAATAAATAAATAAATAAATAAATAAATAAATAAATAAATAAATAAATAAATAAATAAATAAATAAATAAATAAATAAATAAATAAATAAATAAATAAATAAATAAATAAATAAATAAATAAATAAATAAATAAATAAATAAATAAATAAATAAATAAATAAATAAATAAATAAATAAATAAATAAAATAAATAAATAAATAAATAAATAAATAAATAAATAAATAATAAATGATTCGTAAAAATATTGGTCGGCGTACCGTCGACATAATCGGAAATGAGACTGACGGTGGAGGAAACCCCATGCACATTTTTTGAGCGCGATCAATTATGAGTCCAGGCCAAAGAATCCACAGTGTAGTGACACCAAACGACACCAAATGCTCCTGCTATGCTGTGCGGGTGGAGAGGTCGAATTGCCACACGGGGTTTTAGTCCCACTTTTTAAGTAACTTTTTTCTGCCACTCCCACACACATCACAAACAACTCGTACAAATCCACATCCAGCATTCATAATGTTTCACCGCTACCAAATAATCTCTACCTTCGATAATATTGTTCGAGAATTTGTTATTAAATTTACAGATTCAAGGACTAATTCACCATCGTGCAGGAACAGTGCTGCCCCCAGTGAATGCTGATCAGAAGTTTCTTGAGATTTTTTTCCTTGAAAACTTTAATGATAAAATCGATCAGTGTCATCATCAATCTATATGTAAAAGTCAACAAACTAACAAATATGTCATCTATATGAATTTGTATGAATATAGTTTGATGATTCGTCATTTCATCAATTCGTATATTTACAAATCGAAACGGAAAGTCTGCTGAAGGACATGCAAACAATGTCGGCCGACTTACCATTTTGCCAGAAACCTACGTAGAAATTTTTTCATAAGCAGAACTACTTTTTAGATAATAAATAAATACGTGATCAAAGTCATCGAATTTGTAGAGATATGTGAAAACTCAGAATTTAACAATATATGGTATTGTTATATACCAATATATATGGTCGAGTAACAAAATGATCAATCAGCGGATGTGTTTTCAAAGCAACTGTTAAACAGAAGAAGATTTAATAGCGAGACCGTATATTGAAGCAAATTATAAAAAAAATATCAATTCAAATTCAAATCGGTGGCCCATTGTATTTATCTCAGTCGATCGATTCTATTGCAGATCTAAATGAACTCGTCAACTATCCAACTGAATTCCTTAACTCACGGGATTTCCCTGGAATGCAGCCGCACAATTTCCCGTTCAAAGTAGAATCGGTTACATTCATGTTATCCAACCTGAACCAACCAAGAATTTATAATGGAGCAAGACGAGCTGTTAAAAATCTGATGAAGCACCTGATTCCAAGGATACCAATGATTTCAACCTAGGCTAGACTAGGCATTCCAATTCAAGCGCTTCCACTTTACAGATCGGCTTGAATTCGCAATGACGACTAAGAAATCGCAAGGCCTGTGGAATAAACATCGATTTTGTCTGTTTTCCCCATGGACATATCGGAGCTTTTCACTTTGCTCCGTCAGAAGAAACAAAAAAGGTGGTTTATCAGCCATCTTTGCGATGAGTGCATTTAAATCATAGGTAATTTTTTTTTTAAATAATTTCCAATTTGTTTCATTTCAAGAAATTTATCATTGATTCAATGCGCATAACTATTTGTCGTACGTACACATGTGTAAGTAGATGTCCACAGCTACAGGTTTAAATGTACAGCTACGCGAGGATCAGCAACGCCGGCCGGGTCACCTAAGTTCACACTTTCCTAGGTAGGGCGAAGTCTACCGGGTCAGCTAGTAAATAAATAAAATTCGTAGTATTTGTCCAAGAGAGTTATCTGGGTTGGTTGAATAAATAATCCTCAAGATAATCTATATACCCAGTTACCTACCTGCACGAAATTAAACCAATAACTTTACTCGTTTCTTTGATGGTCCGACGCAATTTCATTTCTGTACATTTGTGCATTTGTTACCAACATTTTGGAAAATTATTTTTTTCTTCTAGGAATTTCTATAACGACGTCGTCCCTGTGTACCATCAACGGGTTTTCTGGATTATGACAATTAGTAGAAACTTCTCTTCAAAATCCATTAATATTTGGGAACGGCTTTAAACACTGCACAAATTATATCGTACACAGCTCGCTGATTCGAGACAAGTTCCCCGTCTATTCCCCAATGGAATCTTAAGGCAAAATTAGTAAGTAATATCATTCTTCTTCAAAATCGTATCTCCATATTCCATTATCATTCCTCGAATAAAGAACAAAAACATTTCAAAGTGTATATTGTCCAATAAATTATTTTATATTTTCTTTTGTAATGGTAGCATACATACAGCTCTCATGCATTCACAATATTACATACAATTCATAACTAATATTAAATACTCTATTAATATTTATAATGAATATTGTTTAACATGTTTTCATTTTCATTTTCATTTTGCATTTGTTATTACTTCTAGTATTTTCAATAATATTCTCTCTTGTATTATTCTGTTAAATGTACGCCAATATATTACACATTCTGCGTTAAATTTATTAAACTTACATAAATCGAATATCATTCGATAATAACCTACCTCTTAAAGCAATTCTTTTTCATCATAATATTCAATAAGTGTTTTCGGGTTTCTTTACCTTAGTGAAAGGTAATAATTTGTTTGTATATAATATAGTTGGTAGTAGTTATAGACTATAATATAATAATATTATATAATTGATGTTCATTTATTCATTTTAGATAATACACTGACAAAAATACAGTAGAAAATGTGTGTTGGCCTTTAAACAACAAAAAAAAAACAATCTTTTCAAAATGTTGGTTCAGTAGCTCTTTTTGATGTGTTTAAACAAATACACTATGTAAAGTTTTCATTTTTCTTGTTGGGCTTTTCATCACTTTTATATAAATATCCATAAAAATTATGTTTGTTTTGTTTTTGGTTATTATTGTTTTATGTTTCATATAAATTATTTTTGTTGCATATTTTCTTAATAACATTTTTGCCCTTTTTTCGGGTTTTTAAAGTAAAATTTTTTTCATTTATTGTTTTCATTTTCGAATATCATTTTTCGTAAAAAATATCAAAAGTTTCTTTTTTCGTATTTATGGTTATTTTCGAGATTTTTTATTTATCAGTATTTTTAAGGTTTTAGGTTTACAGTTTCGAGAAAGTATTTTACAAAATAAAAAGACAGTTTAGTTCTAAAGTAGTGAGAAATTAAAGCAAATTAAACTATTACAGAAGAGGGTTCAACACTCAGGTCACATATGTGGATTTTAAAATAAATTACGAAATCTTTACTTATTTGTTGAACTACATGCAAAAGAATTATATTCTCACTGTTTTGATTTTCCACAAAAACAATTAAAAATGTTTAATACATTTCAAATACAAAGAGTTTCATAAAATTCTGCTGATTTAGTTTTAAGTTCTGTCTTTAGTTTTAAATGAGCTTCAGAATTTTTATTTACAATCAAAATGTGCAGCCTGAAAAATGTGAACCCTCGCAGTTAATTAAAATAAATTAATAATTTAATATCGTTTTACATAAACTAATAATTTTATAAATCAAAAAATTCAAAACAAATTTTGTCATGGTTTAAAAACACAATTATTTTCGTTTTCTTTTATATATACAACATAAATTCACCAATGTTTGCAAACAAGAAATGGAGAAAGGAGGGAAATAAGCAAAATGGTGCTGATCAATTGTTTCAAAAACAAACAAAAAAACGGACAAAATAACATTCCGAGGAGATTCTCCACCAGATTTCAAAAAATGAATTGAGAAATAACATCCCGCCACAAAGTCAAATTCCAAATTAAGAATCTCTTCTATAATGATGCTGCGAACCAGCGAAAAACTAAAGGCATACTAGTATTTTTGATTAAAAATTTAAGCAATTCTTTCTGGATTCCTAATCAGAACAAGCTACAACTAGGCGAGAGTATTCAAATCCAAAAAGATTCTATTTTGAACTTCAAGTAAACTATTTTTGCCACAATAAGTTGGGAAATTGCATAAAATTCTCAAAATGTAAGCAATTCTTTCTGGATTCCTAATCAGAACAAGCTACAACTAGGTGAGAGTATTCAAATCCAAAAAGATTTTATTGTGAACTTCAAGTAAACAATTTTTGCCACAATAAGTTGGGAAATTGCATAAAATTCTAATCTGCTGATTTGTAGTGTGAAAAAAGGACAAGGACATAAAAAGGAACATCCAACTAGTAGTCATTGCAGATTCCATTCAATCTACCTATGGCGTTGAGCTATTTCACCTGGTATTTTTTCTAAGTTGGGTTTTAATCAATACGACCAGACTAGCAAAAGACACAACCATAGGCCTATAAGTTGGGAAATTTCTGTAATTTCGCACTATAGCTAAATTCGATTACAGCAATCTAAAAATAATACATTTGAAATTGCACAAAAACCGTTTAAAATCAGAATAACAATTGTCATTATATTTTCTCTATATTCTTACTTGGACCTAGTATTTTTATTATTATTATTAAGCTTTGGCTTTTTCTAATAGGACGCCAGTTTTCATCTATTCTACCAGACAAGCTAATATTCCAACAGACAAGCTAAAGGACCGGATTAGGAAAGTCCAACGAGTTCAGGAATTTCAGTGATATCGCACTTGCTAATTTTAAGGTCAGAAAGAACAATGGATAAAAATAGACATTTGAAATTCCGAAAATATCAAAAGGGAGCTAACATTTATTCTGGAATAAGAATTTCCTTCAGGTGGCATAATTTCTTTCTATTTATTCTATTTTATATGAATTTAAATTTAGGTTCTTGTCACGCACTCATCCTACCACATCACGACCTGCCACACGATGCAATATGCTGCAATTAGGAAGGAAGTTTGGTTTTGATGTTATTAGTTTCATATTAAAGTCCTTGACCTATCCCATGTCATGTTACACTACAGTGGATTAAAATAGTTTGGATTTTGACCGAGGTTATAAAATATTGTCAAGTAAATGTAAGTGGAGTTTTAATTTAGGTCAAGGTTATAAATAATGTCATGGCTCTCTACTAACACGCGGTAACGTATTTAATCTGCACTGTATCAGTGAGCCGTTCTGTATTTTGGATTATGGCCGGGTTATATGTACATGGTGCCCCCAAAATCATTGAATTAAAACTTTCAGTCAAGCTTGGACCAGTGGATCGTTCTCGTTTTTGGAATATAGTCGGGTTATACAGGGTGGAGCTAAGTCATGGGGGATTTGGAAAAATAAAGATTGTATGTTCTATTGCAGAGAACAATTACGAATTTTTATTTCAGCAACAGTTTGTTTTTTTGGTGGCGTTTTCGTAAATTAGCTTCTTCTTAATTAATTGTCTTTAACCAAATTTATCATAACATTGTTCATATATCCACTGAAAATCAGCAAGGCAAGACAGTTGCAAAAATTCAGTGATCTCATTTATGTACGGCAAGCAATTCTGTTCATTGGTAAGACAGGGCAAATTCTGAGATTTCATTGGACACGAGTAATCCCTTACGTGGGCTACATGTTCATTACGTGAACTATTTGTAATTCCAAACATTTCTAATCCTCATTCTCATCTTCAACTGGATCTTCCGCCTTAATTCTGAATCTAGACTCCAAAAGCTCGTATCATTGACTGGAATCTGAATGGGAATGCAATTCAGTTTGTAATTCTCCTCGCTTTTAAATCTATTTCGACTTTTATGACTATAAACCTGCGATCTCTTTCCTCCTCCTCCTCGTTCTCCATGACAACAATTGGTTCTAGCAACAGAAAGAAATTATATGCATACTTAATGTCGAATTTGTGTGTGTGTGTGTATGATTTTGTTGTCGCCTAAACTAAACAAATTGTGTGTTCCGGTTTCCATTTGTGCAGCACCCTTTGTTTTCAGTTTCAATATTTTTCCCCATCCATCGAAAGTATACGCTCTGCGTTTTTCTTTTCGGTTTGCTGTTCTCAAATTAAATAAATACACGCAAAATCAAATCCAAGACCCCATCTTTACAGGGTCTTAGTTAACCATTAGCTATTACTGCTGCGACTACTACGACTGCCACCGCTACCGCCGCCCACGCCTCCTCCCACACCACTGCCATTTGTCATGCGTTCCGGATTTGGTTTCAAAATGAATCTCAATTCGAAATTCTTATTGACCACCACCGCATAGAAAACATTTGCATTTCGGGGCAAATCCACATCCTTGTCGGGCAGTCGTTGGGCCAGTGTATAGTTGTCGGCCTCATCTTCAATGCCCAGTTTCATTAAGGCATTGCGTATCACCTGCGGTGTCCTCTCATTATTCTTGACCATCATACTCTTGTACACCACGATGCCATCCTGTGGCATGGTCTCGGATTCCAGAGTGATCTTGACTATATAGAAATCGGCATTGGCTCCGGGCGAGTTCACCACCTGGGCATTGATAAGTGGTGATCCTACATGGGTGGGTGTATGTGAGCCACTGGCTGAACCATGGGTGCTCCTCAGCAATCCATTTGTACTATGTGAATGAATCATTTTGGGTTTATTTAGGCCTCCGCCAGAATTGCTAGAATCCAGCGATAAATTCGAAACACTGCTGGTGGCCGACATGTGATTATTGTGGGCCTCACGATCCAAAGAATTGTGCCTGGAGCTGTTGTGTGAACTAATTTCGCAATAGAACTGTGATCCGGCACCGCTGCTTGAGTTGGAGGCTATTGAGTCGGTTTTGCGATGGCCTAAAATTGACGAATTCGCTGAAGACATATTCGAGGAGGTGGTACTTTTTCGCGGAGCCGTTGGTGGTGGTGCTTCCAGCTGGTAGGACAGTGTATGAGCATCCTCCTCGGTTAACACAGGCATCGAATAGAACCAGCGATTGAAGAGAGGATCTTCATCCAGGTTATAGGTATTAGCTGCCCCCTGCAATAGCTTAATTTTGGCCAAGACTTCAAATTCTTTGCGTTTCTTTTCAAAGTTGATGAGGCTATCCTCGCCGACGGTATCAGGATTAGCCTGATGGATCATCGTAAGATCGGTGAGAAATGTCCCCAGATAGGGTATGGTGCCATGGGAAGTTTGTGTACTCTGTAACAGGGAAAGAATATTATTTGGTCTTCGGTAAGGAAAATAAAAGGGAGACATACTTGTTTTTGTATAATTTTCTGCATATGACGATCGTTTTCACCAACGGTCTCGGCAAATTTCGCAGTGCCTTCGCGTATTAGCAGCTCTCTTTGCACCGAAGCATTATTGTCCTCCGAACAAATTCGGGCTAATTCCTGGAGTATTTCCATCTGTGAGAAGAAGAAAGAAAAACAAAAGTTACACCAAGACGTTCGAAAGGAGAGAAATGTTTTCTAAATTATCTTTCAATAGATATAAAGAGACCTAGAGATAAGGAGACCTTCGTCTGTACCATAAGCGAAAGAGAACTTTTACTAAATAATATTGTTATAAATTGTACGAAAAATACAACCCATGTCACTAAAGAATACGAATGACACAAAATATGGTGCCGCTATAGCGTCGAATTACTTTAGAAAATAAGTTTGGAAGTTGAGATTGGGCATTTCTAACGTCTCATTTCGATTTCACGGTTCTGTACTAAATAACTGTCCACCGAATAGATAATCCAGCATACCGTTTACGTTATGCTATTTTATAGAGAGGGATCGTATTTGGCCGGCCTATGGACAGGTTCTTCTTTAGCGGATGTAAGCAGTCAAATTTTGGTGGTCGAATTTGTTGAGGTTTCTACAAAATAATCACACTGATGTTGAGGCAGGATTTTCTCATTCATGCGAATGCTGAATATTGGGTAATCCTATCCCGATTCCACTCGTGGAAAAGAAATGCCTTTAGTGTAAAAGAAATGCCAAGATCTAGTTAGGATACCCATGTTTTTGCTTGGCTCTGGCTTGGTCAGTCCCACCATTTTCTTTCATCTGGTATGAATCATAGGATTTTTTTGTGGAAACATTCGGATCATTTAAAGTCTAGAATGGTCACGAAGAGCTTTGCGTGTCTCCACCAGTTCGAACATATGCTTCAGAATTTCTAAGCATTTGCATTGTCTTTGATGCCGAAGCCCCTATGATCCATATGGCTTACAGATTGCCTTGAGTTACCAAAGAAGACGATTTCATTCTATTGATTCCCCCTAAGATCTCCTTATTTTGTGCTAAAACGGAAAGTCTTTTGTAGGCCGCATCTCCGTAAGAAGAAATAATCGTTCTATACAGGTGGTTTGTGAAGAATATTGGAAATCCATCAAATTGTCCTTTCAACTAGAAATAGCTCGAAGAGGAAATGTGTCGACGTAGAAAAAGAGACCAATCGAAAAGGAAGTTGGGATAATATGGATTTAATACGAATTGGATTCTTTGAAAAAGAAATAGGTTTCGATTTTGAAAACAAAAAATTATTGACTAATATAGACGTAAAAACTCCCTCCAGTTTCTATAGATTGGTATTGCTGTCACTTTATAAAAATGGAGATATTAACAAAGCATACCACTATCGTCGACTATCACTCACTGATAGCCTATGTAAAATCTTGAACTCCATCTTAATCGGATTACTGAATGGATTGACAGTAATAATATATTGAATGGCCGAGAACACTATTCAACCGTTGACAATATTTGTAACCTAGTAAACATCGCCAACCTCACTACCTTAAATAAATATAAATTATACACCTTCTTCGTTGACTTTTCGTGTGCCTTTGACTCTATACCCAGAAATAACCTTTTCTACAAACTATCCTGTCAAGGTTTATGGTCAAAAATCAGTTACAGTACATGTATGTAAATAATACATCCAAAATTTGGAGCGTAAACTCATTTCCTGTAGAACTGGGTGTAACTTAAGGTTGCATACTGAGAGCAATACTTTTCTCGTTGTATATAAACGATCTCGCTGATGTATTACCTGGCGGCATAAAAATTGCAAACAAGAATGGTATGCAGACGATATTATTAAGATATAATAAACTGCTTGCTTAAGATTTGTTTGACTAGACAAATCTAAAATACTGATTTCCCAGTCCAGTGGAAATGTCTCAAGGAACCTAAGTTGGCATTACCGCGCTGACCTGATCGAAACAGTTAACAGCTATGAATATCTCGGAGTCGAACTCATGTGACGCGAGGCGCAATATCACAATACAATGATTGCTCTGACTGCTGAGTTTTTGTTAGGCTCTCCTTTTACTTGATTTGCATGCCAGGGCTTCTAAGCCAAACATTCTAGAAATTTCTACCGTGTGCAATTTAGACGATCCGGAAAAAACACTACACTTTATTGGAGTCTGCACCTTGTACAAACAATATAGATTTTCTTGTTTTGGGATATATGCTCCAAATATTAAATGGTTTACATTTTTCATCCTTCTACAAATTGAATCATCAGAAATCTAATTATAAATGAATTCGAAATAAATCGAATTTGTTTAATGTAAAATATAAACATCATACTAAGAATAAACTGGAAATGTGTCATTCTGGCTTACAACAAATCAAGTTAGGCCAAAAATGGATATTAAAATGTACAAATACCGCAGTCTTCTTATTTAATATAAAAAAATTGTAAAACAACATCTAATAATAAATTATAATAATAATAATTAATAAATAATAATAAAATAATAATAATTATTATCTATTAATAAATAATAATAATTAATAACAATGCTGTTTCCAATTAGAAATACCACAATGAAGAAAGGCGGAAAAAATTACAGAATAAATAACAAAAGGCCGTTCTGCTTCACACCGATTTCTACTCGAATGAAGGGTTTCATAATCATACTTATTCCTATACTAATCTTGTCTGTAAGATCCGAATGGTAATCGTCTTCGAATAATTCAACTATTTTATAAAAATATTTTACTAAAAAATATTAGTTAGTATTAAGAAGTTTAAGGCTCTTCCATGAAAACCCAGTTTAGATAAGGAAACCTTTGGAAGGGGACTTTTCAACGAATAACCCCTTCGTAGAAGAGATCCTACGTGAAAAATTTTCTGTAAAGGCAGTATTCTCCTTAGAGTTTCTTTCCCTTACTAGGGAGTAAAGAAGTAACGACTATTCGGGATTCTCAAGAGTCGTTTTCAAAATATTAATATAGACCTCAGTCGACATGAACTCCATTAACTAACAATCAATTGTAGACAAATCCATATATAATTATTTAAAAATAAGATTTTCAATGTAATTTGATAATGCTAGGCGGGAGTCTCTCTACTGCCCTGATAACTCTAAGTGCTGACAGCTGCCAGCTGACTTTCCAGTGGTCAGTTTGTGATTTTTGATTCAATTTTCTTAAGGACGTTTTATCGTTTAAGCTCGATTGGTTCAGGGTCGTTCAAATCCGTTGAAATGGCATAATTGCCTGAAAATGAATGGCAGTCAAAACAGATGAACTATTTCCACTCAAAGTGTAGTCAAAGCATATGCACGTTTTAAGTCACTGTTTGGCAGCAAAAACAATAATACATATTGCAAAATGGATTGGGAACGTTTTAAGAAAATTAAAAAACGAAAAATGTCATTATAGAGGTTTAATCACTGGCAGTGTAAAGGTGCAAAATATAAAAGTCAACCACCGCATAGCAAAATATTAAACCATCCAAACATTAGGCAGTATGAGTTGACAGCACATTTAAGACAATCAAAGAAAACAACCTACATGATCTAAAGTCACGCAACGCAACACACGACTCTGAATTCCATGAAAGAAATTAAGTTTGAATAATCCCCCCTTCGTATTGAATTGAATACTGGTCATTGTAAAATTTTGATTTGTTAAATTGACTCTCTAATTCGCAAAAATTTTGTTTATGCAAATTGAAAACTCACCTTTTCCTTGGGCAACACTCCCCATATTTTACTTAATCGATAAATAGCCGATGAATTCAGACCAGTGACAATGGCTTTGAGAGATGAGAAATTCTTGAGTAATCTCAGTTCCTGAGCTATATCTATCCACACCGATATGTACACCGCTCTCTCCTGCAACACAAAAATATTTCCATTAAAACAAAAACTTCAATTGTAACTACCATCCAACTAACCTGAGGCTCCAGTGATCTTTCTATTAATATACTCGTTATGACTCTGTACAAGACTTCATTAAATTGCGTCACAGTCGCCACCACGGTCTCACAGCAACCCTGTGTCCGACGCGACCACGTGGCACCCAAACATTGATGTGATATCACCTTTTTGAACAGCTCACAATCCATTCGCGTCAATTGTTCGGCAAAATGCCGAACATCTATACGCGGAAATCTATAGGTTTCCAAAAAGCATGCCCGCCTCTGAAACTCTGGCGCCAAATACAAGTCGGAAAATTGATCACCCAGCCAGTGAGGTAAATGCTTCTTGCTGTACACCTGCTGGCGCAGTATCATCTCCAGTTGGTTTAATGCTCGCGTATGCAAATCGGAACTTGCTAAATGTTTACTGGTGAATGAGATTAGGTAACGGAGATTCTCCTCGTTCCAGTCTTCGGGAAAACCATTCAGCCACATCTTCCACACAGAGACTAGAGTTTTCTTGTGCTGTTCGTGTATGGTGGCGCTGGGATCGTAATCCACATCGTCCTTGTGTTTAATGTCCTCGATGCGTTGTCGTTCGGTGAGGGCATTGAAACGTTTGATGAACAAACTGACAACTTCTTTGGGCGTGGAAAAGGTACGATAAGTATTGAGGAAAACATTGATGAAGGTCGACTCCAGCTCTCCGTCATCGGTGGCCAATGCTTCGACAAGACGCTCCAAGGTGGCCGCCTTGACAAAGCGAACTCTGACCATTTCCCATTCTAGATAGGAGATGTCATCTTCGGAATCGGGCTAAAAAAAAAACAGAGAAATGGAAAATATTATAACTAATCTGAATTGAAGACAAAAGGGTGAAGTAAGTGACAGTAAAGTACAAATGGCAGAAAAGGGTTTCTTGTAGCTGTCTTCTGGATAGGGAAAGTATTTGAAAAGTTACATTTCTCAAATATGTCAAATTGTTTTTAGAGAAAAAAGATTTGTGTTCCCTTCGGAATTAGAATAGTTTCCTATCAACAGGAAAAGTAGAACTCCCCCTCTGAGATCCAAGTAGCGCTGGTATTGACAGAGCGTTCTATAAATAGGAAACAATATTGACTGGGCTTTAATAGATTCAAAGCAATAGAGAAAGTTATGAACTTATGGTATAGGATTTTTGATCTTGCCCAGAATTGAAAAAGGGACCTCTTCCACACAATATCAAAAATATCTTTTCATCTTTAGAATAAACTAAGAAGATAAGTCTATGATCTTGTACTGGAGACAGAAGAGAGGAGCTAGTATTATGCTGTAATAGTTAAGCGTAAAGGAAATGAAACCACAGAAATGATCACCTCGTAAAAAAAGATAACACCACTTCAGAGTAGGGATGTAATGAATGTGGGCTTACCGAAAGCGAATGCGAAATCGATTATTGAAATATAATTTTTTTGCGAAAGCGAGGAGGAATATTCCAAAATGATGCGAATAATTCGCATACGCATATGGGAAAGCGAACTTCGTTACATCTCTACTTCAGAGCTTCTCTCGGAAGTTCAACTCTATGTCGAACGAAGATACGCCTGTGATAAATTGTTTCAGACCCTTTTTTATATTTTTTAGATGCAAAGAATATAGATTTTGGAAGGCAATAAGAGTGTCCGGCAATTTTAATTTTATTCAATTTTATTTTATTCTCTGAGATTTCCTCTCTTGATATGATAACGGCTGTCCTCTTATTATGAGGAATACTTCAAAAGAGTGAATCTTTCTTTGAAGGACAAGATTAACTAGAGAGATAAAAAAAAACTGAATTATCGGAATTAAAAGATCGGTTGGTGAAGTGGATAAAATGTTCCAAAGATAGGGCCTGATACAGGCAAACTTAAATTTAATTTAATTGGATAAATCTTTACCTCTTTATGCGGGACAAATTAGCAAGCACCTGGATAAGTGTGAAACTGGGTAAATGGGAAACCTCGCTAAGTGGAAATAAATGATCGGTCCCTTGAGCTCTCACTTATCCAGGTTTGACTGTATAACGTTGTATGAACATTCAGTTGGAAATCTATGTCCCAAAGGTTAAACAAGTGGGATAATCTTCTCTTTTTTTGTTGTTGTCTGATGAGAGTAAAAGATAAGTGATGTGATACGTAGTGCATGCAACTATCACACAGTAAACTCAGGTTCGTATCCCCTGGTAAGAATATTAAAAATGTTTCAGTGGTCGTTTTTAAGTCCGTAATTGCCGTCCTAGAGTAAGACCCAATTTACACGATGACTTTCCACACAGGTTAAACACGCAAGAAATTCAACGATTGTTGGCAGCAAAACAGTCACAAAACAAGATTTCACTTCAGAAACAGCCACGCATGTTTGTTTTGAAACGGTCATCGTGTAAGTGCTTTTGAATTTACGAAGGGTTTTCAAAAGAAGAAAACCCCTGGGGCACAGGCATCGTGTAAATTGGCACTAAGAGAGAAATGTCTAGGCCATTGAAAACTTTTCTAGAAAACGCTTAACTCGTTGGGTGCTGGCGATAGGAGTAATTCCATACAACCTCTTCTTTCCATTATGCCGGATGTTTTATCATTTTCCATGCATGCAACAAGTTAACTCTTGTTTTAATTAAAGGGAGTGCCAACGAATGTCCAGTGTCTGAGATGGCTGCCGTACCCTCAGTCCCTTTGGGCTGCCAGAGCACATCAGCACTTAGTAATAATAGCCCTGAACTCCAGTGTGGCATATTCTCTTCTAAACGATATAACATTTACTTCCTTCCCCATAAAATGCACCAACAACTGGACAAAAAAAAAAACACGCCATATAAAGACATTAGCTTTCAATGGCGGTCATTGGACTTGTCATACCAACGCCATGTCCTCCAATTGGAGTTAATGACTTGCTATCCTTGAACAAAGGATATTCCCATAAATCATATACGAATAGTCAAACGAAATTATTACAACACAGAGGAAAGAAACTTACATTGGCTGCTGAAGGTGTGGGTCGGTGGTAGCACACCTTTTTCAAGTATACCGTGTAAATGATGTCTGCATCCTTTTCCTCACCCCATACGCGCCACGTGGGCTGAAAATGGAAATAAAACAAAACAAATACAATTTATTAAATATAGTCATAAATACAAATTGTTTCTTTTTCAAAAGAAAAACAAACAATTGCAGCTTTTCTGATATTTTACGCTTGCACTTATTAGATTATGATTAAATTAATTGATAATTTCTGTGGAATCCAATTTTCATGCAGTTCATTTTTGTTTAACGGAAATTTCTATTTCATGTCGTATTTTTAATTTTTGTTTAGTCACAAGAGAGGTCAGAAAATATGATCCCCATCGCAATGGGGTGGGATGATTGGCGTGGTGGCCTAAGTAAATATGACGACCGTTATGGTGAAGTGTACGGTTTCATTATTTTCCATGAACGAGGAAAACCACCAACAGCTTTTTTGGCAAAACGAGGCGAGTAGGAATGCACCAAAAAAAAAAAAGAACAAAAAAAAACAGATGTATGAAAGTGCATAATGTCTATTAATAGAAGCGCTGATGATTTATTTATGTGAATTGCAAAATATGAATTCTGGGCTAATTGGGTTATATGTTTTTTTTTTTGAAGGAGGTTGTGGTTTGGCAGTCTGAGGATTGCTAGTGAAAGGAAATATTCAAAAGGACAGGATGCACATAGACATTTTTACAATGAGAGGTGGGATATGGCAAGCCATGTTCCTCAAACAGTGAGGCCACAAGAAAATACATGGACAAGATTTCAAATATGGAAAGGGAAACCCTTGAATTGTATTTCAGGCAGGAAATAGGAAAAGAGTCATATTTTCCCTAGGAAAAGAGTCATATTTTCCCTAGGAAAAGAGTCATCTTTTCCCTAGGAAAAGAGTCATCTTTTCCCTAGGAAAAGAGTCATCTTTTCCCTAGGAAAAGAGTCATCTTTTCCCTAGGAAAAGAGTCATCTTTTCCCTAGGAAAAGAGTCATCTTTTCCCTAGGAAAAGAGTCATCTTTTCCCTAGGAAAAGAGTCATCTTTTCCCTAGGAAAAGAGTCATCTTTTCCCTAGGAAAAAAGTGTCATCTTTTCCCTAGGAAAAGAGTCATCTTTTCCATAGGGAAAGAGTCATCTTTTCCATAGGGAAAGAGTCATCTTTTCCATAGGGAAAGAGTCATATTTTCCCTAGGAAAAGAGTCATCTTTTCCCTAGGAAAAGAGTCATCTTTTCCCTAGGAAAAGAGTCATCTTTTCCCTAGGAAAAGCGTCTTCTTTTCCCTAGGAAAAGCGTCTTCTTTTCCCTAGGAAAAGCGTCTTCTTTTCCCTAGGAAAAGCGTCTTCTTTTCCCTAGGACAAGACACATCATTTCTTTAGGAAAAGAGTCATGTTTTCTTAAGGAATAGAGATAAGTGATGTGGATTCGATTTCTATCTCAAAAACGTTGATCGCCTTGAGATTATTTTATGCTGAAGAAGCTACGACCAGCTTTCTATTCAATAAATTTCAAACAATTTTAACTATAAACCGATTATGTGATCAGAGATATTTTTAAACTTGCACAAATCCTCTAAGAATTTCAGGCTTCACTTGTTTGCTATGGCAACGAAAATGCCAACAACCAAAACTGTTTCGAATTTTCAAAATCACGCGCCATCATATATTTTAGCAGAAAACGAACACGCACACTGCCATCTATTTTTTATTCGACACAGTTCTCAAATTTACAACATAAACGATTTATTTCGAACTGAATCGCTTTTTAAAATAACCATCAACAAATTAAGAATAAAACAAACAAAACAGACAGACAAAAATACGTAACTAAACTACAAAAACAAAAACAAATATTTCAATGTAATTTATGAAAATAGAGCTCAAGAAGAAGCAGAAGAAAATAACACACACACACATACAAAAGTTGGCAAAAGATTCGATGTATCAAAGTCTAATAAATCGATTGCATGTGATACAAAGAGAAAACAAATCATTAAAAAAAAGAAAATAGAAAACGATCAAGATCAAGGAGAACCACAACAGGTGAAAAGCAATTAAGCTTGGAGAACGTTGAGCTCGTGACGCAGGATAACTTTTCATAATTTCCATAATTAAAAACAAAAACAGAAACAGAGAAGATTCCAAGATTAAAAAAATGAAAATATACATAGAAAAATACGAACTTCCAGACGAAATAGAGATTATTAAAGTTCGCTGGTTTCCTAGGACAAGACTCATTACTTGTATCCTAATGGAAAAAGAGACATATTTTCCTTATGGAAAAGAGTCATATTTTCCTTATGGAAAAGAGTCATATTTTCCTTATGGAAAAGAGTCATCTTTTCCTTATGGAAAAGAGTCATCTTTTCGTTATGGAAAAGAGTCATATTTTCCTTATGGGAAAAGAGTCATCTTTTCCTTATGGAAAAGAGTCATCTTTTCCTTATGGAAAAGAGTCATCTTTTCCTTATGGAAAAGAGTCATCTTTTCCTTATGGAAAAGAGTCATCTTTTCCTTATGGAAAAGGGTCATCTTTTCCTTATGGAAAAGGGTCATCTTTTCCTTATGGAAAAGAGTCATCTTTTCCTTATGGAAAAGAGTCATCTTTTCCTTATGGAAAAGAGTCATCTTTTCCTTATGGAAAAGAGTCATCTTTTCCTTATGGAAAAGAGTCATCTTTTCCTTATGGAAAAAAATTAATCATCTTTTTCTTATGGAAAAGAGTCATCTTTTCCTTATGGAAAAGAGTCATCTTTTCCTTATGGAAAAGAGTCATATTTTCCTTATGGAAAAGAGTCATCTTTTCCTTATGGAAAAGAGTCATCTTTTCCTTACGGAAAAGAGTCATCTTTTCCTTATGGAAAAGAGTCATCTTTTCCTTATGGAAAAGGGTCATCTTTTCCTTATGGAAAAGGGTCATCTTTTCCTTATGGAAAAGGGTCATCTTTTCCTTAAGGAAAAAGAGTCATCTTTTTCTTGTGGAAAAGAGTCATCTTCTCCTTATGGAAAAGAGTCATATTTTCGTTATGGAAAAGATTCATCTTTTCCTTGTGGAAAAGAGTCATCTTTTTCTTATGGAAAAGAGTCATCTTTTCCTTATGGAAAAGAGTCATCTTTTCCTTATGGAAAAGAGTCATCTTTTCCTTATGGAAAAGAGTCATCTTCTCCTTATTTAAAAGAGTCATCTTTTCCTTATGGAAAAGAGTCATCTTTTCCTTATGGAAAAGAGTCATCTTTTCCTTATGGAAAAGAGTCATCTTTTCCTTATGGAAAAGAGTCATCTTTTCCTTATGGAAAAGAGTCATCTTTTCCTTATGGAAAAGAGTCATCTTTTCCTTATGGAAAAGAGTCATCTTTTCCTTATGGAAAAGAGTCATCTTTTCCTTATGGAAAAGAGTCATCTTTTCCTTATGGAAAAGAGTCATCTTTTCCTTATGGAAAAGAGTCATCTTTTCCTTATGGAAAAGAGTCATCTTTTCCTTATGGAAAAGAGTCATCTTTTCCTTATGGAAAAGAGTCATCTTTTCCTTATCGAAAAGAGTCATCTTTTCCTTATCGAAAAGAGTCAGCTTTTCCTTATGGAAAAGAGTCAGCTTTTCCTTATGGAAAAGAGTCATCTTTTCCTTATCGAAAAGAGTCATCTTTTCCTTATCGAAAAGAGTCATCTTTTCCTTATGGAAAAGAGTCATATTTTCCCTATGGAAAAGTCATCTTTTTCTTTGGAAATAAATCGTATTTTTATTTGGAAATGAGGAAATAGTCCTATTTTCCTTAGGAAAAAGACTCTAATTTTCCTTAGGAAAAGAGCCATATTTTCCTTAGGGGACGAATCATATTCTCCTTACACGATTCTTAAATCTTTTTCTCAGGCAAAGAAAAAAACTCAAAAAAAATATTCATACTTTTCTTAGGAAAAAAAAACATCATCTTATCCTTACAAAATGACTAAGCATCTTCCGAAACCTTCAGAAATTTCCAAACTCTTCATTGAAGAAAAAATAAAACAAAATCCACATCAACATTTGGTTGGGGTGGGGGGGGGTGTACATCTTGGCATCCCTATGGTGGAACATACCTTCACGTATGAGTAACAATTTTTCTTATGCAAATCTTTGGTTTTCTTGGATAAATTTCTCAGAGTGGCCCCGGTGCAGGCACACAAATATTTCAGACTGGCCACCACCATCTTCTCGTTCGCATGATGATCCTTGGATTTGTTCAAATTGGTCGCATTGTTCGCTGAATCCAAATCGTCGCAGGAATGATATGAACTGAAGGGACGACGCCATTTCTTGGCTTTGGTCAGCGAAGAGGTGGGAGTTTTCGGCATCATATGATCCGGCGTGGTGGCGGCGGAGGTTTTGGCGGTGGTGGTGGTGGTGGCACAACATGGCGTTGAAGACTGACGGTGGGCCACGCATTTCTTGGGATGATGCTTCGGAGTTTGTGGTGATGAATGACAGGTTTTGTGTGAGGGTGTATTGGTGGGGGTGGTGGCATTCAAGGGTGAAACCGGTGGGTTCCTATCGTAGTACATATAGCGATTTTGATAGTCATGATAATGAAAATGCTGCTGGAACTCTTGCTGTTGCGGCGAATGCTGTTGCTGATGTTGATGCGGCGACTGTTGGTGCAGCGACGTCTGATGCGGCTGCGGCTGGTGGTGTTGCAAATGATGCTTGTGATGATGTTTACAGTGATGCTGGTGACTTATGATATGTGTGGCATGATCCAGGGGTGGCATTAAAGCTTTGTGTTGTTCCGTTGTTTGATATACATGAAATTCCTGAGCTGTTGCTTGATATGTGGGATTCTGTGGACTCTTTAAGACTTTCACAGCGATCTTTTTGTTGGGCTTGTTCGAACACGTATATGAGTTATTGGAGAAATTCTGCAAACGATTAAATTATAGGATAAAAACACACACACACACTTACATAAATCTAATGCACAGATGTTGTGGGCACCAACACAAGCGCACAGGTAAATGTTTGGTGGCCCATGATTCAACGCTCACAACAGGTGTGAGCTATTCAATTCGTTGTTATCGCTAATAATAATTCTTTAAGTGTTATTTTTTTTTCTTCTGTTTCTGTTTTGGTTTTGTTATTCTTTTTTGTCTATTTGATTAATTAATAAATCAGTCATAACAACAGCAACAACAAGACTAATTACTTTTTCGTTTTAAATATTTATTTCTCATGTTTATTTAACGACCCATAACGCACCTTTGACTTGCGGAAAATATGGCATAATCTTCTGCATTCAAAGGAATGGGAAAAAAATGGATTGCTATTTAATTGCGGTATTTTCTTTAGATATCACAACTCAAAAAAAAACAAAATCTATTTCACTTTAATATTTAAAATAAATATTAGATTGAGTCAGGAATTTGCCTAATGGGAATTTATCTCACTTATATGAATAATCATTTCCATTTCGCATTTGTTAAAACTTCTAGCTTGGCGAAGAAGGAGACTGGTAATGGATTACAAACGGATGCCAACAGGGGAAGTGTTTATGACACTGGGTATTTTGGAATTTGCGGTAGAAAGCCCTTAAAATAAAGTTATGGAAAGTTATCGCTTAAACAAACAGCCCGTGCTGCGATGTCGAACGACAACGTTCGCATACTTTCGAAGCGACAAACAGGTGACTTCGAATCCCCCAATCAACTGTTGGTCGCTTGGAAATAATGCGAACGTTGACGTTTGGCATCGTGACCTAGGCTGTAATTCTGGTCTTTCAAAAACGCAGATAACGGAAGTCTCTGAATGTCAATAAAATCTATTTCATATTCGTCCCAAGAATCGCTTTCAAAAAACACAATTTTGGGGTTTTTTGGGAATTTGGGGTTTTTGCTAAAAACGGTAACTGAAATGTCTCAAATTGGGATTCTTCTCAAGAGATCAATTCAATCTTTTTATGCGTCGACCAATAACAGAAAACAATCTTAATATATATTTACCCTCGACACTGATTCACTGATTCACTGATACACTGATACACTGATTCCCTGATTCCCTGATTCACTGACTCTGTCACGCAGTACGTAGGAATTTAAATAGGCATTCTATAATAATTCTATAAATAATAATAATAAAAAAATAATATTTTTTTTGTACAGAAATTGTGTTTTCCCCATATTTTTTTTTTACCAAAAATTTTTTTTTTCCAAAATTTTTTTTTCTTACAAATTTTTTTTTTTACAAAATTTTTTTTTTCCAAATTTTTTTTTTTCAAGAAATTTTTTTTTTCCAAATTTTTTTTTTCAAAAAAAATTTTTTTTTCCACAGATTTTTTTTTTTCCACAAAAACTTTTTTTTTCAACAAAATTTTTTTTTTTCAGCAAACATTTTTTTTTCAACAAAAATTTTTTTTTTCCACAAAAATTTTTTTTCCACAAATTTTATTTTTTTTTACAAAATAGTTTTCTCAAAATATTTTTTACAAAATTTTTAAAATTAAGTAACAAATACTTTCTCAAGCAAATTAACGGGCGCCATAGGCGCATTACAACTTACTAGTTACCTATAACAGACAAAACAAAAAATATCTCTAATGCAATCCTAAAGCGGGGATAAAAATTCCCCAAAATTGTAATCAGTCACAACAGTCAGTAACATTTTTTAAAAAACTGCAAACTCGTCACTAAGGGCCAATAAATGAGATATTAGTTAAACCACGATTATGTAAAACACAATTTCCAATAAAGCTGAGTTTAATCGTCAAATATGTTTTTGAGTGGTCCACATTTTCGGCTGTTGATGTGACAACACTCACACTTTTATAAGAAAACATATGTTTTGCGGTGAATAATTAAAACGATATTACACTTTTGTGGTGGATTTTGGACACATAGGATTTTTTGAAAAAATATGAGAATTGAAAAAACTCTGCTAAACGAACTTTGGCAGGGGCAAAAGACACATGAATGGAACTGGTGGTAGTCGGAAATCAATTTCAGCACCAACAAAATTACACAGCCGCTTTATTCAAGTAATTTATTGATGAGCCAAAATAATGTTGATTCTTCTTCTTCACAATCATATGGTTATTAAACTGTGGTTTAAACGCCCAATATTCGAAAATGAATTCTAAGTTTAACTTCATTAAAAACGAAAAACAAAGATCAACCTTGAAACCAAATGAAACCAAAAAAAATTGTTTTAACTAAAGTAATCCCGAAATTTTTGAACAATAATTCCCCAAATTGGGAGTTTCCAATAAAAACTCATTAAATATTGGCAATTGACAAAAAAAAAATCAGTTTTCATGAAATGAATTCCGAAATTCCTTAATCAAAGCTTAATATTCTCAAAATTGGTATTTTTCAAAAATTTCATTGGAATAAACTGCAATAAAACTCATTAGCTGTAATTGAAAAATTATAAAAAAAAAAACAGAACAAACAACGAATACCGAAATTCCTCAAATGACAATAAAAATACCCAATATAGGGATTTTGTGTTTTCACTAAACTAAGTCCATAATTCCTAAAACGGGTATAAAAATGCCTAACATTGGGATTTTTAAAAAAATATATCTTAATCGACAAATTGTGTTAAAATTCTTTTCAAAATTAAAGTTTTCGTTGAATTCCTAAAACGGATATACAAATTCCCAAAATTGTCATCCTAAAACGCGGATAAAAATGCCCAAAATGGATATTTTTACTCATTTCAATAAAATACAGTTCATAATCAACATATTGCACTAAAACTAATTTCCCTTATAGAACAAAATCTCTTCGTTTTCACTTGATCCTGAAATTCCTAAAACCCAGATAGAAATTTCCAAAAAATGGGACTTTTAACGGGGATAAAAATGCCCAAAATTGAAATGAGTAAAAATTTTAATAAAAATACAGTTCATAATCAACAAAATGCCACTAAAACTAATTTCCCCTATAGAACAAAATCTCTTCGTTTTCACTTGATCCTGAAATTCCTAAAAGTCAGATAGAAATTTCCAAAAAAAAATGGGACTTTTAACGGGGAAAAAAATGCCCAATATTTAGATTTTTACTCATTTCAATAAAATACAGTTCAGTATCAACAAAATCAACAAAAGGAAATTTTGATTTTATTGTGATTTATAAGTTCAATCGAAGGCCATGGTGTGGTAGGTAGTGTGTGCGACTATCACACAGAAAAACCCGATTTCAAATCCGGGTAAGACCATCAATCATTTTTCGGCGGCTGTTTTTCACCTCGTGAATGCTGGCGACTATCCGAGTAAGAGAGTTATCACTAAGCCATGTACAATTTCTAGCCATTCGATCAGTGAGTATACAAAATTATATCGCGCACCGCTTACTGATTCGAGACAAGTTCCCCGTTAAGGGAAATAATTAAGCAAGTATTGCAGTATTCTCTTTCAGATATAAAATAGTTGCGGTATTCCATTGGAACGCAGGAACATTCTAAGTTTTCCGGTTGCCAAGGTTCCACCAATTTGAGATCCTTCAGCTCCGCTACCTTTAGGTCCCAGTTTCTCCCTTGTCACAGTTAATCTTGTCAAGATTTCAGATCGACCACTGTGAAATTACTTTCATATCAATGTATCCAAAAAAGGCTTCCACAAAGTCTACCTAAACGTCGTAGGTTGGGTTAGGATAGGTTAAATGGGTTGCACGCTTCACTCAGAAGCCATAAATGGGTCCATTAGAGGAGTAGGGTGAGAACCTGGTGGATTGAGAAGTAGAGGTGTATAGGCTAGAACCATTTGGCTTTCTCGGCGGGAATCTGCACTTTTTCAAAATTTCGTTCATTTCATTCAATAGTGTCACAACTCAAAACACGATTTTTTTCAGGAGAGCCGGCAAATATCAGGGCAAATATAGGAACAAAATCATAGGTTTCCCGAAAAAACTAGACCCCCTGACATATGTATTATAATACACACAAACAACAAAAGTCAACTCAAATAAGAGATTTAAGTGAATTTTGAATTGTGACACTATTAAAGTAAATGAGCGATTTGTTCCACATAAGTGAAACTAAATGTCTGTAAAGGAATTAGCGCCATCGACAGTTTGCAGCCAAATGAGTACATCTGAAAACAGACTCAGGCTGTCTGCTCTCTAGGTTGCGGTTTAGTTTCCACAGTCCTTCGTAGTGTCGAACGCAGACGTTCTCTAGATGTTAGCAATTCCTCAATAGAATTTCGGTATGACGTTTGGAGAAAGAAACCTACTAAAAAAGGATCGCACGTGACCTAAAACGTCTGTCTTTGTTGTAGATGATCACTTTCCCCAGTGAAGGTTATACACAAGCGTAACGCGATCAATTGCTTTTCTTACTTTCTTATCATAAAACACATGTAGTTTTAAATATTTCCTATCGACGTCATACATTTTAATTGGGCTTTTGTTTGCTCTAACCAAAACATTTCGATTCATTTAAATGAAATTTCTAATCAAGTTGTTAAACTGTTGTGTTGCCAATCAAAATACAATCGATCGTCTCGTCGGCAATAGATTATTAATCTCTAACAAATCTGTTTGCTCTGTCTAAGCAGAATACACTAGAATCTTGGTTTTTCCGGTAGTTTGACGATTTACAACCTCAGAAGAAGAAGAAGAAAACAAATACATAAATTGAATGGCAATCAATTGATGGGCAAGCGAATAAACTATTGACAACCGTTTTGGGGATAGCAACAAACACACATTTATTTCATGATTTAATTGAACAACAGTTTATCGTTGCAGTTGCTTTTACAATTAATGAATTTCCTCCAAATGCCAAATAAAGAACAAAAACAAACCGAAAAAGTTGTAACATTACATTGGACAACTGCATGAAAGCCGATCCAGCGACATTTGTAAAGAAATTCAAAGTGGACTGAACATGAAAACTAAATGTTGAATCGTGAGCTACAATTCACAAAGAAATTTGAACATACAACACACTCACGTGTTGTTTAATTATTGTCCATTGCAATGTCCATTTTCAGAACATATCGAAAACAAACGTTTTGAATGAGTCACGAAATAATAACAAAACAAACAGAAAATACACAATACGGCGAGTACGAGTATAATAGTTGAAGTGTTCATGAACATCTGTAGGGGTTTTAAATGTTGCCGCGCTGTCTCTTCAATTGACATTTTCAAGTAACGCTGTGTTTTTTGGTTTTTTTTTTTTTGTTTGTAAGTCGAAAATTGTGCTTTTTTCCCTCCAACCCACCGTTGTTGTTTTTGTTGTTACGTTGTCTTAATCCCATATTGGATATAAAGGAAACATTTGTCTACCTTAGCCTGTGGCCAGTTGGTATTCACTTGGAAACAATCATTGATTGCAATTCAATATATGTATTGGTGACTTTATTTTTCGGCTGATCATTGTTTTTTGGTTACAAAATATATTGAGACAGGCAAATCGGTGTGAAGTAGTTGAAGGTCAGGGTTAAGTTGATTGGTTTGTTTTTTCTCAGTCTTTCGCATAACTTTATGTTGTAGTGTAGTCTTTTTCTTCAAGTTGTTTCGTTTTAGTTGTCTTTCATTTCGTATTTATATTTTCAATTTCAATACCAAATACATTGAACTGCTGCTTCTGTTTTTGTTTTTGTTGTTTTTGGTAATGATGCTAATGACCTGTAAGAAATCTCTTAAAATAACAAAACTAACGTCGAAGCATCAGGGTTCATGACTCGATAAACACACACCAAATCCCATAATCATATGAAACACACACAGCAAATATTTTTCAATATTATTTGTGGTCATAACATGTGAACACCACAAGGTGATGTGAGCTATAAAGAGTGGCGGTTTATCGAGATCATGCCCAGACAGACGTCCACCGAAATGACGGCCACAATATCCCTAAGGCAACACCTAATGGAAGATGTGGAATCATTGGGCAGTGTGATAACTGGGGGCTGGAAAAACGAAGTACAAATTGTGTCTTGAATGTCTGACAATCCTACACAGAATGAAAAATTAACCTTATATAAGGTTAACTTAACCATAAATAAACATGATTTGGGGTCTACGTTATATATGGTTAATTTGAACATCTTCTTGTTGACTGGTATTTAAAAATAATAATAGTTAATTTAACTACTCCCTGGTTGAATTTTTTAACCATACAACTGGTTAATATAAAAATAATTATTGTTGTTTTAAAAATGCATTGTTAAATTTTTTTAACCATGAAAATTGTTAATATAAAAATTTCATTGTTAATTTATTGAAACAATGCAGGCTCAATTTAACAACGAAATCGTTAAAATTATTAAATACTACAGTGTTTGTTCGAGATCTTTGATTTATTTCCATTTCTTTGCAGAAATATACATTTTCCAAAAAAGCTTCACGAATTGTGTTTGCTTTGATTGCCGGCAAGCTTTCGGAAGCTGTTACAGTTCTTCGTCGTTACCCATTTGCAATGATTTCTGCAGCAATTTTTGGTATAATAAGTGTCCTAACTCTATGCGAGTGAACGAGAACTACTGTTTAGTAGCGCATATCCCCAAAAAAATCAAGCAGTAAAGCAAACACGTGCTTTACAAAGCAACAGCTCAACAAGCACTGAAGATAGCATTTGGTGGTGGTTTTTTTTTGAAAGAGCGAGATTAAGTGCTCACATTTTGAGAGAAAAGGAAGAGTGGAAAAAGAGTGGGGGAGATAATCGCATTTGTTGCAACTTCGTGTAACATAATACTGAACTTTGTCTAACACAAAGCAGTTCAAGAACTTCGACACAACAGAGCCGAATGATCTTTGAATTGTTGTTTATTTCGCACATTTTTCAGCCTCACTCTCGAAAAAATCAACCTTATATAATGTTAACTCAACTATTTTTCATGTAAATTTGACCTTATATAACGTTATTTTTCATTTACCATGAACAAATTAACCAGACACATGGTTAAAAAAATCGTTGTACTTTTGGCTCGGTGCAGCTTGTGTCTGCGCTAGGGTTCCATTAATCCAAGATTTGCTGACTGGTATTAACAACTATTGATATTTCGGTTATTATATCGGGTACTGATTCTACGTCAATTAAATTGATGATCGCTTTCGATCCAATGAGTGTCACTGCTGTGAGGACAGCTTCATATCAAATCTGTATCACTATTTAGCAGTTACTTACTTATCTTTTTAACAATTTACTACAGCTTATTGTTATTTGCACCTCCTAGGTACAGATGTACTCATACTCAAAACATTGTCTGGCCTCGATTTCTGTGTGTTTTTTCCAAACGCATTTATTACAAACTTTATTTTTGTTTTGAATGTACTTTGTAATATTTTTTAAACCGATGCTTACGTCGAATACGGAAAATTTCCTGGTCAAAAACCAGCAGCAACGAATGATTACACCGTGTTACAAAAAATAGATTTTTTTCTGTCCTATGAACCAAATGCACATATTCGGAAAGAGGGGAAAAATAAAAATACACGTGTATCGGCGATTTTCATGTACACGTCAGAATTTTTTTTTTTAAGTTTGAAGTATGAAGCTCGTAGTGGCCTGTGTGAGAGCCTTTGGACCGATTTTTAACCCTTTTTCAGTGATCCAATCGAGCTGATTTTTGTCAGGCAGACTCGTGGAAATGTCTGTTTCACGTCGGCGGAGACCCCAAGCCGACACGATTCAGGTAGCTTTAGGAGGGGCAGCAATAGTCGTAGCACCGATTTTTTTTATTGCTGATTTTTTCATAAATTATTTTGAGGATTTTTTCCGAATTGTTTTGTTGTAGTAACACCGATTTTTTATGAATTATTTTGAGGATTTTTCAGAATTTTTTTTGGCGAAAAATTCTTGTCGGCCTTTTTTTCAAGGATTGTTCTCTATTTTGGAGAATTTTTCATATTTTGGGCATTTTTCATTATTTTTTTGGGTTTTTCCGCGATAGGAATTGCCTTCGAAGCCATACCTTGCATTGAAAACTCGATATTGAACAAGCGCAGGCCCACAACATGTAGAACAATCTCAATGCGATAGCAGCAGGGGAGACATACACAAAAAAACAATAACCCAAAGAAAGGATTCCCAAAAAATGGCAAAAACATTCCCCAAAAAGGTCAACATGAAAATTTCCCCAAAAATTCGGAGAAATCTTAAAAAAAAACCTTTTTTTTGGGGGCATTTTCAAAGAAACGTAAATGTTCCTAAGAGGAACAACAAGACTTTAAATATATGTACTGGGCGAGAAATACAGAAGACATCGATAGCAACGAAAAAGCATTGGAAGCTGCTGTTCCTTTCCCAGCAATTACAGCTGAATTCTAAATGTGGCCCGAAATCCCGCTACAGAAACAGAGATCTGAGAAGGAAGATAATTGTTGAAATAGAAACGTGCCGGGCAACTGGATTTATAAACAATGATTGGAATGATTACAGATTAATTCCTCGTGGCGGACATTTAGTAGGGGATTTGAAAAAATAACAAATCCTGTTTTGCTCTACTAAAATAAATATTTCTCTGATTCTTACACCGACTTCACAACATCGTCTTAGAATCTCATCTAAAGCTTTAGGCTGTTGGCATATTTTCCATGTCTAAGCTAATGTTTGTCTTTTGCCAAAGAACTCAATTGTTTGCTTTACTTTTCTCTGTACGGGCATGGACATGGGTAAACGAGCATAAAATTGCCTTTTGTTTTACAAACAGAAATGTATGAACTTCGCTCGGGCGTTCGTTCATGTATTCATACTTACAAAGTCCACTTGGGTTTTCCGTTTTGTCTCAGTTTTTTTTTAAATGCATTGACCCAAATTGAAATCAAGGCAGTCACTCTACAGGCTGTGGCATTAGATTATTTTGAAATAATACGAGTGCTCATTGCTCGCCAACATAAACACCGTGCGAGAGAAGAAAACTACAGCACACAAATGATTCGAGTTCAAATGGAAACGTTTAAAATCCTCTGCCTCTGCCTCTTGAATGGCGAGCAAAGAGCCATGGCATGTCATGCCGTGAGAAGGTAACATCCACATCATGAGTAATTAAACTGTAAAATTCAAATCTGTTGTTTATAAATCATGTTGCCGCGCTCGGTTCTATTCCCCCTTCTTTCTCATCAAACGAAAGAGAAAAATCCAAATAAATTAACATTCAAATAAACAAATGAAACAACAAACAAAAGCGTCGTTAATCTCGACTACTTAAAGTGTAGTCGCCGCCTATTGCCGTCGTTTGTTCTTGTAAGAATGGCGCACACAGCCCACCGCCAACACAAATCACAAATCTTGTGATAGCTCAGCACTACTGGTTTTTCGGGAGGTCGGAAGGTTTTTTTGAATTGAAAATGGGAACAATTGAAATGTCATCATTGCTCAGCGGTGACAGCAGAAGAATTCTCGATGACAGAATGAAATTATGTGTAGAGACCGACAGATGAATGTGCAAAAAACAAACGATGCATTAGGATTTGGGAAATGGAGTGAATTGGAATTCTTACTTTTGGTCAGTTCACAAAAAAAGGTTATTTTTCAAACGAAAATGTTCGGTTGAATTGAAGAAATCCAGTAAGAATATAGGGAGGCTTTTAAAGAATGCTTTGACACAGTTTTCTCGGGACTTCTGACCCAGAAGAAAATGTTTTTTTTTAAATTATTTTTTCATTTATTTTGGTTGAAATCTGCAAACTATTATAAAGGAAAGCGCCCCGGTAGGCGAGTTGGTAGCGTGCTTGCCTATCAGCGTGGGGGTTGTGGGTTCGATTCCCAACAGAGGCTTTGGTTTGTCGCTGCAAAAATCAAGCCAAATGGTCTTTGTCACCCGGTTTACCCTTGGACCCAAAATTATAATATAAATTTAATTGTGTATTGTAATTAATAAATAAATTATAAAGGTGCCCCAGCGACACATGGACATTATTGGGGCGAGTTGGCATAATTATAATTATTAAAAAAAAAAAATAAACATTTGTAACAAAGGAAATTTATAATTTTTTTACAATAGAAACATTTCTATATTTTAACTGCATTTTTAAATATTGATATACTCGAAAGTATCTTAAGAGTTTGTGATAAATGGTTATATTCAGAACAGCCAATGTTTTGAATTCAGGAATTCTCGAATATGAGCTTGCAGTATTTTGACCCATTCCCCGTACAATGGCTTTCGTTAGCGCATCCATGCGGGCATATTTTTTAGTGCTCACCTACAGTGCAGTCCTACATGAAATAGTTCATCGGATTTGTATCTGGCGAATTCTGAAGGCAGTCGACGGCCGTAGGTAGTGAGTGTGAACCCGAGTTCGAAACCTGGTAAGACCATCAAACATTTTTCGGCGGCTGTTTTCCACCTCGTGAATGCTGGCGACTTTAGAGAGCAATGTCTACGCCATGTAAAACTTATCTCATTAGCCGTTCGGAGCCGGCTTTAAACAGTAGTTCCCAAATTATAACATACACAGCTCACTGATGTGAGAGAAGTTCCCCGTCTGTTCCTTCATGGAATGTTAAGGGAAATAAGTAAGTAAGTAATTCTGAAGCCTACAAAGAATGGCGAAGAGAAATATGAAACGTGATTTCTTGGTTCCCGCAAGCTTTATGAGAACGTGCGGAGTCCTGTTCAGACATCCATCTCTCTAAACTCTAAAAACAGTTTCCAAAACATTTTCCCGAGAATAATTTCCATTGACTTTGACACCAGGCTGGATGAAAATGATTGGACAGCGTCCATTACTTGAAATGGACAATTACTTCCGGTTGCCGTACAGCTCTCGAGAGAAGTTCCCCATCAGTTCCTTCATAGAACATTAAGTACAAACACCTACTCCACATTGTTGCACACTGGAAACGTTTCACTTCGCCCTCGAATGAGTGTATACACACACACACATGTATCTACCACATTCTCAAGAGTTTCAATTAGGCCAGGACTATGCAAAAGTCCATAAAAATATGTAGGTTTTTTTGTCGCCCCCGATAACATTATTTCTGCTGGCAAAAATGAGTATTGCTCGTATTGTTTACGACCCATCCAACCGCCTCCAACTATCCTAAATTCTTCGTACATAAAATCATCACAAACAAATTGAACAACAGCATCTCGGCTCTTCTTTCCCTCCTCTTCCTTCCCCTTCCGGTGATGGATGAAACGAACCAAACAAACATCAGATGACAAATAAATTATGTTGTTGATATGTAAATAGAGGAGAAAGAAAAAAAAACTGTATAAGCACACGAAAGCAAATCAAGAAGAGCCAGAGGAAGTTAATTAGATGTTCCTATTTTCTCAGCTATCGTAAGAGTGAAGAGAAAAACTCCCGTCAACAATTTTACCGGGAAACACAGCGAGGGGCTGGGGAGTACTTTTATCATTGACATCCATCCGTTCGCAGTGATATGAGTACTCAGTTTAATAAACAAAAAGAATGAGAGGAAGTGTGAGCGAGAGAGAAACATATAGAGAGGGGGAGAAACAGGAAAATAGAGAATATATAAAACACATGCAGTCAGTGCTGACAATGTTGGAGAATTTTTGACATTTCGATGATGTTAAAGGGAAATTTGAAAATATTTGTAAACAAAAATCTACTCGATGTTTATTTCATAATAAAGAGGAAGGTATGCCGTTAATAATGAAAAACAAAATCAGCCAAATGGCCACCACGACCCAACCTTTTTACAACACCCTATCCTTTTCATGACATTTTCCATAACCAAATCGCACCGTGGCTGCCCTATGTCAGCGATAGCCTCACGAATTCTATCTTTGAGGTCTTAAATCGACGCTGGGCTCTTGGCGTAGACCTTATCTTTTACGTTAAATCACAGAATCTCGGTGGCCAATTGTGAGCACCTCTTCGAGAGATAAGACGGTCCGGAAACTTTCCCCGTAAAAGATCAATAGTTTCGTTGCTTGTGTGGCACGTGGCGCCGTCTTGTTGAAAGTAAAGGTTGCCCAGATCATTGTCATCCAACTCCCAACATAAAAAATCATTAATCATCTCTCGATAGCGCAATCCATTCACCGTAACCGTTGATCCAATATGCGAGCGAAGTTAAATTCTTTTTTATATTCTTTTTTCGGCGAAAACCTCCGGTCCTCAATGGACGCACTAAGTCCAAATATTGACCAATTTTGGCCATTTTCACTTTTCCAGGCGAAGAATACGACATTTCTAAAATTATTTCAGACAAATGTCCGTCTAGCGTTTTTAGCGGTCACTGTTAGCTTTAATTTAAGGGTAGTGTTATAGTGGAAAGTATTTCCATTTTTTCTCCATGGACGCACTAAGTCCCACTCTAGAGTAATTTTGGCCATTTTGCTTCAGATTGTATATTGGTGAAAAAAAATTAAATTCCGAATTTACGTTGTTTTCCATGAGCCAAAAAGTCATATTCCGAATATAAATTGTTGCTCATAAACCAGAAAGTTATATTCCGAACATAACTTGTTTTCTATGAACCAAAAAAAAGAATATAACTTAAACTGAAAAATAATATAACTTTACCTGAAAAAGAATATAACTTTATTAACCCTTTGAGGACCGGAGGTTTTCGCCGAATAAATAATATAAAAAAGAATTTAACTTCACTCACATTGATCCAACCTCATTTTCGAAAAAGTAATGTCCAATGACCCCGTCGGACCATAAACCACACTAAACAGTCACACACGGGTTTTCTGAGCCCCAGACGTGACAATTTTCTTCAACACTTTGTCTGTTTTAACTGTTATTTCCTGACCAAACACTCGGTAACAATTGGTCCCAAGTTATCAACAAAAACTGTGAAGTCAATAGAAATACTGCGGCTTGAAATAACATGAAATATAAACCAGGTCTTATGTCGCTGATTGGATTCAAAAATTAGATAAGTTGCTGACTTTGACATTGGCCATTTTAGCTCCAAATCACAGAATTATGAAATGTCAACCAATTACACTTTTGGCCAAATGAATGCCAGACTAGACGATGTTAAACCTCTAACCCTTGAGGCACTCCAGAGGGTTAGAGGGTTAATAGAGCAATAGACCGAAACAATTACGTATCTCCTATCTTGACCACAAATGAATGCCGGACTAGACGATGTCAATAGAGCAATATACCGAAAAATGTCTGGACCATAAAGCGTACTATGTCCTAACTGTACATGAAATCACACCACATCAACTACCAACGCAGCAAGGAAGAATTGAAAGTGTTTTTGAAAATAAATCAGCAATTTTGCGTCTGATCCGAATGTGCAGAATTGAAACAAAATTCCTCAAGTCTGGACGGTGGACCTTCTGAGCCTAAAGGAACTGAGCTGTGGTTAAGCATTCTTGCTTAATCGGCTGTCCCCCGATGGGCAACCTTGCCCATAGCTGTTCAGAAATTAGTTTGGTTATTGTTAAGGCTGAAATATTCTCATAGAGAGGTCGAACCCACTATTATTGAACGAATTTACATATGGCCCGCCATGTTATGGCAGTTGGTGGGTGCGACCATCATTAAACAAACCCAGGTTCGTGTCCTTGTAAGAACATCAAAAAACTGTTTTGCGCGGACGTTTTTCACCTTGTAAATTCCGGCGACTTTACGAGTCAGAGTGTAACATGTCGTGGAATGATTTTGCTTCTTATCAGTGAGGTAATTATAATTATTTAATTTATTAATTAAAATCTCATTTAGAATCTGTCTACGTCTGTAAAGACAATATAGAGAGATAGAGAGAGAGAGTATCTTGCACAGCTATAGGAGCTTCTTCGAACGAATTGCTATGAGATATGTAGTGACATCCAGACTTTGCAAACGACAGAGCTAGACGATGCTTGGTCATTTTCTTGGCTTTCTCTGCATGTTATTGAAACATTTTGATGTGAAATATGATTACAAATTTGTATAAAATGTTTAAATTTGCCAAAATATTGCTGGTTTTAGAAAAAATATCAATCCATTGTGGCATTCATTGAACCAGAAAAAAAACGATGTATTTGATGGAAAACCTCTTAATTGGCAACACTCAAACTAAATAACCAAAACATAGGGGTCTCGTTGTTGTCTTGTTGGGGATGCATGGGATAACTCATGAGAAGGGGAGTAATGAACAACAACAACTAATAAAAAGAAACTGCAACTAAAACAACAACAGCACGGAATGCTTCAACAACAATTGTAAACAAATGTGATGATGACATGATGATGATGATGACGTTGTCGTTGCTGATGAGCATGATCTTTTGTTGCAGTTTTTTTTTGTTTTGTTTATATCAGATGACGTTGCTGCTTGTTGTTTTGTTCTTCTTGCCATTCGTTGTTGTTATTTTAGTCACTGTTTAAGTAGAATACAAGCAACCACAAAAAGGGAAACAAAATAATATTGACCATCTATATACAAATAAACACCACCAACAACATACGACGCACACGTCGCATGTACATACATACGTACAGTCAAGCATACAAATGTTTTACATACAGATGCATTCAAGTATGAATCACATGTGAAACACCCAGCCATACAACTGTCCAATATGTGTTGTTGTTGTTGTTGCTGAGTTGGGGGAGTACTTGGAACGTTTGCAACTCATAAGGGCAGACGTAACACAGATCACACCTCTCGCCGAACTGCTGTTGCTGCTGTTGCTACTACTGTGTTGGCGGTGCTTTTGCTGTTTTGTTTGTGGCGTTGCTATTTTCGAATGATATGTTCTGTCATTGTTGTTGTCTGCCTCCCTCACCCCAAAACACAACAAAGTTGTATGTGCGGTCGGTGAGTTGAAAATCTATTTTTGCACTGCAAAGAAATCCGAAGTTGAATTGCGCTTAACTAAACAATTACATTATGGCCTCGTGTCATTCCATTAACCCGTTGTGGGGCCGTCATCGGGGCATCAGTGTCTCAAATTACACAAATAATCTGCTGACGCATTTACAGTTCAAGGGTTGTCGTTATGCTTATATTCCGATGAATTTTGCTGTAAATGGGGATGAACTGGAATCTTAGTTTTTGTTAAGAATATACGTGTCTTCTTACAGTTCAGAGTGTGAGTGTGTTCGGTAGATGTGTTTCAGCGCAATTTCCGCTACTTGGTGTCTATGTATTTCTGGTTTAAGACCATTTGTATTTTTAGAAACCGCATTAGTGGGCGGTGATGGATGCAATTAGTCAGTCTTGAAATAATGTCTGTTATTAGACTCTGGGTGCATATTTAGATTCTGGGTCGAGACTTAAACACCAACCACTAATGCTAACTGTGTCCAGTTGGGAGGTATATTGTAATTTCTACAAGGAAGGAGACAGGCTTCATCTACTATTTCACATTTGAAATAGGTTTAATCGATTTGAACGAAGTGTTTAAAGATGCCTTTTAAATTGACCTATTCGGTCTAGGTATTATAACAACTCACATACAAATGAAATTGGATGATATGCCAACCAGTCAAGAAAGCCTAAACATGGGATTATCTAGCAGAGCCGGAACAGTCTCACCAGGAATTTATGCCCAGGAACAATAAATGTCAATAGTCAACCAACGCCTTAATTGCTGTATTTTATTTCTATCTTTCCAAAACTAAAATTACCACTTTGAGAAGACATAAAAGTCGGTCTTGCCGAACAAACCCTTTTTTCAGAGGGCGTTTTCACCTCGCAAATGTCGGCGCCTTTACGATTAAGAGAGTAGAAAAGCATTTGCCATTCGCAGCCGGAGTAGAGTTGGGTATTTCCCGAGAAAATCCTAATCTCGAGATTCGGGATTTCCCGAAATAACGAAAATTTCAATTCTCGAGATACGGGAATTGCCGAAAATGATTTTTAAGAATTCTCGAGAATTCCCGAAATATCGGGAAATATAAAAAAAAATCTAAAATCAGTGTAAAAGCAATGAATTTCATAAAATATTCTTTTTATTTAAGTATTTGAAAATATTATTGTTTCAATAGTAAAAAAAAATAGATTAAAAAAATAATTACAAAAAAAGCAAAACAAAAACAATTCAAAATTATACTTATTAAATAGGGGAAAAAAGTAATTGTAAACATTATTTACCAAAATGGTGTTTTAAAAAACACAGACTGGCAATGGCTTCGTCTGACAATCGCTTGAAAAGCTTCCAAACTTGGTCGTATTCGTGTTCTGAACTCATGATTTTTGATGATTTGATTTAGAATTTGTTTTGAATTTGGTTTTTTAAGGAAGTAACTAATCGTCAATGATACGTCGATTCAAAACTTAAATAGTTTTTATTACAGAGCTGAATTTGTTTAGCAAAAATGTAAGGGGTTTCCCGTTTTTATTTTTACTTATAAATTTTGAATTTATTTGCTAAGCTTTTTGTTAGAATTTAAAATTTTTAATATTTTCACCACAAAATATTTTATTATACGGTATATAATTTTAGTTTATCAGTTGCCACAAAATTGAAAATTAAATTAACTTATGATGGCTAACGCTCAATAAGAACTAAAATGAAATACACCCGCGCACCACAAAAAATAAATTTGCAATCGTCGTCTGTGCAGTCTGCGAGCAAAGCAACAAGTGCTTTTCCATAGTCTAATTCAGGGAATCCCATTTCTTTGCACAATTGTTCTGACCACTACACGCACACATTCTTCTGCTCTTTCATTTAGTTGGGTGGGTGGGAGAGCGCACATGCAGCGACCTAGTGTATAGAAATGAGTAAGAACCAGTTTTTCAAGAGTAAATAAAATTCCGTTTAACTGGCATCTCTACACTGAGGGAAAAGTGTATTAAATTTAAGCCAATTTATGCTAAAACTGAATATATCTGCCGCTGAAATAGAGCTTGCGTCAATTTCGTTTAATTTAAACAGAAATCCGTTAAGAAAGAAAATTAAAATCGATGTTTTAAATTTTAAAAGGTTTATGTTTAAATCCAATTTTAAAAGAAATTTTTTTTATTTTTAAAGTAATTGTTGTTACAATGGATTTCTCGAGAAATCTTGAGATATTCTCGAGATTCGGGATTTCCCGAAATGTTAATAATTTCAATTCTCGAGATTCGGGATGGAAAAATCTCGAAAATTTCTCGAGAATTCCCGAAACCCAACTCTAAGCCGGAGTAAGAGTAAAAATTATAGATAAGAGAGATGTTCTCCGTATGAAAAGTATGTAGATGACATAGGAGCAAAGTCGCGACGAGAACTGAAGTCGATTTCAGAGTGTTCGCCCTTTTCCGACTTAAGCCTTGGCTGTTGATCAGATTTTCATTCTCTTTCTCCCTGTGTATATAATTCAAAAAAAGTTTAACATTTGTTTTACTGGAGAAAAAGCAAACGGAATTGTTCAATCTGTTATTTAACAGAATATCTGTTATTTAACAGAATATCTATCGTTTAACAGAATATCTGTTATTTAACAGAATATCTATCGTTTAACAGAATATCTGTTTATTTAACAGAATATCTGTTATTTAACAGAATATCTGTTATTTAACAGAATATCTGTTATTTAACAGAATATCTGTTATTTAACAGAATATCTGTTATTTAACAGAATATCTGTTATTTAACAGAACAACTGTTATTTAACACAATATCCGTTATTTAACAGAATAACTGTTATTTAACAGAATATCTGTCATTTAACAGAATATTTGTTATTTAACAGAATATCTGTTATTTAACAGAATATTTGTTATTTAACAGAATATATGTTATAAACATAATATCTGTTATTTAACAGAATATCTGTCATTTAACAGAATATCCGGTATTTAACAGAATATCTGATATTTAACAGAATATCTGTTATTTAACAGAATAACTGTTATTTAACAGAATAACTGTTATTTAACAACATATCTGTTATTTAACAACATATCTGTTATTTAACAGAATATCAGTTATTTAACAGAATATCTGTTATTTAACAGAATATCTGTTATTTAACAAAATATCTGTTATTTAACTGAATATCTGTTATTTAACAGAATATCTGTTATTTAACAGAATATCTGTTATTTAACAGAATATCTGTTATTTAACAGAATATCTGTTATTTAACAGAATACTAACAATCATTTTTAAAATATTTTGTTAAAAACTAAAAATAACATGAAGTGTCAATTTGAACGCTGCTTAACGCCCAATTGTAAAACGTCCCCTTAAATCTCTGCTAATTTTTAACATTGTTTTTTACAATTTTCCACATCCCTGCCTTCCCTTGAGCATTTCAAATTAAATTGATGATGTGAAAAGCAAGATGTGACATCACAGCGACGTCGCCGTCATGTACCATTTCCGGTCCGTGTCAACACAACGGTTTAATAGAGAACCAATTGTTTAAGACACGCAACTTCGTTCATCCAAATATTGTATTGTAATAAATTTGTATGAATTTTGTGCTTTTCATTTGTTCTATGATAAATTACTTGTAGATATGAACAATAATTATGTATGAGTATGAGAGTTAAATACTATGATTTGTTAAATACAATTACTGTTATTATTATTATTGTTGTTGCTGCTGCTGATGTAAATGTTGTCATTTGTTATTAACATTTTTATGGGTTATTTAAAGAATTATTATTAGCGGGTTTTATGGGGGAGTGGGGGTGATGTATGTTATTTATCGATTGTTATTGCAACACTTATCGATTGTTTACCATTTGAAATCGTTTTTCTTGCTCTTGTTGAAAACGACTGCGCTGCCGTTGTGGATGTTGCAAATTATGTCGTCGACCACGACTGGGAAAAGTGTGGGCGTACGAGGAGGAGGAGGAGCTGGACGACGATGAGGATTTCTTCAAATCATATTTCACCAAGTTGAGCAAATCCTCAAATTTCTGTTTGAAATTATGGGACGACGATTTGGTTTTGCTTGACGTGATTGAAGCCGTTTTGCTGGTGTTTACTTGTAATGTGTGGGGAAGGGGAGGATTGAAATACAACAAATTATTTCGTAGAATTTATTGATCGATATTCTCCCGTTTTAATGTTGATTCACTTGGTATTTCTTGTTCTCGAATTTATTCTTGGGTTTTTCCTTTGTTTAACAGAGCACTCCCAATGATGAGGTGGTGTGTTGTTGTTATTGATGTGTTATCCTTTCTTTTCTGAGAACGCACCACCTAACAAGCCAACATGCAACAATCCCAGCAAACTTCCTCACTGCCGTTTTCCGTTTGTTCCACGGCCCACTGTGTGTGTGTGTGAGGTACGAGGAGAGGTTTGTTCGGTTCGTTGAAACGCTCTTTGTCAATATTTGTGGTGGGTTGAAAAGGAAAATAAAGGCGAGTCCGTTTCCAATTGTAGCAAAAACTGAGCTGTAGGCAAAATTAACAACAACAAGAATGAGTCGTCAGAGGTTTGTGTAGCATTGATGTCGCTGTTGTTGTTGTTGTTGATGGTGAAAAAACAAAAGAGGAAAAATGAGTCGCTGTAACGTGTAACATTAGCCGTAGACAACGTCTCATCGGTCAAATTGGAGTTGTGTTTTAAGGGTTCGTTGCACTCTTTTGAGGGTTGGGGAGGTTAACTCGGTTGCCGTCACAAATGGTCAGCTTGGACTTTGTTGACTCAGTCGTCTAAACGGCGAAATTTCTTTTTTCTTCCAATTAGATTTTTGCCTGATTCTACTTTTCTAAATTTTGCGCAATTTCTTTTTTTCTTCCAATGTTTTGTTTATCACTTTGATATTTTACGCTTTAACCTTTGGTGCTCCTCCGAAATGTCTTCTTCTTATTTGTTTTAATCTTTTTGTTTTGTTTTATATTCTTCCTCAACAAAACAAATGCCAACAACAAAAATTATTTTGATTTGCAAATTTTTTCTTTTTTCCACACACAAAATTTTTCCTGCGCTTCGATGCCGCATAGAATCTCTTAAAAAATCCGTTTTTCTGTTAATAATTTTCAGTATTTTTTTTATTTTATTTCAACACTTTACAAAACCGCAATTATTAAACAAAAACCATAAAAACAGTGCACAAAAATTATTATTTCGAATATCTTGAACTTTTTTTTTCTCTACTTTTATGTCTAACACGACCGCCGCGCCACTCTCGTCAATTGCTATGTATTTAACGCGCTCACCGCTGCCAACAAACTAACCGGAGCAGAAATTATCATCAGCCGAATTAGACAACAACCAACACCGAACGGGGAAAAACACACACAAAATTCCCTCTCTTGCCCCCACCCCACACACAAATCCAATACGAATTTGTTTGCCAGCCGCCACCACCACGACCATGCATTCTCAGCCCCAAATGTACAAAATTCAAATTCAATTGCTTGTTTTGTATTTGCCTCTTGTTATTGTTCTCAGTACAACAATATTGAAATATACACAACAATAACAAATCCAACAATATCTCACTCATCTGAGAGATGTCATCGTTGTCGTCATTGTGGAGGAAACGGAGATAAACAGAGAGAGTGTGTAGGTTTTATGAACACGACAAGAGTGTACAAGAGAGTTCTACATGGTGGTGCATAGAGTAGAACAGCCAGCATTTGTCACTCATTGTTGTTGTAAAAATATCCCAGGTCAGAGGTGGGATGTTGTGATTGAAGGCTGGGAAACAATAGAGGGTAATAATTAGAGAACCATATCATCTATCCTTGTTTTCGGTACACGTATGTTTATATTGTTTATATTATTTGGCACACTACACAGACAATCGTTTGGTATCCTTCTGATAGATACTGCAGGGTTTCTTCAGAATAGGAAGATTTTATTCTCTGAAAAATTTAAATTCCCCGGGAATTATCTCCCCGGGCTGTATGACTTTTATATAATTAGACTAGCACGAATGTTTGAATCCAAATCAAATGGACAAGATACAGATTTAAGACTTCAGAGAAGGACAACCGTCCAGAGCTTGAACTTGATTAAAGGCATCATAGTTATGGCGCAGGTGACGTAATGGGAAAAAGAATGCAGTTTAACAATCGCTTCTTTTTTCTGAAATCATTGGAAAGTTAAGGCAGAGAATGAGATAAATTGAAGGTTCACCCTACAGGCGTGGTTACTTCTTGTCCCATATTTTGTTAAAACAAAATATTAATATCTAATTCCCACTATCCCTAGTCGTTGACGAACTGCCTTTTGTCACGAAGCATTCTCCTTTTTATAAAAGGGTATCGATACAACAATGTGGAAACAAATATATCGCTCTATTGATAAACATTCCAGAGGCTACTGTTTTTTTTCTCTTATTTTGGTGACAATCAAATTTTTTAACCCAATGCCTTAGATATCCTGTTAGTGGGTCGATTATGCCAACATTACACGTGAACAGGCAAATACTGCAAAACCAAATAGCAAGAAACCCCTTTACAGACGACAGCGCTAATGCACATTAAAAACTCGCTAATGCAAATCAAAAATTTATCCTGACAGACGAAATGTTTCTTCGTTTAGTGAAATGCATTTAGTGAACAGCAATTTCTACACAACTGATTTTCAATAATTTTTTACCATCGATATAACATTAATAGAAGAAATAAAGTAAAATCAGCGGTATGCTGTTGATTAAAAATCACTATTTATTTGAAAGAAAGCTGAAATAACTAAAATAACTGATTATATTTATTCCATTATATTTCGACGCAACAGCAAACAAGTTGACATCAGCTGTTTTGGCAACAGCCGTTTCATGTGATTGTGTAACAGTTGATTGTGAATGATTATGACTGTGTTGCCATATTCAAACATCTAAAACAAAGGAGTTAGGATTTAGGGCTAATTATATCTCCGTAACTCGGAATGTTTTGACTTGGGGGGCATATTTTTGTTTAGTCTTCTTAGAATCAAAAGTGTTTCCTGTAGTGAACATTTACAATTCCGAGCAATGTTCCTAAAGTAAATTTAAAACGATTTAAATTTCAAATGAATATTCCAAACATCATCACGTTTTCCATCTCTGATTTGCTATAAACAGACAGAGTGCAGTAAACAAATAAAGTTCTCTCCAGTTCTCATCGCTTAACTTTCTGTTAATTGAGAGAGTAAGAGAGTGTTCTCGCAAATGTGTTCATCCATTTGTTGTTTTGGGGGTTGTTTCTCATCTGTCAACGCCAGCTCGTTGATGTTCTCACACAAATGTGCCCTCATTTCGTCGTTCATTTGTTTTCGGTGTGCTCAGCCGTTGTTTGTGTTCTATTTGTGAGTTTGCCTTTACATGTTGTATTTGTAAAACAGAAAATTGAGTGGAAACATGTGTAAACGAAGACGGAAACAAAAACGAAAACTCAAACGGTCATGATTTGATCGAATATGAGTGTTTTGAATTTGTTATAAAGACATACGTTTACAATAATCAAGCGCTGACAAGGATTAACCAGTAAATGAAATAGATAAACAAATATAACAAAAAAAAGAACGACTGAAACTGTGGCTATACTTGTTTTCATTAGGAAACTGTGGATATTCCCTAAATAACATGGGCATATTGGAGATTCGATCACAGCTGAGGTTGTTAGATTTTACTGAGAATAAATAAATGAACAAGTTGGTGTCATCTAACCAGTTCGGTGTTTGAGGCTCAAAACGATTAGTTACTTTTTGTGGTCGCTGAACAGTGTCCGAGAATGTGCTAAAAAAAAAGTACGCTTTTGTTGAAATTCTGTTCTCCCTGATAACGAGCCACCCTGTTTCTCTTTGATTCGGTTGTCGATTCGATTGAGACGATAACATCTTCCTCGTTCTCTCTCACTCTTTGTGTGTCTCTCTGGCTATGTCAATTCTAAAGTTGTTTACCTTAATCTATTACAATTTCCACTATACAAAATAATAATAATAACAACAACATTGTTAGCGTGTCTACACGAATCTATGACGGACCACATAAACTCCCACGCTTTTCAAAGCCAAATCTCAAATCGTTTATAATAAAACAGCAAAACGAACAAACACACACACACAACTGAATGCATTTATATTATTAATAATTTGCAACAACAACAACGAAAATAGTATAATCACCCGAGATTAGTCATATCCCGCCCGAACGTAGCACATTCAAATCAATTAAACTAAAACAAAATGTAAAAAAGAAGCTGTAATAAAGAAAAAAAAATGTTTAAATTACCATTTAATCGGCGAGTCAGTGTTCACACACTCGCTAAACAATAAGTTGGTTATAATTTATTCCAGTTTCCTGGCTTTTCAGTGCAAAGATTTTATGGTAAAATTATGTCTGTAGGTATAGAGAGTTGTGACTTCTTTTTTTTTTCTTTTCAAAACAAAACTAAATATTAAAACAATATCATCTCCTCCACCGCTCAGAGACAGACATTCATAAATCATATCAAGTATTATTCTCACGTTTTGTTTTCACAAAACGAATCAGCAGCAGTAGTTAATCTTCCCAACAAATGGGAACACATTGGAGTTAAAAGGATAAAGGTCGACCATGAAATGTGCTACAACACAATGACCAGTTGGCAATTTCGAAACTTGAAAGCAAACATATTTGCCCACGAAATCCGGAAGTTGCAATGAGGTGGCCAAGCAAGTCTTAGAGATTTGTGAACATAATTTGACAATTTCCATTTAAACAGCATTCACATAGAGAAATCAAATCTGCATTATGGCCTAGACAGACAACGGCGTTAATGAGCATTGAAAAGTCGCGAAGCCTCTAAGCATTTTACGCTGCATTTAGAAAACAGCTGTTTGTCAACAATTTTTTTTTTGGCATTTACATCGATATGAATGAAATGAATAGAATGAAGAACGTAAGATTAGCAATTATGCTGTTGATGAAAAATCACTATTTATTAGAACGAAAGCTGATATTACTAAACTAACTCACCAATGCTGGCTTTATTTCATTTTATTTCGTCACAATAGAAAACAATTGGACAACAGCTGATGTGACAACAGCCGTTTCTTTTGAGTATAACAGTTGATTGTGAATGATTATGACAGCAGTTTGTGCATTTGCGTTAGATTTTGAATTAAAATCTATTACAATTTATGGAAATCGACCAACGGAATTTCATTTTGCGATTTGGTTAAGGAAAATGTCATGAAAAGGATATGGTCCTGTAAGCGCGGTCGTGGTGGTCATTTGGCTAATGTTGTTTTTCATTATTAACGGCATACCTTCCTCTTTATTACACCGTGTTACAAAAAATAGATTTTTTTCTATCCTATGATCCAAATTTACTTTTTCGGAAAGGGGATAAAAAATAAAAATACACGTGTATCGGCGATTTTCATGTACACGTCAGAATTTTTTTTTTTTTTAATTTTGAATTATAAAGCTCGTAGTGGCCTGTGTGAAAGCTTTTCGACCGATTTTTAACCCTTTCTCAGTGATCCAATCGAGCTGATTTTTTGCAGGCAGACTCGTGGAAATGTCTGTATCACGTCAAATTTTTTAAAAACAATTTTTATCAATTCTCAATTCTCAAAAATAATAAAAATTGGGGAAAACCTGAGAATTGATAAAAATTGTTTTTAAAAAATTTGACGTGATAGAGACATTTCCACGAGTCTGCCTGCAAAAAATCAGCTCGATTGGATCACTGAAAAAGGGTTAAAAATCGGTCCAAAAGCTTTAACACAGGCCACTACGAGCTTCATACTTCAAACTTAAACAGCCCTATTCTGAATACTCCCGGGGAGATAATTCCCGGGGAATTTACATTTTTCTGAGAATAAAATCCTCCTATTCTGAACAAACCCAGCGAATACAAATAAAGGACATACTATTTCGATTATTCGGAGTCAGATGATTTGTTTGTTTCCCGGTTTGTTTACAATAGGAGGATTTTATTCTCAGAAAAATTTAAATTCCCCGGGAATTATCTCCCCGGGAGTATTCAGAATCGGGCGGAAAAAAAAATTCTGACGTGTACATGAAAATCGCCGATACACGTGTATTTTTATTTTTTATTCCCTTTCCGAAAAAGTAAATTTGGATCATAGGACAGAATGTGTGTAACACGGTGTCGACAACTGTGATGATTTTATGAACCACATAATTGTGTTCAGTGATATACACACATATATTCGTACAGCTAAAACTTGGTCAGCTTGTTCGAATAGAAAGTTGTAATATCGCCTACGATTTGAAAATACCCAGAGAAGATCCGGTCGAAGTCCGGTCGAATAGCCCGCCTACAGCGAAAATATTGAGAAAGATCTGGTGTGCCATATGCGAATTGCAATATTTATAGGCGATTTTCAAAAAAGTACTTAGATCATTCGTTCCTTTTGGTCCATTTCTAATTGCCATCGATGTAAAACTATCAAACAGATATCAGCAAGGTTCGTTGAACTCCTATGCGATAGCAACAGACAGCAGGATATACGGACGAATGGACCACTGAACATTGTCTTAGAGATTTAGGATTAACAATGTGAATGAAACTTCAAACATCAACGGATTGTTGTCAGCTATGTCAAGTTCAATCCAACATTCAGATACTGTCACACAATGTCGAAAAAAATCGGATCCCACTAAAATTTCTTTCTGACATCAAAGCGAACGAAAATGTCAAAAGCGCTTATTTGTTTTTTCTTTCACTTGATAAATACAACGAATATTTGAGATGGTCTCCTTGTGACTTGATACGACACAAAATCAAACTGCATTTATACTGAATAAAGTTGCAATACCCTGGCAACACTGTCATAATCATACATCAGCTGTTTTACTCTCAAAAAAGTCTGATGTCTAATCAGCTGTTGTTTTGGCAGTAGGCGTGTTTTCGTTACAAGCTAGCTGTTTGTCGAAATAAAGCGGAATAAAGTCAGAAAAGTTGAGTTTTTTTTTTAAATACTTTCAGCTTCCAACATTTTATTGCTAACACCGTTCAGCTCTCCCCGGCCTTAAGCTAAACCCACTACCCAATCGACAGTAGGGCGCCCCTAAAATCTAAAAGAGTTGAATGATTTCTTAGCATCTTCATTCAAAGAGAAATCCACAAAAACCTCTTCTTCTTCTTCTGCAAACCAAATATATTTCGTTAGCAAAAGAATAATGAATGGCCTAGTGTGCTACGTCGTATGTTATGGTATAATTTTATTTAAAAAAAAAAACATGAATGACCATAAAGATCATTAACAGCAGACAAAAAAACGCCGCCGCCACCATGGTGGTCAATATCACACATATGTACAATAACAACAACAAAAATCAATCTTTTTAAGCCAATTTAAGGTGAAAACAAAAATGTAATCATGAAATTTCAGTTCTATAGGAGGTACTCACCAAACTATCGGCAGCATTTTGCGACATTATTTCATTGATTTCAAATTAAAATGTAAACATTGACTCTCATGATTGCGATGATTGTAATTTAAAAACCAAAACATTTTTGAGCTGCTTAAAGAATGATTAAGACTTCTGGGTGTAGAATAAAATCGTAGAGCGTTTTTGAAAGAAGGAAAAAAAATAGTTGTTGCCAGTTCCAATACTGATGCCGATGATGATGATGATGAGGCGGAGGAATCGTCTACTTCGATGCTGGAAAAAAAAGATAGAATAGATAAATATTAATCAAATGATAGAATAGTTGCCGCAAAAGGTTACAAATGTGGGCATTTTATTGCCTTTTAATATTAGTGAATGCAAATCGAAATTTCTTTAAAAGAGAGCAAACTTCGTATAAACTCTATTTCTTAAATTGCTAGACAGTTAACCCACTTGGCGTTAAAATGTCGTATAAAATCTGTTTCTTAAAATTGCTAAACAGTTAACCCACTTGGGGCCACCGTCCTTTTAAAGATGAAAAATCCAAGGAAAGATCAGTAACAAAATTTGCCAAGAGATAATTTTCAATTGAAATCAAAAAAAAAAAGAAAACTTATCTTAAAAGAAATTGGATCACAAATCAAGGAAATGTCAATATTCGAAGCGTTATAAAATGAGTTTCAGACATTATTCGATTCTGGTTTTCAGATATATGTCAGATATCGACATATATGATATATAGACAATCTCAAAAGAATAAGATCTCACTACTGATAAAAATTCATTTTGCAACGAACGAACAAATTATTTTTATGGCAATAGACAGTTAGTTTGTTAAAATGAAGAGAGTCGATTCAATGTCAGTTGACACAGTTAAGGCTGTTATTAAATCTACGGCATGTGTCTATCTGTATCTTTCCAAGACATTTCAATGAACTGGTTAAAGAAACCTGGCAAACTTTTGGAGAAAGTGTTGCCGAGAACCAAACGTATCCCCCGGCTAAGCATTTAGGTAAAAGTGATGATTTGATTTGAATGATGATTCCCACTTGCATTCCGTATAAATTCAATTGAGGCATCCGTCGCTTAGAACGAGGCCATACAGTCACGGAACGGATTTTTGGAAGCCCCCTTTAATGACCGACGAAGCCCACTGCAAACACTTTGGCGACTTCAAAAAGTTAAATTGCCAAATTTCGGTAACGAAGAATCAACACGAGATTTTTAGAATTTAAGTCCAAATTCCGAATAAATCGGTTCTGAAATTGATTTTGGACAAGTGTGATATACAGATCGATTTGGAATCACAATAGCTATCCATGATATTAATGTGGACCCAGCATCTATTTCCAGTCGGCCAGAGTGGGCCTTCTTTTGTCACTCTAAATCCAGTTACAAATGTACTTAGTAATGCTCATTTTACGGCCAACTCCAAACCATGCTCTGTTGGATGCTCTTGTTTTATTTAAATTATTTTTTTTATTTTTTTATTTTTATCGTTCGACCGGTCAGAAATCGTAAATGTTCAGCATTTTCACTGTTAACCACTTAACATGGCTCTGTTAACTCTCTATACCCGCTCTGTTAAAAAGGCGGTTTGTGTCTTGACTAGTTAAATTTTAAAATTTATCTTCACGGACATTAAAATACCGATGTTTTTAATGCAAAGAATAGTTTAGGAGTACGAATAAATCGACCTACTGCGCCAATCAAAAAAAGTTGGGCGAATGGTATTTATAGTGATAGCAACCCCGGGCTTGGCCTTTCAGAATATACCATTCATATATTTCAGAAAAATTTTTGGGGCTACTTTCAGCATAAATGTCATTAGCCCAAATTTTTTTTGAATGGGCGCAGTAGGACGATTTATTCGGAAGTACTCCGGCACTAAATCTAAAATATCTCAATTCGGAAATTGTTCTGAAATATATGAGCGGGTTATTCTGAAAAGCCAGTGTGGGTTTGTGTCTTTGCTAGTTATATTCGTATTTATCTTCACGTCCATTGTAGTTTCTGCAACAGAAATTTCTTGGGCGTGTGTGTGTGTGTGTGTGTGAAACCCGACAGATCTCCAGATTTGACTATACGTCATTTATTGTTTGTGGGGGATATTAGCAAAAGCCTACACAAGTTTGACCATTGATGAGTTAAAATCAAATCGAGTTCTTAGCGGGAAAAAAGATGTTTCGAAACTCGTTTTTTAATGAAATTCGATAGAAAATTCTCCGCTCTTAATCCCAAAGTATTCAAAATGAACAAATTTATATTTACAAAGATATGGCAAATTAAATTTTTTCTTTTTGAGCGATTTTGCAATATGAAAAGGTGTGGCAATATAGCCCATAAGTAAAGGGTTATCCATTTCGTGGTTTCAAATGTATGGGGCTGGAATTCGACATCTGTCCAACTAAGTTGTTAAACCTATTTTTTTTTTTCAGTTAGACATTGTCGAAAATGGATCGCAACGCGTACAAATTATTAAAACCTACTACAAAAATGGTGATTGTGGCACAGCCACATATCGTGCTTTAAGAGGAGATTATGGTTTACATAATCGTCCAACTACGCAAGCAATTGGAAGAAATTTGAAGAGACTGGAGCGATTACAATTAGTGTAAGGCCTGTGCAGTAGTTTGCGGAAATTGCAGCTTCAAAGAAATTTTTTAAAATTTTTTTTTATCAATTCTCAGATTTTCCCCAATTTTTATTATTTCTGAAAAAAAAAATATTTTTTTCACTTTTCTTAGCATAACTTGAAGAGACTCCAAATTTTTAAACTACTTAAGCGTTACGAAAAAAAAATGTTTTTTGAACTGAAACCTTAAAAAAAACAATAACCATTTAAAAAAAAAATAGAAAAATCTGAGAATTGATAAAAATCTATTTTTTAAAAAATTTGACGTGATACGAGTATGCCCGCAAAAAATCAGCTCGATTGGATCACTGAAAAAGGGTTAAAAATCGGTCGAAAAGCTTTCACAAAAAAAAAATTCTGACGTGTACATGAAAATCGCTGATACACGTGTATTTTTATTTTGTATCCCCTTTCCGAAAAAGTAAATTTGGTTCATAGGACAGAATGTGTGTAACACGGTGTCAATGGGCCAACTCGGAGCTTCGATTTGGCGCCGTTAGTCTTGTTTTTGGGTCGGGTACAGTGAAGTACTCATGTTGAGCGCACAATCCATTAACGATTCAAGCCCTTAAGGCGAATGTCGAGCCAGTCATTCGTGGGATAGAGCAAGAAACCGCCATCAAGGTGTGGGAAAAAGGGAATAACAGGATTGACGAAGCCAGCCGGGGGGCAGCCACCTGAATAAATAATCATAATGTTGGCTTTTTCGAATAATCCAAGAATATGTCGAAAAATAGAATTTTATTAATTTTTTTCTATTACAATGTTTTTTTCCGTATTGAACCACCTTTTATTTCCTTTGAAGCACGGAAACATTTCATTAAAACAGAGTCTGCAGTTTCTTTCAGTGCGCACATGTCGGTCGCTGGGTCGGTTAATAAATAAATTCCAGAACACTTTGCGGTGTGACTGGTAATTGCTGTAAATGTTGTATTTACATAAAACAAAAAAAAATTTACATAATATTCAATATTCCACCACCAATACTCTATCAATGACAGCCATCACAACATGGCAAATTATTCATTCATTTGTTTTAGATTTTTCAAATAAATTTCATGTGGTATTTGAAGAATAAACAAATGCCCGAAATAACAACAACAACACCAAGAACCGACAACCAAATCTGAGGTAGTTTTAGCCAATCCAACAAACAAGCATAGCCCCCCCCACCCAACAACCATATCGATCGATGGCATACGGTGAGGGGACGGACGGCTTTGAAATTGAGGAACGGTGATGTGATGGTGGAATACCTGCCTACCATGTGTGCCATAACACACGATTTATGTTAAATTCCCATTTCGAACTGTTGTTTTTACAAATTGCTGGTATGTGCAATTTCTTTTTTTTTTCCAAAAGGTGGTGGCTACCTGCCTGCCTAGCCGACTGGAGTGGCCGTTTGGGTGGTGCGCTTTGATCGCCTGTTGCTGGCTGATGTATGTGAAAGACAGAAAGAAAGACAAATTGCGGAGACAACAAAACAAATGAAATAAACAAAAACTGTGTGTACATTAAGGTGGCTACAAAAAAATGTTGCAAATTGAAATGGAAGTTTGACTGGTTTAGGAATATTTAAAAAAAATTAAATTTATTAAAAATTTAATAGAAAGTGCATTTAAAATTAGCACTGAAATCATTCACAAACTAATTTTATATGGGCTTGATTGTAAAGTATGGAGACAGCTCAAAAGGGTTCGGATTTCCAGCAAAAAAGCGGCTATTAAAAGAATGAAATCGAATCATAATATTTTTTTTTCAAGTAATAACTTATGCGAAAATAATAGAACTGTGACATGAAATATGTCTACTAATGTCGTTAATGATGAAAACAATTAGGAAATAAAAATCAGTAACGGTACATTATTTTCATTAAAAGATTGGACAAATCGAATCAGCATTAAAAATATAGAAATTTAATGTCAATATCGAGAAAAATCCACATAAGCGGTTGCTTTAGAAAACCACAAGTTGCTTAAAATAACCACAGGTTGAAATTATTCGATTATCTTATTCGCTTCAAAAGATATGATTTTTGTAACGAAAAAAACTCCAAGACACCACTGTGCGTTGATTCGTGAAAGAATAACCTTGCAGGGTTAAAGAAAATCCTCAATTGTACAGCTCAGGAACTGACACTAATAATAATAATGTTTTCGGCTTTATAAGTTTTTCTCCTTCCAAATTTCTCCCCTCCCCACAGCAGCCATCTTAATGTACTTGCCATACATTCATAAATATATATGTTCAAATAAATAAATAAAAAAAAAAAAAGCAAAGTGAAGTGAAGCTTTTTCAGTTTGTAGTTTATGGTCTGAACTGCCAAATGACAACTGTGGCCCGGTGCACGCTTGAATGGCCGGACAGACGGCCAGTGACAGTTGTCGGTCGTACTACCAACAATATTTTGCGTTCATTTCGTTGTCTGTTATGGACAAACCGAGAGAAACTCAGTGACCGTCAAAAAAAAGAAAAAAAAAAAAAGAAACGGCAGCAGTAACTGCCAACAAGCCAGGCAGTGGCGGAATTTCGAAGGCCTGCTAACATGAGATCCCACTAACATTTCAGGTTAGCTTTTTCAGACTGCTCACCAGTTGTTGGTGTATTGAAATCTTTGGCTCATTATCCCTTCGGTAATAAACTCTTCCGATATTCTGAAAATTAATTCCGACAAATTTCCTTCTGTAATTTAAGGATCTCTGAGAGTCTCTGAATAGCCGCGTATTTCGGCTAAATGTTCTAACTTCAGGGACGAGGCGACCAGGATATATTGTAAACAGATACAGATAAAATATCATAGAACAGCGATATACAACCCACATGCCGGCGATGATGTAGGGAGACAATAGAGTTGGATACCCTACCATCCCCTAGCATCACCACCGCTCTCCTCTGTACACGGTCCAAAAGCTGCAAAGATGTCTTAGGAGTTATATTCCATTTTAGGCCGGATGAAGGTGGTGTATATATTTACGACATCAGATGGAGTGAAGTATTTCTTGCACCGCTTTAAAAAGCCTAAACACCTGAATGCTTCTTTTGACACTTCGAATATATGGCTAGCCCAGCGAGCATCACCCTGTATCTTCATGTCCAGAACGTCAAGAGTGTCTGATTCGTCGATATCCATATCTTTTGTGCATTAAAATCTACTCTGTTCATTTGGCCCCACTCACAAATCGTCGCCAAATCGCGGTTAAGTGAGTCATTCATCGTTCGACTTTTGTCCTCGACCTCCAGAGGACCTGGCCGATGATCAAATTAGTATGAATGACAGAGGTTGCTGGTATCCGCAAAGGAGTAGATCGGTCTGACCCAAGAGGTCGTCAATGAAAATATGAAAATATATGGGTCCACCTATGCTCGTTGGATAAGACCCCATCTATAAGAACTCGTATAGAGCGATCTCTGAGAAAACTCGATATGAGAATATATTACCGACACCAAATGCAATAAGTTTTGATATGAGTGCTCCGTGCCAGACCCTATCGAACGCCTTGGAAAAATCCAGAGCAACGACCTTACATTCTCCAAGGTCGTGAATAGATCGACTCCAGCGCTCCGTAAGGAATGCTATCAGGTCTCCAGTAGATCGATTTCTACGGAAGCCATACTGTCGATCATCAGAGGATGCTCTGTGGCCACAATACCTTCCGACTGCCACATCAGGCCTTTCGAAGCCTTCTATCCGCCGCTGACCCCCATAATAATATCGTAAATATAGACCGTATGTAAGTACATATTGCCATACGGCGCGCTACGCTTCACCGGCCATTGTAAACTCTCACACACGACTTCGTTTTGCGAAAAGTCTTCTGGTCTCTGTCGTAGCGTTTTTTCGTTCGTTTCTTAGCCATTTATTGTTTGCTGCTGTTTTACCCATCGAAGACATGATAAAATGCAGAAAAGTGTATTGTACATATTTCTCTTTTTATTCGATTTAAAATGCCTTACATTTCATTGAATATCATATGAAATATACAGTGAGTGTTTAACGAAATAGTACAGCATAGGATGTTGAACATTGGCATTGCATCTGTCAGACGTATTCTGAGTCCTGGCGTAGCTAAGTGTGTATTGGGGTTTAAAGGAGGGTGGTAGATACTGATCAACCATAAATGTCTTCCCACAACACCTAAAGTCAACTTACTTCCAAAAAGTCGTTTATTGCCTCCATACTCTGTTCTATGAAAGGACAGATCACAAACTGTACACACATCTTGAATGAGATGTCTGTACAAAAGAGGGCAGGAATAAATGAATGAGATGTCAATACAAAAGAGGGCAGGACTAAAGTCTTTTTCACTGCAGTTGAGAATCTAGACGACTTATAGGTTATGACAAAGTTGTCTAATTAATTTTGAAGAAGACCTGATCCTAAAAGCCTTATACTGAAACGTCATATGATTGTGATATACAGAGTTTTCCAACAAGAGGTGATATTTTGGTATTCAAAGAAAAATTACATTTGGAATAAATGATCGGATGTTTATTTCATAATAAAGAGGAAGGTACGCCGTTAATAATGAAAAACATTATTAAACATTATAGCCTCACGAATTCTAACTTTGAGGTCTTGAATCGACGCTGGACTGTTGGCGAATCTTTCACTTGACCCCAAAGGAAGAAGTCGCAAGGTGTTAAATCACAAGATCACGGTGACCAATTTTGATCACCTCTTCGAGAGATAACACGGTCCGGAAAGTCTTCCCGTTAAAGAGCAATGATTTCGTTGCTTGTGTGACACTTAACGCCGTCTTGTTGAAAGTAAACGTTGTCCAGATCAAAATCATCCAACTCCGACCATACAAAAATCATTAATCATCTCTCGATAGCGCAATTCATTCACCGTAGCTGTTGATCTAACCTCATTTTCGAAAAAGAAAGGTCCCCGCCGGACTATAAACCGCTCCAAACCGTCACTCGTTGAGGCTTCTCAACAATAACTCTTTGCGACAATTTTGCTTGTTGACATAGCCACCGAGGTGGGAATATGCCTCATCAGTCAAGATGATTTGTCGATGCAATTCCGCATAATTTTCATGAATTTCAAGGACACAATCAGCAAAGACACGACGTTGTTGATGATCGACCGGCTTGAGTTATTGTGTTATCTGAACTTTATAAGCCTTAAGACCCAAGTCGATGCAAAATACGATGTAATGAAGTTTTTTGAAGTGCCCAATTCCAAAGAACGATGAGGAATGGAAAAAAACCTGGGTTTTTGTCCAACACTTTGGGCTACAGCATCAATTTTCTCTGTTGTTCTTGAGCAACGTGCACGGGATATATTTTTCACATTACTAACTTGTCCCAACAGCTCGAATTTTTCCACCAATTTCTGTATTGCGGTCCGACAAAGTGCCTCACGACGACCCAAAAATGCTGTAGTTTTTCGAACAGTGACTGCAAGATTTTCACCATTTTTGTGCTTCTTGTCAAATGTCAATGAATAAAATCTTCAAAAGTGACAGACGGGTGATTCAAAATAACACCTGTTATTGTAAAACCATTTACCAACGCCGATTGTTCCTCCGAACCAATTATTTCAAGAATTGTTATACAAGCTTCCAGACAATTTATGATCATTACAAAGTCCTAAACAAATTGCAGTTAATTGTTATTCACAATAACAAAAATTACACAGCTTTTCAAGTAATTAGAACTGTATACCTAAAATATTAATTAATTGTTTTCAATGTACTCTTTTCCGAATAGCAAACAATTTTATAAGTAATTTCATAACTCAAAGTATCCGTGAGTCGAATTTTTCTGCAGTTTGACTGTATGTGAATGTTTTTACAACTTCAAAACGAAAATATTTTCCGTAAACGACTTACAATTTTTTTTTTGTAAATGTTTGAATTTTTTTATCGCTTAAAAACAAAAATACCGCTTCTTTTTATCACTTTAAAAAATATTTTCGATAAATAACTTATATGTAAAAATTGTTTTACCACAAAATTCATGAGGTGCTTTGTTGTTTTCATTTTTGGTTGGATATTAGTTTGTCGAAAAAATTACGAAGAAAATCCCTTTTGGTCAGAATTGCACGCTGCTGGAATCGATTGCCGCATGAGCTGCGCATTTTCTCCCATTCGAATAATGTATTTCGTCTTAAACTTATCGAACATCTTGCAATCTCTTATCCTATATAAATTTTTCCTTTTTTGGTTGGTCTTTTTTTCTCTCACGGCGACATTGACATCTTACCACTTTTATCTTTATGCAATTATCTTTAAGAATTTTGTAAAAATTTTACTAATGCAATTTCTCTGAATTGAATTACTGCTTACTGGGACCCTTTTTTTACTTTTTTTATTCTATGTTATTGCTCTGGTACTTTATGGCTGGGGAGCCAATTGATAGGGTTGTAATAATGTTTTTTCCTTTTAATTTTAAATTGTAATTAATGTTAATTAAATCAATACTCAGGTTTTTTCTTACAATGTAATATATTTCATTGGCCTTGATGGCTTTATATTACGTATATGGATTAATAAATAAAATAAAAATAAATAAATAAAACGGCTTCCATTTTTTTTTTGAAATCTTAAATCGAAAATATTCTGGCTAAATAGCTGTGACATTTTTTAGTTTATATGTGATATTGTTTTATCATCAAATTCCCAAATAATTTTTTGTTTTAGTTTTGGGTTGGATATTATTTTGTCGATAATGTACAAAGAAACCGACGACTGATCAATGCAACAATAGCTCACACATAGAGGGCGCCACTATACAACTTTCACTAATCTTCCAGAAATTGTCAACTTCAAAACAAATGTCAACAAACACTACTCCCTCTTTCCTGCTTCAAATACTCATATTTCAATCGCTCAGAGAGTTGGTCACGTACAAAAAAAAACACGCCACCACACTTCAACTAACGCGCTGTACTCGCTTCGATAGTTTAATGCACGATTTTCGTTGGCACTCACTGTACCACAGACAATACAAGAAATGACAAAGCAACAGGTTCGATACATTGTAATGGATGTAAATCACACTATAAAGTGAGTGAGCCGCCGAACGGTGGTCAACGGCAAAAGAGAGAGTAACTATAGGGGAAGGCAGAGAGAGAGAGAGGGAGCGTTAAAGAGTTATCGCTGGAGTGAATATGTTGTAACAGTTTTCCAATTAAACGTTATGGTTGATTTAATGCAGATATGATTTTAAGATTGTTTCGTAGATGCGGAAATACACACATTGACGGCTGTAAACGCTTTTTAATGCAATTTCAATCATTAAGTTTGGTAACTGTTGTAACTGCCAGAAAACTTGTTATACCCTACACGAAAATTTGGAATATACTGAAAGTGTTAAACAAGTCAACTTTTTTTTTTGGATTACACCAAAAATTGCATACAAGTCTACACAAGTGGATTTAATAACACAGGCACTCTACGTTACTATGGGTAATTTCTGTGCAGTCTGCCCAAGTTGGGTCACGAAGCTGGGGCACTCGACACAAGTTATCACAGCAACTGGTGGACTCTACGCAAATAACCTAAGCACTCCACACTTGGACACTGTGCCGGACACAGAAATGGGACACTCTATCGAGATTGCCAGAGTAACTGGGGAACGTCCGAAAATATTGTGGTCACTTTGCCATAGTAACTTGATATTCTGCCACAGTAACTGGGACAATGTACCGAAGATAGTGTGGTAACTTGGTCACATTATGCAAGTGTTTTGGTCACTATACCCAAATATCTGGGGACCATACGCAAGTATTTTGAGTACTTAACCCAAGTATCGTGGGTACTTAAATCCATGTTTCTTGGGCCCTTTGGCCAAATATCTTGGGCACTTTACCCAAGTATCTTGTGTACTTAAATCCATGTTACTTGGACTCTTTGGCCAAGTATCTAGGTAACTTTACCCAAATATCTTGGGTACTTAAATCCATGTTACTTGGACTCTTTGGCCAAGTATCTTGGTAACTTTACCCAAGAATCTTGGACACACTACCTAGGTTTTTTGGGCACTTTACCCTAGTATCTTGTGCATTCAAGGGAAAATAAGTAACGAAATTTGATCAGAGATACAATTTCAGTTTAATTCCAGTTACCATGGACTGCTAATGCCCTTATCGCCTACAAAACTCTCCAACATGGCCAAATTGATATCAGCAATGATCACATGCAATAGAAATCTTCTCTACGAACAAATATTCCGTTAATTTAAATAAAATCGAAAGTAAATGTCACAACCACAACAAATACCATTTCCAAATCGTCGCTCATTCAATTTAAATATCACCGTCACATATGTTAGCGAACAGTAAAACAAGTCGTGTTTGTTTTATGTATATTCCGATGTTGGTGAAATGATTTATTTACATACGGCTGAATAAATATATTTGCATTTTACAATAACGAAATGTCGGGTCAATTATTGTTTCAGTCGCTGTAATTAAAAAAAAACGGGTAAATAAACTTTTACAAAACCATTTCAGAGCAAATAAACAAATTGTATGCGTGTAAATTACGATCTTAATTTGAATTGGTTTATTGGGTCGTTATCATCTTTTTGTATAATTTGAAATTTGAATTAATATCAGAAAACGGAATGTTTTTCGGTAGAACACCGACATATATTCGAATAAGAATGTCTGTGAGAATATAAGAATATTATTCGAAATAGGGTCGTAGGAAAAACTGCTGAAACTTGTTTCGGTGAAGAACTCTTTGAAATTGGAGATTTTTTTAGGCACATCTGAAAGTGTTGAATCTAGACAGAGTAAGGGACCACAAAATATTCTTCATTAACCCAATCTGGATCATTGGCTCATTACCACACCATCCACACATTTGAATACCTCGATATGTCAACCTTCAGTAAAGACACTCCCCGCTCAGTCAGAATATCTCTTATAGCGTTTAATTTTAAAGATCCGAATGCCAGCTTAAGGTCAATCAAATCGGTGTTCGTGAAGTTCTCATTTGCATTTTATTTTTCAAATACTTTCAGTATGTTGTGCCGGCATTCTCTGCGCTGCAAATATTTTTATATGAACGTGTTCAAGCACCTAATTGAAATCATCACCTCGATAGGATTCTGGCAAATTTTGATATCTGATATGTTTTGGTAGACAAATTCGATTGGTGACTTCATTTTGTTTCTGCCTTTATTTTCCAACCTTTTTTTTCTCAACCGTGGTTAGAGCCGATGTAATAGCTTCGACTGTTTGAACTGTTCCATCTTTTAGGCGATCTGGTAGTGAAACGAGTCATAATCATTACCAGGTTTGTTTGTGAACTGAAATAAAGCTACCGTATCCTTCTGGAATGACGCCATCGAGAATCTGAGACGATATTGCAACAATGATAGATCCAAATAATGTAGTACAGAGCATGACGTCGATTAATAACTGAAGTGAAGCAAACGGCCTATAAAAGAGATTCAGATTGAAACAGCCTCAACTTCCGCCAGTATTCCAGTGAATGTAATAAAGGAATATCAGCCGAGGTAATAAAGCAGATATTCAAGCAATGTACTTCAGGACTTTCAGGAAAAAAAAACACATTATCAGCCGGGGCAAGTCAGACCCTGATCCACCATTCTCATTTTCCCCTCTGTACCCTAGATTCGGCATATAAATTTGGACATCAGTTTCCAACCTACTACAGTTTTCTTCAACTTTATGTAGAACTTTACACTAATTTTTCTTTAAATTCCTACATCAATTGAATGAACATCGTACATCAGTTTGATGAGCATTGTACATCAATTATTATTTCTTTAACAAAATAAAACATTTCTATTTGACAAAAATTTCCAAAAAATAAAACATTTCTATTTTGCAGAAATTTAAAAAAAAAAAAAAAAAATCTATTTTATAAAAATTTCTAAAAAAAAAAATAAAACATTTCTATTTTACGAAAATTTCTAAAAAAAAAAAAGAAAAAATTCTATTTTACAAAAATTTCCGAAAAAAATAAAACATTTCTATTTTGCAGAAATTTCTAAAAATAAATAAAACATTTCTATTTTGCAGAAATTTCTAAAAAAAAGAAAATATTCTATTTTACAAAAATTTCTAAAAAAAATGAAACATTTCTATTTGACAAAAATTTCCAAAATAAAACATTTCTATTTTGCAGAAATTTAAAAAAAAAAAGAAAAAAAATTATTTTACAAAAAAATGAAACATTTCTATTTGACAAAAATTTCCAAAATAAAACATTTCTATTTTGCAAAAATTTCTAAAAAAAAATGAAACATTTGTATTTAACAAAAATTTCCGAAAAAAATAAAACATTTCTATTTTGCAGAAATTTCTAACAATAAATAAAACATTTCTATTTTGCAGAAATTTCTAAAAAAAAGAAAATATTCGATTTTACAAAAATTTCATTTCTATTTGACAAAAATTTCCGAAAAAAATAAAACATTTCTATTTTGCAGAAATTTCTAAAAAAAAATAAAACATTTCTATTTTACGGACTTTTCTAAAAAAAAAAAGAAATAATTCTATTTTACAAAAATTTCTAAAAAATAAAATGAAACATTTCTATTTGGCAAAAATTTCTGAAAAAATAAAATATTTCTATTTTGCAGAAATTTCTAAAAAAAAAAGAAAAAATTCTATTTTACAAAAATTTCTAAAAAAAAATGACACATTTCTATTTGACAAAAATTTCCGAAAAAAATAAAACATTTCTATTTTGCAGAAATTTCTAAAAAAAATAAAACATTTCTATTTTACGGACATTTCTAAAAAAAAAAGAAAAAATTCTATTTTACAAAAATTTCTAAAAAATAAAATGAAACATTTCTAGTTGGCAAAAATTTCTGAAAAAATAAAATATTTCTATTTTGCAGAAATTTCTAAAAAAAAATAAAACATTTCTATTTTACGGACTTTTCTAAAAAAAAAAGAAAAAATTCTATTTTACAAAAATTTCTAAAAAATAAAATGAAACATTTCTAGTTGGCAAAAATTTCTGAAAAAATAAAATATTTCTATTTTGCAGAAATTTCTAAATAAAAATAAAACATTTCTATTTTACGGACTTTTCTAAAAAAAAAAGAAAAAATTCTATTTTACAAAAATTTCTAAAAAATAAAATGAAACATTTCTATTTGACAAAAATTTCCAAAAAAAATAAAACATTTCTATTTTGCAGAAGTTTCTAAAAAATAAAACATTTCTATTTTACGAAAAATTCTAAAAAAAAAAAAAAAAAAAAAAAAAAAAAAATATATTTTACAAAAATTTTTAAAAAAAAAGAAAAAATTCTATTTGACAAAAAATTCAGAAAAAAATGAAACATTTCCATTTTACGAAAATTTCTAAAAAAAATTGAAACATTGCTATTTTACAAAAAAAAAAACATTTCTATATTACGAAAATTTAAAAAAAAAACATTTCTCTTTTACGAGAATTTCTAAAAAAAAGAAACATTTCCATTTTACGAACATTTTTTAAAAATAAAATTGAAACATTTCTGTTTTACGAAAATTAAAAAAGAAAACATTTCTATTTTACGAGAATTTCTAAAAAAACCATTTCCATTTTACGAACATTTTTAAAAAAAAAATTAACATTTCTATTTGACAGAAAAATAAAAACTTTCTAATTTCTATTTTGAAGAAATTTCGCTATTGTATATAGCGATGAGAGTAAACACACGGCTTTGCAAATGACAATGTGGATACTTTACAACTCTAAAAATCGGCAAACGACACCGCAAAGTCCTCACTCTAAACCAATTAATAATCTGTGGTGACATTTAGGAAACAGGATTAGGAAGAGTGCGGAAAGATGCCGCAAATTGACGAAATCAATGCCAAGACGTTTGGAGGCCATTAGTGCCAACAAAGGATATCACACACAAGTATATCAGTATTATATTAATGAAAAAAATCCTTTTGTGATACAAGAATAATCCCTAAATAAACCATTTTCCATAGGTTTATTTAGGGCAACAAATAAACTAAGGAACATCGAAATAAATACTTCTACGGCCTTTTCCCACCTTGTAAATGCCGACGACCTTTCCAGTAATTGAGTAATCTCTAAGCCACGTAAAACTTCCCTAGAAAAAGCTGTAGCCCTAGCTCGCGGTCAGGGAAATAACTAACTAATACTAACAGTGCCTTCATAAAATGCAAAAATCAAATACACACACCTAAACATCTCCAACTAGAGATGATGCAATTCATATAAAACAAACCATAATCGTTATAAAACAATTCGCATTTAACTTTGGGTTGTTGAACGCATCTATCAATGATTTGTATCACATTGGATTTAATTTCCAATTTAAATTTAAAGCGTATTAACGACTCAGTTCCGTTTTATGGAAGTTCAGTGAATTCTCCATTAATTCCTGCATTCAAAATGTCTCGCCAAGACAAAAATCGCACCTCACATTATGAGCCTTTTGTTACGAAAAAAACAATCTCGTCTCTAAGAAATAAAATTAACATTGTTTCGTTAAAACAAACAAAATTAAATGGTAGATTTTTCAAACAGAAAAAAAAACCAGTTGTTTGTTAATTCGTTACTGAGATTACACTAATGCCAAAGTGGGGAGATCTGCCGATCACAACATTCTCCAAATCGCTCAATTAGTCGATCATTCTCCATCTCTCTCTCTATCTCATAAACACAGATACTCGCTCTTGTTCCACAATTTAAATTTCTGCTCTCCACTACATACGTGTGTTTCGTTTTTTTTTTTTTTTTTGGAGTTTTGACAGATGGTTGTTGTTGTCGTTTTGGTAGATCGGATCGGTTGGTTGGTTGCTGTTTGCTGATGGTTTTTTTTTAATGCCACTTTTTTCTGTGTCCGATACATTCGTACGATTTGCTTTGAATGTATGGCCAAAGCAACGTACAAAGATTCACGTATTTTTTCATAATTTTACGATATACAATTTTTCTGTTTCATGGCAAAAATTCAACTAGTCCGTCTGCATAATGTGCGTCGTTTGTGTTGGTTGGTAAAGGTATTTGATATTTCGGAATGTTTCTGTCGTATTTGTGATGTGAATTCTCTAAATTGTGTAGCTGTTTTTGTTTGGGGTGGGGGAGATTTTTATACCTTTTTCCAGGATTGATGGATGGTTGGATTTTTCGTTGATGTGCATTCAGGAAAAATACCAACAAACTGGACCAGCAGCCATAAACACTAGTGCTGTTGTTGTTTCGCATACAACAAAAAAGCAGCGAAATAAAAACTGCCAACTGGTTATATTTTTTTTAGTTAGTTAAATAATTGATTTTCACTTTTCAACTTTATGTCGCTTGTTGGTTGTTTGTTTTTTTATTTCTTCACTTCTCTTCGGTTTGCGTTTTGTTGTTGCTTTGGTTGCTTTTATATTTCCTGGTTGTTGAGCTTCACTTGAATTACATATTTTCTTCAAATTGATGTCGATTTGTTTCTTTACTCTTCGTGGTATTCTTTTATTTTCCCATTACAAATCAATCACATTTTTGCCCATTTCTTTTGTATATATTTTTTTTCGTTTTCTTTTAAGAATTTCAGGTGAATTTTTTTTTGGGTTTTAAACTAAAAGAGATATTTCTGATTTTGTTTTCTATCTTCTACTGCCTCTCTGTTGTGGTTACACTAACGCGTTTCGTTTATGCTTCGTCAGCATTTCGATCTTTTCGTTGGAACACGTAATTTGCGACTGACTTGACTTGCAGTTGTTGAAGTCACAGAAGAAAACACCGACGATGAACCAACTCTCGTCTCAGGCTCGAGCTCAGTGTATTTTGTACATTCGGTGTTGTTGTTGTTGTTGTTCGATTGTCGTTATAAAACTTCAAACAATGAAATACAAACACACACACGGACGTGACGTACCAACAACTCACACACACGCACGCTCAAATACATTTGAGCCGACACACAAACTCAGCCAGCGCACAACAAACACCAACAACAATGAGAGCATGTCGTTACCAACCCAGCCAACAGAGCCATGGCAAAATTAAGATCATACGTTCGGTCGTTACTTGTCTCATCGTCTCCCTGCTGGGGTATCCGCATGACAGTCGGTTTGTTTTAATGTGCACCTGTGTGTGTGCTTTTTTTTTTTTTTGGCATCTGTTTTGGTTTGCTCTTGCTGTCTGTGTGTGTTTAATGGTTTTTTTTTTGGTAGTACATATCTTTAATATCGTATATTTACGGTAACTACCGACTACACTAACTACACAGCTCTCACGAGATATAAAAACGTGAGAGATTGTGTTCGTTCAGAGAAAGAAAGAAAAAAAGATGCTATAATTTGAAATTTGAAACTCTGACGGTTGGTGGTTTGTTGTTACCAAAACAAAGACATCGAAACGCTTGGGATTGGAATGGAACGATGAACGCATCAACCGAGAGACGTCAAATGCACAGATGGAAACTATTTTGGGATACTCCTCTACGGTGAATTTCAAAGTCCATTTACATGTTATATAATACAACACTGAGCCATGGGGTGTATCGAAGTGTTTATTGTACAATTACGTTAAACTCAAACATTTTGAGTAATTATCGGCTCTAGGTAAATCCGATCAACCGGCCACTTTATAACAAACGGATGAGAGTCTCTGGATAGCCGAGTATTCCGGCTAAATGTTCTAACTTCAGGGACCAGGCGACCAGGATATCTGACGAACAGACACCATTAAAATATCATAGAACAGCGATATACAACCCACATGCCGGCGATGCTGAAGGGAAACAATAGAGTTGGTTACCCTACTACCCCCAATCATCACCACCGCTCTCCTCTGTACACGGTCCAAACGCTGCAAAAATGGCTTTGGAGCTCCCGCCCATATATGGGAGTTATATTCCATTTTAGGCCGGATGTAGGTGATGTAAATATTTACGAAATGTAGTGAAGTATTTCTTGCAACGCTTGAATGCTTCTTTCGAACTTCGACACTTGCCCAACGAGCAGCACCCTGTATCTTCGTCCCAGAAAATCAAGAGTGTTTGATTCGACAACAAACAGCACTGGGCCCTTTTGCGCATTAAAATCTACTCTATTCATTTGGCCCCACTCACAAATCGTCGCCAAATCGCGGTTAAGTGAGTCATTCATCGTTCGCCTTTTGTCCTCCAGAGGACATGGCCGATGATCAAATTAGTATGCATGACAGAGGTTGCTGTCATCCGCAAAGGAGTCGATTGTGTTCACAGTCTGACCCAACAGGTCATCAATGAAAATATGAAATAGAGGAAGAGAGATGACAGAAACTTGTGGCACTCCTAGGGTCCACCTATGCTCGTTGGATAAAACCCATCTATAAGAACTCGTATCGATCGATTTCTACGGAAGCCATACTGTTGATCATTCAGAAGGCCATTCGACTCTTCATACTTAACCAGATGGTGATTAACCATGCTCTCGATAACCTTTGAGAGAGCAGAACATATTGCTATTGGACGGTAATTCGCTGGATTTGTAGCCTCACCTTTCTTGGGGATCGGCTGAACATTGGCAACTTTCCAATGTGAAGGATAAATACCAGCACGGTACATGTTGAAAAGATTGCGCAATGGACGAGCTAGCGTCGAAGAGGACTTACATAGGACAAGTGCTGAAATACCATCCGGGTCCGCAGTTTTGTTTACATTGAGATCTGCAAGAACCAATTTGACCCCACGTGTTCGATCACGGGGATTGACTGCTGAATTCTTTGCAAATATTTCAGCCAGAAGGTTAGCTTTGTCAACCGGGTCAGTGAGTATCTGGTCATTCGGTTAATTAGAAGCTCGTTTATAAAATAAATTATACCTACTTTTATTCACAAATAAGTCACATCTTTTGTTTACGCCCAAATATTGAATGCTACTTTCTGTAATACATATAGAAAAATTTTAATATTATCCAAAACTTTATTAGCTGATCCATATAAATGCCAGTTCAAGGACTAGTTTTGACATATTCAAGATGGAAAATTAAAAGGAACCAGTTTTGTGACCGGTACAAAAGCTGGCATGATTGTGAACATTGTGAGTCTGTAGATTTTACAATTGCTATTGATTTTTATGCTCGGCTTTTAGTGCAGAAGAGATAACAAAAATAACAAAACCTTCCAATTTTGAAATCCAAACCAAAAATCGCAATTCTTCTAAGATGCAGACACCTTCACTGAATTGTGATTAAAAGCGAAAATCGTCCATCGATTTTTCTGATCTATATTTTATTTTAAGAGTATGAAATGTGGCCAGTTATTTTTTGACACATAGTGCGGCTACACATTCTAGATCTCAGTAATTGTCAAGGCAACATTTGAAAGGTTTTCAAAACAAATACCTATTTTTTTTAAAACAAATACTGTTTAAAAACCCTCTTGGAAATGTTCAGCAAACGACTTGGGACGTCTGTCCTCGGTATGGTCTTTGATGTGGCTTTATGATAAATTATTGACAATGAACACTTTTATCGTTAGCGATTTTTAAAAATAGATTTCCTTAGATTCATTTATAGCTTCGAAACTGTTATTCCGATTAAAAGGAAAGACTGAAGCTAATGTAAAACACACTTTTTCAAAATTTATTTCAATCAAATCGGACAAGTCGTTTTCATGCTATGACAAATTAGGTTTAAACAAATTTATTAAAATAAAAATTTTAGACGTGTTTCTATCCCATCTAAAAGGTACTTCTTTAATCGATATTTAAATGTTGAAATAACCGGTATGTTCCTTAAATGCCCAGGGAAGTTATTGAACTCACTTGGCCTGGCGAAACCAATACGTTTCGTTACATTTAATCGTCATCTCGCCACTACCATATTAGCTTGTCTAGTATTTCTTCCAGTTCTCATTCTATTAAGGCTAAATTCTACAGTTCTAGAACCTCTTGCAGCTTTGAACATGTATAATAGAATTTGGGTGTTGCGTAACCCTCTTACTGGAATCACATCATAGCTTTATACTTATACAAATCAACTGTTGAATATCTGAGAGGTAAGTTATAAACCATTGTTAGTTCCTTATTTTAAGCAGACTGCAGAATTTTAAACGAATTGCTCAGTTTACAAACATATACTATAGGAAGGTATGTTAAATGGGTATGAACAAGAGCTTGATAATTCATTATTCATTACAAACAATTTAATTCAAATAAAAAAGCACATTAATTCAAATAAAAAAGCAACAAATAACATTTACAGAAGAATCCCGCTATTTTTGGGTTTGATAGATTTATCTATCAGAAATCGTAACGAATTCGTACAGACATTTCTGCACAAACCAAAAGTAAATAATTCCCAGACTTAACGAAATCTCACAGAGTTCGTACAGAAATGTCTGCACACACAAAATTTAAAATTCCTCTGAATATTAGATCAGAAATCGTTAAGATTTCTTGCCGACATTCGTGCACAAGTCAATGATATAAATCCCAGATCCGAATTCTGAACAATGTCTATTAGTTGTTAAATGGAAGAAATCGGATTTTGTGCCGAATTGTCTGATATCAGACAAAGTCGGAAACTTTTGCTTGCTGGGGTGTTGTGGTGGGATAGGCGGAATATGGTTCCGGTTCTTCGATGTAAAGTCCCAGCCTCGTACTTTCACCTAGTTTCGAACCATCTGTATAACAGTAAGTACAAGCTGGTTGTCTGCGATAGGGTTCCAACAATTAAAGATTGTCTGTCTGGTATTAGGGTATCACACTCAACAACTATGGATGTTTCAGGAATTCTAGCGGGTACTGATCATATGTCAGTGAAATTCCATAAACTTTGGTCTAGTTCTTTAAAAAATTGGTCGTAAGCAAGGATGGCCGATTATTTTTAAGCTTTCGAAATATTTCCAAAGTTGAACATTTTTCGTATTTTTTAATTTTTGGAGGAAACATTTTTTTATATTTTTTGTTGTCAGCTTTTTTTTACCCCGTATTCATAAAAATTTCAAAATCCGTTACAAAAATTCTGTGAAAATTGTTTTTGTTTTTTCATACATTTTTCTTAACAAAGGTTTTATAATTTTTTATAAATACGGGGGTATATATACATTTTAACATAATTGTTCATATTTACAAAATTTCCTTTAATTCATATTAAAAATATTAACCTTTTTCTGGTTTTGGAATATGCAAACATTTAATTTAATTTTAAACTTTGTCGAACTGTATCTCATACATTTTAAGAGCTATTGTACCAATTATATTTTCTTTCTATTGCTACATTTTATTTTTAGCAAATATACAGCCTTGTCACAGAGCACAATCTCGTTCGAAAGTAAAATCAATTTCGTTTTGTCCTTCTACAGAAAACGAAAAATTGTGCTTTGGTAAAATTGCAGTGAAATGGACAATTTCGGTGAGAAAACTAGAAAACTACTTATTACGTTTATATTTGTTAAAATCGTTTATCTATTTAAAAGTTTAAGTTTGTGGCCCTATTCCCTTTAGCAAAATGTTCGGAATTCATAGAATCAAAACAAAAACGCGAATTATTTTTTTCTCTTCAACTGTTGAAAATAATGTACGCAACTGAAAAGAGGAGTTCATTTGCCCACAAAACGTTAGTAACTAATTTTTTTACAACAATATTACAATATTTGTAATACTAGTTACTAACGGTTTGGGGTTAAACAATAAGGATATGCAAATAAAAGATATGAAAATCCTTAGTTTGGAATCCATTTCTTAGTCTGACCAAGACCAATAGCTGGTTGTAGAGTCAACATAAGTGTGTAACGTTCCAAAACCCTCACCTGAAATAATGTGTGACTTGAAATAAAATTGTTGATCGATTTTAAATGGAATTGCTCATGTTGAGTTGACGTAGTAATTTTCAAAGCCTGTCTTTAGAAAAGTTTTTCGACATCGCTCTGTTCTGTTGCCCATTTAAGAAAGAAAAACCATACATACAAGTTTTTCATATCATAACATTTAACCTGTACCTTATCATAATTTGTCAATTTTTTATAAACTTTAGCAACTTTATTTCTTTTTATTCTCTGTGCTCTTTATGATCGTTATTCTTTTTATGTTTATGTTCGGCTGAAGATTTCTTTTTCTTAGACTTCTTAGCTTTCTTTTTATGTTCGAGTCATCATCTGTACTTGAGGTGTCGTCTGATGTAGAATCATCCGCACTATCCGAACTGTCTTTATTGGTGTCCCTTTCAATCCAAACTTCGGCCAGGCGCGATGCTGAAGCCTTTTGTTTCTTGAACAGATCCATTAGTTCATCGTGCACAGAAGTTGCAACAGTTGGAGATTCACGACATTTTGCCGGTATGTTGGGTAAGGCCTGTCTTTAGAAAAGCTTTTTGACATCGCTCTGTTCTGTTACCCATTTAAGAAAGAAAATCCACACATACAGGTTTTTCATATCATAACATTTAGCCTGTACCTAATCATAATTTGTCAATTATTTTATAAACTTTAGCAACTTTATTTCTTTTTATGTTTCTTTTTCTTCTTATCCGACTTTTTCGATTTTTTACCCGATTTGTGCTCTTTATGCTTTTTATGTTTATGTTCCGCTGAAGATTTCTTTTTCTTAGTCTTCCTAGTTTTCTTTTTATGTTCGAGTCATCATCTGTACTTGAGGTGTCGTCTGATGTAGAATCATCCGCACTATCCGAACTGTCTTTATTGGTGTCCTTTTCAATCCAAACTTCGGCCAGGCGCGATGCTGAAGCCTTGTGTTTGTTGAACAGATCCATTAGTTCATCGTGCACAGAAGTTGCAACAGTTGGAGATTCACGACATTTTGCCGGTATGTTGGGTGAGGCCTGTCTTTAGAAAAGCTTTTCGACATCGCTATGCTCTGTTACCCATTTAAGAAAGAAAAACCATACATACAAGTTTTTCATATCATAACATTTAGCCTGTACCTAATCATAATTTGTCAATTATTTTATAAACTTTAGCAACTTTATTTCTTTTTATGTTTCTTTTTCTTCTTATCCGACTTTTTCGATTTTTTACCCGATTTGTGCTCTTTATGATCTTTATGCTTTTTATGTTTATGTTCCGCTGAAGATTTCTTTTTCTTAGATTTCTTAGTTTTCTTTTTATGTTTCACCGAGTCATCATCTGTACTTGAGGTGTCGTCTGTTGTAGAATCATTCGCACTATCCGAACTGTCGTTATTGGTGTCCTTTTCAACCCAAACTTCGGCCAGGCGCGATGCTGAAGCCTTGTGTTTGTTGAACAGATCCATTAGTTTATCGTCCAAAGAACTTGCAACAGTTGGAGATTCACGACATTTTGCCGGTATGTTGGGTAAGGCCGGTCCATAAAGATCTATAGTGGACTCTGTGGTGTCTTTTGGTTCTCTGGAGGCTTTGGGTTTAAATAGAATTCTTTCTTTTTCAACATATTTGGGGATGTCCTTAACATTTCTTGGATTTTCCATAATTTCTTTGGGGGTTTCCGAAGTTTTGTCTTGGCTTTCCAAAGTTTCGATTTGCTTTTCTTTTATATCTAATGGCTTTTCACTTTGTACACTGGCGGTGACATTGAAGAGAGCCTTAAAAATTCCTCTGGGAGGAGAATTGTTTCTTAGCAAATTTGCTGCTGCCGCATTCAAGGGTTTACTTAGAGTAGCGACCAATTCCGCCTTACCGTCTATGACGTTATCTTTTTCTTCCTCGTTGTCGCTTTCACTGTCAGAAAATATGGACTTGAAAAGCTCTTTTTTCTCGTTTATAGATTTATCCATACTCTCCACGACTTTTCTTTCCAAATCTGTCTTGGGTTTGAAAATGAATGTGGATTTTTCTTCAGTTTTTCTTTCTTTGCCCTGTAAAACATCTTGCCATTCCAGAGTGACAGGTTCCGGAACTTGTTCCCCGTTAGCATCTGGCGATGATTTATCTTTTGAGAGGTTCTCCTGCTGTTGTTTGACAATTTCCTTAGGCTTTTCTATGTGCTTCGGTATGATGACCGGAGTTTGGAAGTCTTTTTTCGTATTTACAGAGGTCTCCAAATAGTCGAAGACTGACATTTTCGATTTGTTCTTTGACTTTTTCTTCTCATCGTCCATTAAACCCCCAAAAGGTTCAGCAATATTGAATCTTTTGCAGAGTAAACTTTGGGGTTTCCACATGACTTTCGAGCGTTCTACAACAACTTGTTTGGTTTCGTCCCTTTTGATTTCTGCGACTTTTTGCTCGGCCTTTACGGAGGACTCGGTTACAAATCTAAAAAGGTGTTCAAATAATAGCCAATTATTGTTCTGTAAATTAGTGATGTGTATGTTGTACTTACCTGTCCGACATGATGCCCTTTAATGGACGATAGAGCTTTTTCGCTTGTACAAATTCCTTTTGTTCCATTTGTCTGTCCCACAAGGATAACTCCACCGGTTGTATGGCTTTAAGAAAGTCTTCAATGTCTTTATCCGTTGCCAAGTTGGCGGCCAAAAACTGTTCATAACGTTTCTGTTTGGCTTCATTATTTATGAATGGCTTGAAAGATGATGAAATCTCGTCAAGAGTCAAAGGTTCCACAGGCTTTTCTTCACCTTCTAAAGTAATAATGCCGCCTCTGGTGAAACTTGACGATTTGGCCGTTATTTTCTCCATTAAAGATTGCGTCTTTTTCTGTCTTTCTTTCTGTTGTCTCTGCAAGTCTAAAATCGAAGGTTTTACTATCGATTGTGGAACGGCCATAGCACTTGTCTCTCCTTCGTCTTTCTTTTTCAATTCTTCTCCCAACATGGCAGCTCTTTTTTCTCTGGTCATTTCTTTTTCGTCGTCATGGGCTTTGCCGAATTTGCGTTCTAAATTTCTTTGGGTTCTGGGATCTATGGGTGCAAATCGCGATTTCTTTTGATACCAATTTCGAGGCTGCCAGCCGAAGGGTACATCCACTTTATAGTGAAATGGCTTGCCTGGATTTAAATCTAGCACAAAATCTTCGAATACCAATTCATCCTTGCTGAGGTTTTTCGAAGACTTCTTTGGTTTCTTTTTGTCTTCTAAGCTATAGTCGTATCGTGTCAAATCATCGGTGGCATAAACATCTTCGTCGTCATCTTCCTCAAGGGCCCCGACGCCAAAAGCTTGCCCAGCAAATGAGATTTTCTGGTTATTTTTGCCCACAGCTTCCAAAGGTTTGAATAGATTGAAATGTTCTTTTGGCGCCAGACCAGTGGAAACAGAGCCAGTTTGACTGGTTCCTCCCAAAACCGACTGACGACTTAAAGGCTTGTAACCAATGCCATAGCGGTCGTTTTTAATGCCATAAGGTATGGCTTCATAGTCTTCTGGGGCAAATGTAATATCATCATCGGATTCATCTTCATCGTCGTCATCCTCGTCGGATTCACGGCCGATGGGGGAGGTTTTACTAGACGTTGGCAGGTCACAGCCATATTTCTCCAGTAAATACAACTCCTTTTTATTTCTCTCTCGAGCCTTTTTCTTCTCTTTGCGTGTCTGTCGAGGACCCAACCCCTGACCAGGTCGCCACCCCCACGCCTTGAGAATCCTCACCGCTGCTTTGTCTTTCACCGGCTTTAGCAACTGATGCAACACCGGCTCGCCCGGTATGGGCTTTACATCAGTCTGTAGAAATTTTCTCTTCCTTTGATCGGCACCCTCAGAGCCGGCGAAATCGTCTCGTATTTGTAAGCCTTTCGGAGCTATACCGAATTCCCCCCGATCTTCATCGTCCATAAAATCCTCGGGCCGCTGTTGTGTTCGTCCGGCAGCCTTTTCTGAACGGGAACTTTTAAACGACTGAGGAGTCCATCCTTCCTTCGAACCCACTGTATTCCAGTAGCCAGCACTGAAGCCCCCCGTAAAGGCCCCATGAAAACGCCGTCGTCCGTTTTCATCGGTAACAATCTGATCTTGGGCATAAACGGGTTTCTTGGAGGGCACCACCTCATCTACGAAAGGAAATTGGTCATACACAGGCAATCTTTGGTACACCATTTGCAGGACTTACCGAATTCCAAAAAAGGCAGGGGAGTGCCGTATTTATGAAGACCCTTTTCAGAAAACATAATTTGGACTTAATTTTGACTGGGTCAGAGGCCGCAGCCGACCGATAAATGAGCCGCCGCCGCCGTTAATATTTTCTTAGCCGGAGTCGCCGTCGACTCTCGGCCGGCTCGGTTTCCGATTATCCTCCATTCCTCCATTCCACACTTACTGCCCTCTCCGATTCCGTTTCGCACGATGTTTCTTTGACAAAGCCCAGGGTTGCACAATAAAGTACTATTTGCATTCAACACAGGGATGAATAGACACACACAAAAACAAACGGTAAGATAGATCCTGCTGACACGCGGCTACTTGTCGGAGAGACAGGAACGACACTACGCTAACTTGTGGATGATGGGAATGGAGAAGAAGGGGCGTAGCAAAAGTTACTTGAAATAGATGTTGGCGATTTTCCGATCATATTGCGTTCATACTGCAAATGATAACAAGTTATACAGCGACATTCACCGCTAAACGGTATTGAAATGATTGACGATTTAGCAATCATAACATGTTCAGTGCGAGTTTAACAACGTAAACACCAAATTTATAAAAATATTGCCTAGTATTCAGACATTATAAGTGAGATGCGACTTACGTCGTCTTGCATCTTAATACACAATTCAATATTTTGTCACCAGTTTGTCATCCACAATATTGAAAAGAGCAGCTAATGTGAGTAATGCCAAAAAAGAAATCAGCTGGCAAATAAAATTATTTGCCTGCAAACAAAATCTCGAAAAGTGAGACTAATATTAATTTGCTCTTATAAAACATTGGTAAGAGCAAACATGTGAAAATAACCATTGACTTTACAACATTTTTGTATAAAAAAAAAACCCAAAATAAGAATACCAAAATTAGTATATCCTCTTGTTTTCGGGATATCGGTAGTTGAAGGGAATTTTTTTTTAAACAAAATGAGATATCAAGTTTGTTTACTACATGACGGAAGATACTGTGTCGTGAATTCCCGTATTTTAAAATTAATAAATATGACGAATGAAATGTAACACCAATTGTAAAACTGACACAAAATACCCAGTAAAATAAAACAAAAATAGACAAAGACGCTTTTTTTTGGTTAAACATACGATTAGTGATTCTCCCCATTGCTTGAAACATTATTTTATTTTTTCGGTATTTGACTCATACACAGAAAGAGGTTTCAAAAGATAAAGTCAAGAAAAACAATCGTGTAGATTAGGACTAATACTGTGCACCTTAAAAAAAATTCCAAGACCCTTCTCGCAAACAGAAGGATTAAGCCTGAACGGCGCAAAAATATGTTTGACACACTTTTATTTGACATTTTTCGAAAAATGTCTGTTTGGGAAAAAAATGTTTTTAAATAAATATTTGATTTTTTTTTTTGCGCAAACACATATCTGGGTCAAATCCGAATTATTCTATTAAAAATACAAAATTATTTTTTGTAGCACACGACTTCCGCACAATCGCAATATGACGAGAAATTATTCATTAGTCCCTTTTTATGCCCGAGCTATGGAAACCTTCAACTAGAGAAACAATTTTTTTTTCTAGGTAGTTAGTTATCAACGTAAAGACAATTTCCAGTTCTTATCAGATGTCCTTGTCTTGCAGAATCGAGCAGTGACTTTCAAACTAATACACCAACACAGTAAAACGATAACAACACAGAAATCGATATGGCGCAATCGTTTCTTCGACTAAAACTAAACCGATTTACCAATCACTAATCAGCTGCATATTGCATACGAAGATAAATATAAAAATAAATTATATTTGTTAAAAATAAAATCCACAGTAGAACAACACGAAGAACCAAACGAATTTCGGAAAATTGCTGAATAAAATATCTAGGTCTGTGCGCGGAGTATAGACACCAAGTAAGTGTTACCACACTAACACGAAAAATTGCAAAAGTGGTGGTGGGTAGCCACAGAAAACAGGGCTGTGACTAATAAATGATGTCAATTGATTGGCAGTGCAATGTTGGCTAACAGAAATACTTTCTATTGTTTATTGCAGGCATTCTATTACGTTTTACATACACGCCCACTAAGCAAATGTCCGAGAAGAACATAAAGGTGGGAGCTCGTATAGAGGTGACGGGCAAAGATCTACATGGCACCATAGCGTATGTGGGCATGACCGGCTTTGCTGTGGGCAAGTGGGTAGGTGTGGTTCTGGATGAGCCCAAGGGCAAAAATAATGGTTCCATTAAGGGCACCGCTTATTTTGAGTGTCCCGACAACTATGGCATGTTTGTGCGGCCAACCCAGTTGAAAGTGACACAACCGGCACCTGATACATCGGGCCGCAAGTCTTCGGAGGATGTATCAGCAGGCGCCGCAGATGGCCTCAAGCACACTGCACCTCAACCCACTAAAACCCGGCTAAGTGGGTCTCGCCCCTCCCTTACGTCGAGTCGTTTGTCCTTGAGTGGTTCACGTTCCCAGCTGTCGGCCTCGTTGACCGAACGCAGCGGCAGCACGGCCAGTACAGCCAGCCGTAAAAGCATGCAGCCTGTTTCGGCAAACACGGGTCTATCGAAAGACACTTCCAATTCCAATATGTCCTTGGCAGCAGCGGCAGGCGATGCTACTCCCAACAATGGCAAGAAAAATTCATTCGTCGAGACCGGTTTCATGGAGATTTTGAAGCCACAGTTTAATCCTTCGCAACCCTTGCGTTCTCCTTCGTTCACTTCCCCACCCAATCAAATAAGCACTGACGAAAAGACCAATTTGAATGAACAAAAGAAACTCAACGATGACCTACAAACCCAGTTGGCCGATCTCAACGAGAAACTGGAGACCCTCAAGTTGAGACGCAACGAGGACAAAGAGCGTCTGAGGGAATTCGACAAGATGAAAATCCAGTTCGAACAACTGCAGGAGTTCCGTTCCAAAATTATGGCGGCTCAGGCCTCATTGCAAAAGGAACTGCAACGAGCCAAGCAAGAGACCAAAGATGCCATTGAGGCCAAAGAAAGACATGCCCAAGAAATGGCTGAGTTGTCCGACAATGTGGAGCTCATCACATTGGACAAAGAAATGGCCGAGGAAAAATCGGATACTCTGCAATTGGAATTAGATTCTGCCAAAGAGCGCATTGAGGAGTTGCAAGTCGATTTGGAGTTGCTGCGGTCTGAAATGCAAAATAAAGCCGAAACCTCTTTGGGTTCCTTGGGTGAGGGAGGCCCATCCGTTTATGAATTCAAACAAATGGAGCAGCAGAATTCCCGTTTGAAGGAGACACTGGTACGTCTGCGGGATTTGTCGGCTCACGACAAACATGATATCCAGAAGTTGACCAAGGAATTGGAAATGAAAAAATCCGAAGTGGCCGAATTGGAAAGGACCAAAGAGAAGTTGTCCGTCAAAATTGATGATTTGGAAGCTATTGTAGCCGACTTACAGGTGGGTGAAATCTTTTAACTGTCAACATTTAATGTGTTATGTTATTTTTATAGAATTATTATTTAATGTACAGTGTGATTAATTAAGTGTGGAGGCTAAAGAGGGAGAAAGTTATTGTAGTAACAGACGGTGTGATGTCATGTTAAAGTCTCCCAGGGGAAATTATTGGTGGGAATAGTGAAATAGTGTAGGTACATTGCATGGGGTGGGTATGTAAATGACTTTAAATTTTGGTGGCTAACTTTGTCACCAAAGGTGCCCTCTACCCCATCGAGCATTGGCACTGTAATTCTATTGAGATAAAAATTGTTTTTCGTAAACACTGTCTTACTAATAATATTGGAGAACACCAAAATTAATCTACGGAATATTTCAGCTTCTAAATACAGATTTGGTTGAATAATGTGCAAGTAATAGTTTTGAGAAGTACACGATTCTTAATTTAAACACCACTCGATGTTGACACATTTTGGAAATGTAAAGAATGCTGTTCCTATAGCAACAAGAACTGCTAGGAACATAAAGAGTAGAGGGAAAACGCGTAGTCCAACCAAAACTTAGAAATGGACATGCCAGAGTTTACTGTATGAGACCATAGATATCGAAGAATGGTGTAAATGTAAGAAGATTGAGATGAAGATATGTTATGCATCACACAGAGGCCCCTATTGATTCATAAAATTCATTTTATCAAACTATGTAAATCATCTGTATGAAATGCATTTAGACGTTCGGAGTACCTCCCTAGGAAAGTCTTAAAATATGCAGAATGACCCCATTTTAATATTTTAATGGCTTAGGATTTATTTTACAAGTGGCAACCCAACACCTATTATGCGAAATAGAGCTCTTCTTAGTAACCAGCGTTCGGCCAAAAGAAAGGGCTATGAAATACTGGAGGCGATAAGTTGGTTAGTTAGTTGAATCCACTTTTATTTATTATGTGACGCACGTTCCATTACCTGAGGAATGGCCACAAAAAGTAAACGCAAATGTTGGGTGTTTTAACTCGATGGAGAATGTGGTTATATTTTCGTGCAGTTTAGTGTTGCCTACTTTTAGGATTACAAATTACTATGTCGAACCGCAATCTTAAACTTCGGTCTCAGCCTAACTACAATATTTTGTACGTCCATCGTTTCAATTTTACACAGGAAGAAGACTCCAAGGTACAACAAATTTTTGCAAACATAAACAAAAATATAAACGATTTCTCAGTGCGGTTTCAATGACATAATTTTTTAATAATCCAAACTACGGTATTTACTTAGCTTTGTCAAGCATTCCAAGACAGTCTAGGTCGGATATATAATGTATTGCCTATTGAGTCAAAATTGTGTTCTGCTTAACACTAAGCACATATTCAAATAAGCTTCTTCATCATCTGCAAAAGACACATTTTCTGGTACAAATCAACTTATTAAATTTATTTTTGTTATTACTTACTTAAATTTTTGGTGCGATTTACGTTTTTGCAATCTAATATTTATTACTCCGTTTTTTGGGTATTAGAAAATCATAATTGTTTTTAAATCCTTTTATGGCATATTTGTAATTTGCTTTAAATTACAAGTCTAGATGAACCCAATAAAATGGAATACGTTATCTATGGCAGATATGAGCTTGCCAATATTCCTATCTGTCTAAGATAACGTTTTTCATTTAATTTATTTGTCGTCAAATATATGATTGAAACTGTGAAACACATACATTTATGCCAAGTACGTACTTATATTGTCTCCCTGTCCAAGGCACTGAGTGTCCGTCTTTTATTTCCGAGAATCAGGTCATACTAATTATGATGTTGTTATTAAACACTTTTCATTGTTGTTAGTGAGAAGCGTTGGATTCAGTGTCATTGGAATTTTTCTTCATTAACAATGATTTTTTTATGATTTACCAAAAAGAATTATGTATGTACATTAGAGCGACTCGCCAAAAAAAGTGTTCGATGTTCCCTCCTAAAAATTAACCTTGGTCATTTTTAAGGTGACATCTAAAATATTTTGGCTCCAGCTTTGATCTCTCGTGAGCTGGACCATTTTGAAAAAGGGTCTATTTTTGCATGTTTTGTTAATTTGAGAGTCTGTTGCATTAACAACATATACAATATGGATATCATAAGAAAGGTTTTTTTAGGACGCGTCCAACTATATATACAATTTGTCAAAGGACGATCACCCATGTCCTATTTTTAAGGATATTCTGCAAAAAAAAGTGGTTTTTGAATTTTTTGTTCGGAGTTGTTTGTAATAAAAATGGCAAATTAACATATTTTAATGTCTAGGCAATTTAAGTAAATACGGGTTTCGCCTTTTTTTGAAATTCGTGCTAGTTCGCGTTTTGACAGAAATGCAATGGGGTGGTAACTCTACGTATTAAATAGGGCAATATGGGTATCATTTTTTTTCTTTTCTTTCTTTATTTCTTCTTTTCATTCTTTCTTTCTTCTTTTCTTTCTTTCTTTCCTATCTTTCTTTTCTTTTATAAGAAAAAAACACTTGTTTAAAAGAAAATTTTTTTACAGATGATTCAAGACTCATTTATTGCGATTTTGAAAAACGTTATAAGGCGATTTTAAAAACCGTTACAACAAATCCTTGCGTGATTCTATTTTAGTATACTGCTTGCGCGACACGATCTGTTTCGCAATATAAGCCGGACGATTTTTATCGATGACCGATACTTTCGATTGACTGACAACGTGTACAAAACGCTCAGTGCTTTACATTAAATGGATACGCGAATTACCAGAGCATATGCAAGATATAGTCCAAAAATCAGTGCAGATAAATGGATTTTTCGCCCATCCGGAAAACATAATTTTGTCAATGATAACAGATGAGAGCAAGGACATACGATTTCAAGCCTACGAGATAATTTTAAAATCACGTGAACGTACCACCCAACAAATTCGACAATTTACTGTGCCTAAAATAAATTGTAATTGTGAATCGCTCAAAGCCATGATAAATTGGAATGAAATTGAAACTGGTATAGAACCACCTTGCACACAGCTCTACTCACAAGAATACTTGTTGAGTCTTCAAAATTCTGATGAAATTATTAATATTCCAGGTGAAAAAATAACATACAAAAATATAAGTTTTATTATCGAATTCATTTCAGAATTTCCTTGCCATTCACAAAGCACTGAGCGTTTTGTACACGTTGTCAGTCAATCGAAAGTATCGGTCATCGATAAAAATCGTCCGGCTTATATTGCGAAACAGATCGTGTCGCGCAAGCAGTATACTAAAATAGAATCACGCAAGGATTTGTTGTAACGGTTTTTAAAATCGCCTTATAACGTTTTTCAAAATCGCAATAAATGAGTCTTGAATCATCTGTAAAAAAATTTTCTTTTAAACAAGTGTTTTTTTCTTATAAAAGAAAAGAAAGATAGGAAAGAAAGAAAGAAAAGAAGAAAGAAAGAATGAAAAGAAGAAATAAAGAAAGAAAAGAAAAAAAATGATACCCATATTGCCCTATTTAATACGTAGAGTTACCACCCCATTGCATTTCTGTCAAAACGCGAACTAGCACGAATTTCAAAAAAAGGCGAAACCCGTATTTACTTAAATTGCCTAGACATTAAAATATGTTAATTTGCCATTTTTATTACAAACAACTCCGAACAAAAAATTCAAAAACCACTTTTTTTTGCAGAATATCCTTAAAAATAGGACATGGGTGATCGTCCTTTGACAAATTGTATATATAGTTGGACGCGTCCTAAAAAAACCTTTCTAATGATATCCATATTGTATATGTTGTTAATGCAACAGACTCTCAAATTAACAAAACATGCAAAAATAGACCCTTTTTCAAAATGGTCCAGCTCACGAGAGATCAAAGCTGGAGCCAAAATATTTTAGATGTCACCTTAAAAAATACCAATGTTCATTTTGGAGGGGGTACACCTTGCACGAATTTTGCTTCCACATAACTTGAGTCGCTCTAATGTACATACATTTGAAAAAGTTCTCCTAACACTCTGCCTTTTCAAACCAAGAAATATGTAATGACATCTGATTTTGAATTCCTATCGAAGTTAATCACACTGTACATGCCAATGTACACATTTCATCTGAACGCCATTATTATACATCCCTTCTGTTTTCATATCGCCCATGTTATAGTAGAATCGGTCAGATATATGTTTATAAACAAATTCGCATTTGTTTCGTGTTAAGTGAAATAATTGTAAATAATTGCATGATCCATAACTCACCAAATGATTTCTCTTCCTTTTTTACTTTTTGTTGGCCAACAATTGGGCTAAAATAAAAACCATAGGAGGTAATGCTAAAAAAAATTCTTTTTTGTACAAATTGTGATTTAAACACACAATACTCCCAATCGTTTTAAGTTGATCCACCATTAATACACACTTATCATCTGTCTAAGTTTTGACGATTAATATGCTATTTTTGTTATTATTTTAGGAACAAGTGGACGCTGCTCTGGGAGCTGAAACCATGGTGGAACAATTGACCGAAAAGAAATTCGAACTGGAAGATCGTGTTAAACTGTTGGAAGAGGAAGTGGGCCAATTGGAGGCTTTGGAAGAGGTGCACGAACAGTTGATTGAAAGTAATCATGATTTGGAAATGGATTTGCGGGAAGAATTAGATTTGGCTCATGCCGCAAAAAAAGAAGTGTTACGCGAGAGGGATGCTGCCATAGAAACCATTTATGATCGCGATCAAACCATTACCAAATTCCGGGAGTTGGTGCAAAAGTTGAATGACCAATTGATCGACATGAGGGATAAGGCGTCGGCCAATAATGAACAAAAGTCACTGCAAGACAATCAACTAAAGATAGCCACCGAGGCGATCGATTACAAACAGATGTTTGCCGAATCGAAGGCTTACACGAGAGCCATCGATGTCCAGCTGCGTCAAATTGAATTGTCTCAGGCCAACGAACATGTCCAGATGTTGACAGCCTTTATGCCCGAATCCTTTATGAGCCGTGGTGGTGATCATGATTCCATTCTGGTGATTTTATTGATTTCCCGTTTGGTCTTCAAATGTGGCATTGTCATTAGTCAGACGCGTGAAAGATTCCCCGCAGTGGAAAATGTTTCGAAGGAAACGATTACTCAGGGTCACGGTGTTCAGCAGTATGCCTTCAAGTGCAGACTGATGCATTACATTCACAATCTCCAATGTGCTTTACACCAGATACTCTATGGTCTGAATAGCTGCCAACCGGATACATTGTTGAGAGCGGGCTCCTCTTTGCCGGAAATGATAGCCCAGGAGAAAACCATTGATGGTATCATTGAACTCCTGAAGTCGAATCAGTTGGATGAGAACTCCACCACAGATAATATCGAGAAATGTGTGGCGTTCTTTAATGCCATGAACTCCGTGCTGTTGGCCGGTGAGGATCTGCTGAATGAGACACAAATGGTCAGGGATTGTGTGGCTGCCATCCAGTCGGCCTGTGAAAGTGTTTTGAACGATACATCTATAGCCAGAGCTGTGCTGAGACAGGAGGGCTCGACCAGTGATGCCGCTTTGTTGATGCAATTCTTGGCCGACAATGTAGAGTCCATAAAGCAACAGGTTAAATTGATCAAACGGCGTCTACCTCAAGATATGCAAGTCATTAAATGCGGCATTGCTCCTTTGAAACTGGAATCGATGCGTCAATTGACCCATGCTCTGTCGCGAATCATGTCAGCCTTACATCAGGCCAACAAGCAATCATTGGCCAGCATTGTGGCCTCCATCGAGGGCGATAATACCAATGACCATTGCATAGATACCGCCAAATATTGGGAGTTCCTTTCTCATGCCTGCGAGAGAATCTACGAGCAGGACGATCGTGGACCATCACAAAACTTTAAGGGGGTTTTGGGACAGGCGAACAACGATTTGCAAACTGTCGGCCAATATTTGTTGGAGAAAGAATACGAAATCATGTCTATGGCCAATCAGAAACAAGAGAAACCATCGTCCCCCATCATACTAAGGGCTCAAACGATAAAGAAACAGTTGGAGCAAAAGAACGTCTTGGCAGCCACATTGGAAAATCGCGAGGCCGATATCAAACAGTTGAAACTGGCCGCTAAGATGAAACAAAATGAATTGTCCGAAATGCAGATACGCAAGGATTTGGCCGAGAAGAAGTTGTCCGTATTGCAGGCCGAATACGACAATGCCCTGCAATGGAAGCAACAGTATGAGGAGACTCTGGATATGTTGAGAAAGAAGGAAAAAGAATTTGAAGACACCATGGATCATCTGCAATCTGACATTGAGGCATTGGAGAGTGAGAAGAGCAACCTCAAAGAGAAACTGATACTTACATCGGGGGGCAAAAAGCGGGCCGATTCATCGTTTTTATCCACCACCGCACCGTTGGCAAATTCAACAAATACATCATTCTCCACTCACACCACCGGTGCTACTCCTCTCATAGCCGAAGAGTTGCAACTTCTCAAACATGTCTTCAATACAGAGAGAAACGAACGGTTGCGCCTGCAGGCAGAACAGATTAAAAATAAACTAAAGAAGTTCGATCCTATCTTCGTTCCGCAGCCCAAAGATAAACGCATCATTGAATTAGAGGCGGAGCTAACGAAAATGAAACATGCCTGGGCCTTGTCACTGCTGCAGACACATCCCAAGGCTTCTAAGGATACACAGAATCTAGTGGCCATGCAACGCAAACACATGCCTATACCTGAGAAGTCGGAAATCGCCCATAAGGCCAATCATTTAGCTGCCGAAATTCTGCAGGAGTACCTGCAACGCAACCCGCACAGAGCAGTCGCCAGTGAGTTTGGAACCTTTCCCACGGTAGAGGTTAAAAGGGTATTGCAATTGTAAGAAGTGAACATGAAGAAGTAATAATCTTAAGGTAATTATGAATAGAGAACCTAGCGAGAAGAGTATCTAAAATTTGTAAAAATAAAATAATCTTTGAAGGCACAAAATTTGGGATTAGAAAAAGGCTTCCAACAGACGCGAATCCTTTTTTTTAATCTTTTTTTTTTACACAAAATCGTAATGGGGAACTATTCTCTCCCGTTTCCTAACTTACCTCAAGCATATTTGGAGATCTAAGAGATTTTTCTTGAATATACGAACCGTGCGAAAACTATTCAATGTTAAAATCGATAAAAATTATGTTGGGTAAATAGAGTTTTGTGGTTTTTCCCTAATTTTATTTCAACAAATTTATAAAGAAATCTTTTTTCGACAAACTTTATATATACTCATTCATATTTAATCTATTCTATATATAATTTATGGCAAAACTGCAATTGCTTAGCGATTGTATTTTCTGCGGTTATTATTATCTCGGTATTAATATGCTTTAAATGTTTTTTTTTTAGTTTCTTAATTTAACCTTTTTTAAATAAAATTTTTTGTATCCCAAACAGAAGAAGCAAGTGACTAACTCCAAAAGACATTTATGCTTTACATATATATAAAAAAGAAAGAAAAATGTTTAAATATATATTGTATTTTCCTTAACATAGCCAGATTTTCACTTTGCAGTATGGCCTAGATGGTCTAAACTGAATATGACAATTCTAAAATGCAATCAGCTTTTACTCTCAATAAATAGATATTGATATCAATCAATCGATTCAACAACAATTCATCGTATATAAAATTCGATCCTATAAGACAAGTGTTCTTGAGGACCGGAACTCTTTATGATTGCATCGAAAATGCTCTGTCAAAACTCGTATGAGAATATGGATGTAAATCTAATAATTTACTAATGGGGATTTTATTTTATTCCAGTATTCATTGGAAAATAGGTACTTGGTTATCATGTATTTATCGTTCCCCAACTGTCCGTGGTTTTATTGTCCAATAATTATAATTCTGTTTTGCAGGGATCATCGGAAGTCATCCACCATATCACTGCCTTCCCTGGTCTCTGAAGGGTTAATGCTTTCTCTCCACTTTTAAACAATTTGAATCTCATCAGGTCATACTATTGTTTTTGAACAATAGAGTTCGGCAAAATGCTGTAGGATAGGTTATGTATGGAAGGATGGTGCAAGCGTATAGTCCTTGTATGCTAGATTTCTTTCAATACAACCAATTACTTCATGAAGTGTGCTACCAACAGTTTTACCCTAAATGTAGGCGTTTTGAGCTGCACTTATGAATCAATCAATTGTTTTCCGGATGTGCAGATTAACAGTCGTTCCTTACCGGCTTTCGGTGTGAAACCACACCGACTTCTGTCTGCTTTTTTTGTCCATTGCAATTAATTATTAATTTTTTTTAGGTAAATAGACCCCGTACCAAATTCCCATTATTGTTGTCCATTGTGATGCCACGGAAATTAGCGAAATATCAGCTAGATCTTCTAGATCCCCATAGAAATAGGAATTCGCCTGTTCTCCACGGCAAGTCAATTTCACAGAAGATATTTTATGGACTCCTCCTCTTTATTCCCATAGGTCTATGGTATGTCACTGTGGATAGGCACACAGATAAGGTGAATGGCTATCTCGTGGAGTCTTGGGCGTTCCAAAGGACAGAATCCAGAGATTTTGCTGCTTCTTTAATGGCGAAAATGGCAAAGTATAAGGTAGGATGCTACCTCATTTATTTATTTAGAGGACTAAGTATTTGAAGATATTTTGTACTGCATAATATTACGTAGAAGTTCTGGTAAACATTGTTTACCAAAAATAGTAATTTGGACTTCATTGATAGAATTGCCATTGGAGATTATGTGTTGTATGATTATGCATTCTTCAGATATAGTATCCTACAAAATACTCTTTCCTGTAAATGCGTTAAACAGTTCCACATCGAGTGTTGGCATTGAGTGCGACTGTAATATTTTGCACAGTTTAGCTCTCACACTTGCCATCGTATTTTGTATTTGGCTATATCATCCATGTTTTTGTAGAGGTACCAGGCTTATAGACGTATGTCGTTACTATTTTCAGTTTCAGTTGTTACATTATATGAACATCAATTGAAGGGCTGTATGTCTACTTAAGATGCAGTCAGTAAGGTTCTCAGTATTATTCTTTATATATAATGTTCTTTATATGTTCATTTCGTGGTTAAATTTAGTTACAGGATATGAAGTGTTTAGGGAATTGTTTCCTTTCTCCGTAAGATTCTCCGTAAGTTTAGATTTGTCACGATTCACTGAAACATCTCATGGTATCAACGTAGTCACACTTACGATTGTGGTTCAGTGGGGCGTTGCGTTTCTTTCAGTGCACACTTTGGCCCGTTTCTAGCATTTATGTCTGTTTATGTTATTTGTGGTCGTATTGTATGTAGTATTTAATTATTGCCATGGCTTAAAATGAACACGTTAGTACTACTCTTGTTTTGTTTCTTCTGTTTGTTTATTGTTGCTATTTCGCCCGCAAACACTTTTACAATTGTTTTCGCTGTTGTTTATAATAATTCTTTTCCACCTTCTTCATGCAATTCGTTTGTGTCGGTTGCCGATAGTGGTGCGTTTGAAGGTTTGCTGCAGTTTCCCCCCGCAGCCCTTTGGCGTAGGCCGGTTGTTGTTACCCTTCTGACGAAATATTCACCTACCATAAGTCTATTTTCATATTTATTTTAGCGCTGGCGTTTTCTGTTTCCTTTTCTTCTTCATTGAGATTGTTATTGTTTCTATTAGACATACGTTCGTATTTTTGTTTTTATTAATGTTTTGATTATTCTGTTATTGTTCTGTTTCTATTCATGTTCGACATAGAGTCTGTGTATGTGTTGAAGTTTTACCTTCCTATTTACTCAGGTGGAACTAAATTTGTCTAAAAACCTACAAATCGTGATGAATAGGTTTTGGATGGATTTTAATAGACTGTAGTATATTTGTTTTCCGCAGCGTTCTGTTTCGAAACCAAGAACTGTACTCAGTTTGCAATTGTTTTGTTTTTCAAGTCTAGATTCCTAGTCGGGGAATTAATGTAATGATGATATAGCAATCTCTGTTGTTTAGGCGTTCTTTATTTGTTAACAGAACTTGTATCCTGCCGTCAGATAAATAATTTAAGCTAGTAGCGTTAACAGAGTTCTCCTTCTGAATCACCATTATCTCTTTTGCCTACTGTGTTACAGACTTGCAGCTGTAAGTCTTGTCCTTAAGCTTTAATAAATTGTCCAATATATGTGTTTTTTGTGAGTGGTCTTCGATTATGTATAACAACCACATTTCTCTACCAATATTGTTATAAAAAAAAAGTTAAAACAGCGATTTTTTCCTTAATTTCGCCGATACGGAAATATTTTGGCCATAAAGGCGGAAAATTAACTCCGATTAAGGTAACATTTTTCATTAGCTGAACGAAAATATACTCACTTAATTTGTTTTCCATAGTCAATGAAAAAAAATAATTTAATTCACAATTTGGACTAAAAAATTTACCTTTTTTACTAAAGGTGCCCTATCTTGGAAGTGTGAATTATCCGACTTTCAAAAGGTATCCCCAAAAATGGGGGATCACTTCCACCTTTCACAATCGGTTTTGCTTTCTTTAACATCTCTTAGCTGTAAAAAGTTGTGTTGGTCCAAATTCAATTCGATATTTATTGAAAATATTTGCCATAGCCAAACTGTATTTGGTACAAATAAAATAATAAAGACTTCTTGTCTTCCTATTACAATTTTAGAATCTGAAAAAAATTTGAACATTTTTAGTATGAAAAATATTCCATTTTTGTTTGTGCAATATGAATAACTGACATATTTGTTGTTTAAAAACGATTAAACAAAACAAAAATTTGTATCACCCTGAAATCAAAAAATACGAAAAGTAGTCAACTTTGTAAATATTTCTAAAAAATATCCAATTCTTCGATTTTTAAAATAATCCCTCAGTCCTTACCAATTTTTTAAAGAACTCGAAAATGTTAACTGGAGATCAAAAGAATTGGATGTGTTGCATAATTCTTTGAGTGACCTGTACCGCGTTTCATGGAACGTCAACTGCAAGCAAAAACTAAACAGAGGGCAGACGTCCGAAGTTGTTTTTTTAAATTACTTACCTAGGTTGTTGGTCTTGGCCTGATCAATAAGTGATTTCCAAGCACTTCGGTCTTCTGCTTGGCTTCTCCAGTTCGTGATACCAAGCATCTTCATGTTTTCTTCCACTTTGGTCCATCCACCGGAGTCGCGGTCTTCCCTGTCTGCGCCTTCCGTGGTAGTTGTCCTCAAACGCCTTTCTGGCTGGAGCGTTTGGATTCATTCGGCCGACATGGCCCAGCCAACGTAATCGCTGTATTTTGATGCGCTTAACACAGATAGGGCCATAGATTTTGCGAAGGTTTTTTCTCTCAAATACACCCAGCTTTCGCAAGTACCCATGTTTCGGCGCCATAAAGAAGCACGGGTAGAATAAGTGTGTTGTACAGTGTTACTTTGGTTCGACGCAAGAGGGCTCTGTTTCTGAATTGTTTGTTAAGCCCGAAATAACATATATTTGCTAGCACGATCGCTTCGCTTTATATTGGCTACACTCTAGATGTCATTAATGGGTATGACAATATTTGAAAGGCAAAAGACGTTTTTTTTTTTCAAACAAATACTGTTGAATACCTCTTGAAAAATGTTTAGCAAACGACTTGTAATGTATGGACTCTGCTGGAAGTAGTCTTTGACTACGAGGTCTGACCGTAGTGTTACGTTAGGTACCATGGGTAGTGAGGAGGCCACAAAACTTTTTTCCCGCTTGATTAGCAGGTGTGGACCATTGAAAGTATCGTGGTGGCTGTAGTTCTTAGACCAAGAATGGAAGATCTAAGCGGGAGACCATACCAACATGGTGTCTACATCAAGTAGAAATACCGGTGTACGTAAAATTTATCATAGAAAAAATTCCATTTTTTTTTCGATAGTCCTCAGTGATGGAAATAACGGATTGAAAACTGATAGCGTTCAAAGATCTCTGTAGCTATTCTGACGTCGCACTCTGATCTAGAATCCAATTCCATTGGCAAATAGACTGTTACTTTCGATATAGTAATCATCTTTGAGTTCTGTAAAAATTGGTTGTAGGCCAGAAGATTGGGACTATTTATTAAAACTTGATATATTTTTTGATTTTAGGTTCTTTTTACACATTTTTTATTACCCTATGGTCATAAGGCGCTTCAAGTAGAAGGGGTCCAACCCCATGATTGGCTTTTCGAGATAATTGAGTTCGAAATTTAGGACAAAGACAACGATAAAACTTTTTTAGACAGTGTGGTCAAATTTTGTGGAAGATTTAGAATGTTTTTATTAATCCTATTCGTACCAAGCTAAGTTTGTAACGTAAAGTAGGGGAGGAAAACGCTAAATGGTTTATAAATACAAAAATTAAAAAAATTTTAATGGAAATTTTTTTATAGTAAACTGATGAAACTTAGACAAATGGGACGATAATGACTACTGTAGAATAAAACACATATAAAAGTATTAATTTCAATACTGACCCGAAGTCACTGCCTGGTACGCATATAACTAATCATAAAAACTTTGCCAATAACGTTAAATAGTGCTGGGAAGAATATTTTCTAAAACAAATTATGAATGGGGAATCCTCTAAGACAATAATATCGATATCGCAATTTTGTGAGTTGGACCACTACTACTTTAGGCGCCTCATATTAAAGATAAGGACTTTGACTATCTTCGCACATCCCAGGTCCACCTTATGCGCTTCAAGTTCGGCGATGTCAATTGGCCACTTCTTAGTTGTGATTTGACGCCGTCATCGTTTTTGTGGTACCATGGTTGATTCAGGTCCTTAACTCTTTCCGGCGCACTATATAAAATCGGCAAAAATTAAAGAAAATTTTTATTTGCTTTTATATATAGAAGTAATTTATTGAAAAAAATGTTAAAAAAAAAAATATTTCCTTACGCAAGGATGTGGTATGATTTTTATACCACCACCATATACCATTGCACACAGAATGTAGGAAAATTAATTAGATAAGTGGTATAGTTTTCATACCACCGCGCCGGAAAGAGTTAAGGCAATTATCGAGCAGACCATTCGTGAGATACAGCCAGGCCTTGGACAGGTTGTGTATCTGAAATCGGGTTTGTTCTGTCGAAGATCTAAAAAAGAATGGTATTTTTTAATTTTTTAAAAAAAACAACCAGTTTTTTAGATTATCCTTCACAGTGGCAGTTGTAATTCAATTTCAAACAACAATGTCTGACGATTGTTAACGATGTCATTTGAAGTTTAAAAACCAGCAGTTGTTATAAAATAATGTTTGTAGAATGTATTTTTGAATTTCATTTGCCATTTCCAGTTGAGGGGCATTCCCATGATTAAACTGAGATAACTTTTGATTTTCTTATTCAAGAAATCGTAACTTTGCAGCCGTCAGACCATAGCACCGCTCTCAGAACATTTACCTCATCATCGCACACATTACTTACATTCTCATTGGAAACCTGATAGTATCAGTCATTCGTCAAATTTCTTTCTTTGCAACGTGTGAATCGGTTCTCTTTTCTTTGCCATTGAAAGTAAAAACACAAACGTCTTCCCGTTCTCAGGTGTAATTATTATGAACATATTTAGTAACACAAATGCGCCGCCGCAGCCGCCATTAACCGAGCGAGCATTGAACAGTCAGCTCCAGCCAGCTGGAAAAGCAAATGAATCTGTTCAGTTGTAGTGTACACCAGTACCATCATCAACAAAACAGCCACATCTTGATTTGATGCGGCCGAAGAGGAATTGTTACACTATTGGACAAAAGTTAGTTGGTTGGAACGTTCTTGGGTTACTTAGCAAATGCAGTGTCTATATATGGACGGACAGGCATGTGTATATGTGACCGTGTGGGTTTTTCTGTGATGTGATCATAGACCTTAATCAACACAACTTCAATGGACACAAAAACAGAAAACAAAAACGTTACAAGCCATGGTAGTTGGAACAGTAACAAGGTTTATATTTACGACTTGTACAACATCCGTACACATAATTCTTCTTTAACATCAATTGGAGTACGTTACTCCGCTCGTTCGTAATATGTACATACTCTTCGTCGTCGTACATATGTTGTTTGCTTTATTTCTTTTGTGATTTAACGTGAGTCAACGTCTTTTTCACTTCCACTGGCTGGCACAGTGTGGCGGAATTGCATAAATTGTAGAACATCACTTGTGAAAACAAAAAGTAGGGAGGGGTCAGCAGGGCGTTGGCCCGATTGAGCCTTAGGGGGGCTCTTATTATGAAAGGAAAAGACACAGATCAAACAAATCAATTAGTGTTGATTTCCTTTGTCGAGCCATAGCTCTGTCCTCAAACTCGTTGCGTAGCCCGAAGCCGCATCTATTTGCCAGCACCAATCAGGTAGCTTCATACTTTGTGTAATCTAGATCTGGTATCACCCAGTCTCTTTGGAAAGTGACCAACATGCCTTTGAACGATTTGTCAACAAGTTTGTCTCTTATTGGAGTTATGAAATGAATTATAAAATCGAGCAAAATAAATACAGTCAAACTACCATAACTCGAACCACCATTATCCGGTAGAAAAGTTCGACTTATGGAGACTATTTATTCGAATTCATTTTTATTTTATGCATACAGTTCTATTTATGTACCTGAAAACCTGTGTAATTGTTTTGTTGTGAATAAAAAGCAGCTCTAGTTTGCTTTGGACTTTGTAATGCTCATCAATTGTCGGGAAGGTTGAATAACAACCTCCTCCTCCTCATGGTCTTTTTTTAGCATTCGAAGGAACAATGAGCTACATCATTAAAACCTTAGACATTTCCGAGCAACGTTGTTGTTTTTGGATCCATTTAAAACCTTCGATGTCATCACAACTTTATTCTGTGGTTTATTGCTCCGAAAAGTTCCACTTATGGAAGTTTGTGCCATTATTTCCTCTACGAGTTATTGGGGAATTCAAGTTATGGAAGTTCTAGTTATAGAAGATGAGTTTAAGGGAATTTGTCTCCTTAAGCAAAAATGTAAATGTACATTTTTTTTTTAAGTAAACTATTTAAAGAAAGTTACTTAGATGTATGGGACGATAATGACTAATGTAAAAAAAAGTATTAATTTCAATAATGACCCCAAGTCACTGCCTGATGCGAATAGGGTTAAAGAAAATTCGACTTATGGAAGTTCCACTATATTATTATTTATAATTTATACTTCATGTATATGTTTCTGGGATTTCGGGTAGGGTGCCAAATTATGTGTTCCCTGCCAAAGTTGTCATAAGAGCTCTTGATTGCATTTCTGTGTATAACGTACTAATCGATCAACTACTAAATCGATCGTTTTTAAATTTTCACAGAATGCCACGCCCCATTTTAAAGAAACCGTTAAACAGCCATAACAATATCGGGTGGTACTGAAATGGTCACAGTATGTTAGAGTGTGCCTTAAGATATACACAGGCTATCAAGTTTGACGCGTCCCCCATTCGGCCAATATTTTAAACAAATCATATCACGGTCTATATTGAAGCCTTTTTGGCTTAAAATTTAAATGGAAGTTACGGCGGATATATGGATTGTTCCTGGCTGTATTGTGACAACCCGAATTTTCAATTAACCATATCACTGGCGACATTCGGCCGAATTAATTTTAATTTTTTAATTTAACAGGAACTTTGGCAGATGGTTCCTGACAATATTGGGTGATAACTTGGCAAACATAGATACCTATGTAAACAGTTTTGTAGGTAGGGCGAAGTCTGCCGGGTCAGACAGAATACTATGTATCTTAAAAGATGAACACTTTTCTTATGGTGTGTTTGTTCCTTAAATTCCTTATGTCTATTGATTAGGTGTCCTCTCCTAAATGGACTTTCCCGATCTGCGAGAAAGCAGGGCATTGGCACAGGAAGTGTTCCGCCGTCTTGGCGTCCTCTACGCATGCCCTGCATTCGTCGCTCTGGAAACATCCTATTCTAAATAGGTGTGCCCTTAGGCTAGAGTGTCTTGTGATGATCCCAACTAGTGTGCTCAGCTCATTTTTGTTAAATCCTAGTAGTCTCCTTGTTTTCTTGTAATCGAGATTTCCCCAGGTTTCCTTTGTGGTTCTTCCCACCTGTTCCTCTAGCCACCTTAAGGCATATGTCGTCTTCATACATTCCCTCAACTCATTTTTTGTCTCCAGAAAAAAGTTTAGACAGTTGCAGAGTATTTTGGTTGGATTCCCTTCCTATTTTAGCCAGTTCGTCAGCCTTGACATTGCCTGGAAACCCTTGGTGGCCTGGTATCCAGTTTATAATTATGTCGTTATTTCTCGATACGTCATTTATCGTTTCCTTACAGTGCATGAGTGTCCTTGATTTGACATTATCATCTCTGAAGGATCTAATTGCCTTTTTTTCTGTCTTTGAAAATACAGATTGTTTTGCAGGCATTCTAGGCACTCTGTGATGGCCTTGATCTCTGCTTGTAGAATCGTTGAGTACTTTGGTATACTAATTCAGTCCTCGGATTGTGGATGTAGATCCCTATGACTACTCTTAACTCGGATTTGGATGCGTCTGTGTAGCACTCCACTATTCCCCCCTCTTGGGTGTATGTGTAGTGTTCTTGTCCGCGTCTATCTTCTATTCTTGTCGTGCAGTTCGCAACCGCGCGTGTTTCTGAGATGCGATCTGTCTGACAGTTTGTTGTCACGAACGCTCCTAGGTGTTCCAATATTCTCTGATGTTGTGTTTGAGGTTCATCCTCAATCCACTCATTCAATGCCCGTAGTCTCCTTTCTGAGATCGCTGCCTCAGAAATATGTACTCACGCTAATGAAGCAAAACCTATAGCGTTTTTATTCAACATGGGCTGACAATGTCCCTCTATACTAAAGGTATAGGCAGTCCGTGGACGACTACATAGAACTAAATTTTTTTTTAAAGACAATCACAATGCAACTTAAATTTAACGAATGAAAACAGCCGCCTGTACCATCTGAAGAGCTGTTATGTCATTTTCCCCCTGTTCCCACAGTACTTGAAATTTTTTCCGAACCGATTAAAAAATTTTAAAATCCTTTATTCTCAAATCTTGGTATGCCGACCAGTTGCCCTTACCTTACTTCGCATGTTCATGTCATTTTTAATGTTCTCGACACACTGTGCTCTAGTATGTACTATATGTCACGATGACATCCAATGACATTAAGATCATCAGGTAGTTGTGGATGACGATGATGATGATTACGATAACGAAGATAATTACACTGTTGGCCATAATGATGGTGGTGATATATGTGCGTAAATATGATTACAAAGAAGAAAAAAATCGCCCAAGCGTTTATATATGTACTAAAAAAAACATATGAAATGTGCCCATATATGTACGTATGTATGTCGGTGGTATGTAAATATTTGATGCACATACGTCTGCATGTACACAGTGGCGAAATTAGTCGGAGCATCTGAAGAGATGCCAGGAGGGCCTTCAAGAAATTTTATGGACAGAGGGGGATTTATGAAAAAAGCAACTGAAGAATGCTCCACATTCCATAAGGAAACTTCTCTCGAAATCAGTGAGCTGTCGCCTTGTAATTTGTATACTCACTGACCGGGACCTTTTCAAAGACGGCTCCGAACTGCTAATGTTTTTTTTTGGAGAAGTTTTACATGGCTTAGAGATTACTCTCCTAATCATAAAGTCGGCAGCATTTACGAAGCAGAAACAGTCGCTGAAAAATTTTTGCTCGAAGTAAAGAATTCCTTAAAAAACGATGAAAGAGTTTCCCAAAAATTTTCGAAAATCCCCCCAATAATTTATGAAATTCCTCCGCCATCGGATCTTTCGTTTTTTTGGTGCATTTGTGGAATTTTTTCATAGAGTCATCTTAGTCTACAAGAAAATAAAAAAAAAAAAATCAGCCACAAATTTTCAACTCGTGTTCTATGATTTCCTATTGTATTTTCAAAATATTCCCTATACAGGGTTCTCCAGCAATAGGTGTTATTTTGAATCACCCGGTATTTCGCTAGCTGGCACTTTTCAAGCTTTTGGTAGTTGGTTATCGAGTAAACATGTATCAGTGCCAATTGAAAAGTTTAGCTATGTGGAAGTCTTAATTTTTGAACCGAGTGCTTGCAGTCGGGAGATAGGTCGCTCGAGTAACCCCTCAAGGGGGTGTCATATCCCCCATTCTCTGAAATTTCGTTCCTGACGGATCTAAACTCAAATTTTACCTACTCCGGCGACGTTGTGCTACTTCTTTATTATCTAAATTATGTAACGATCTTTAAAATCCTTAACAAAACAGAACGAATCCTTTTCACGAACGAGCGCTTCTCCGGCGCTATCAAGAGAGTAAAAATACCTTGTCATCTTTCTTGACTCTAAACATTTCTAGAATTACCTGCGGGAGAATATGGGGTCTGTTATCGAAAATTATACACTGGATGTACATAGCGATCTTCAGATCCATACTGCATTTATTACCAAATCACATCTCCAATCTATCCCGAGGCTAGCCTGCGTGAGAATTATGAGGGCACTGGGATCAGCTGCCCCAGCAGGTCGGGAAACAATCTTAATATATATTTACCCTCGACACTGATTCACTGATACACTGATACACTGATTCACTGACTCTGTCACGCAGTACGTAGGAATTTCAATCGGCATTCTATAATTCTATAATAAATAATAAAAAAAATAATATTTTTTTTTTTTGTACAGAAATTGTGTTTTCCCCAAATTTTTTTTTTACCAAAATATTTTTTTTACAATTTTTTTTTTTCAAAATTTTTTTTTTTTTTTGAAGAAAAAATTTTTTTTTCAACAAAATTTTTTTTTTCAACAAAAATTTTTTTTTTAACTAAAATTTTTTTTCAACAAAATTTTCTTTCCGTATTTCAGCGGGTGCCATAGGCGCATTACAACTTACTAGTACTCGATATCTTGCCAATTGCTGTCCGTCTTAGGAATTGTGAAGCCAAAGTTGCTCTCCGTCTAACAGAAACCAACATGTCCTATGGACACAGCTCTATTCTTTAAGCAGCTTGGCTTGGAAAATTAAAACAAAATACAGACTAACTTTAAGAAACCCTTCAGAAATCTTCATACCATCTAAAGGGGAAATGGGTGAAGGATTTGCTGGGAAACTTTACAGACGGTTCAAAAATGGAGACTGCAACGGTTTCGGAGGTTTTCTCAGCAAGTTTGTGAATAGAAACATAACGGGAAACGAGATAGCAGACCTACATGTATGTGCTACGAAGGGCTGTGAATCGATGGGTGAGTCGCTGATCTCTCACATACACATAACCTTTGTTGAATTATTAAGTTGTGTTGACAAACTGTCAAATATGGTAACGAGCCGACGCCAAGGCCCTCCTTAACATGGCCTGCAAAACTTTTTTTCTGCCACTCAGTGCTCAGTGTTCACAGTTTTACACACATTTTTGTTAAAGTTTTTAATATTTTATATATACACATATGTGTATATATAAATTTGCGTTGTAACCCGATATTGGTGTCAGTAGCATAAAGTTAATACACAAAATGAGACCCTTACCTATCTACCGGTGTGAGTATCATAAAAACGCTCCATGGAATAAACACAGAGGTACACATGTTGTTGGCTGGTATTTAGAAAGGAAATTAAGTTTTTGAGGTGCATTACTTTGAAACACACAAAAATCTTGTAGATTTCAAATTATACTGAACAGCCGTATGACAAAGAAACAGACAGACAGACGGACAAAGAGCCACCTATGCACCGTGCACTACCGTATCGCACCGGACTTGAGTTTAATTGCTCATAACACTTCATGGACATGGCTGGCTAAGAGTACCGTAAAAGGTTAACAAATATTACAAGTTCTGCCTCATGCTCTTTCCCGAAAATCCGAAAGACACACATATCCACATTTCCCACGCCCAATTCTGTTTCCTAAAAAATGGTTTGGTTTTTTGGCCACATGGAGAGTACAATTGTTTGGCAAGAACTTTTTTTTTTCGTTTGTCTTAGCAGCACAGCACAAGTTATTGACAAAACCTAAGAAGAAGAAACCGGTTAAATATCGGTTATGGCTTTAAGCGGAGTGTATGGTGGCCAAGCAGTATTCCTTAATCCAACTGGCAAACACAGACGAAACAAAAAAAAAATGAAATGAAAAGTTACGCAAATCACTTAAAAATCATTTTAAAAGCGAAAAATGTTTTAAAAAACGTGGTCAACATAACGAAGGAACCAAAACCAAATACACACTGACGTACAAAATAAATAAAAAAAAAAAAATGCCAAAAAACAATTACAAACAAATAAACTATTTAATTTTAACAAGACAGGCGGACAGACAGCCGTTGTATTGTTGCTGACTGGCTTGGCCGAAAACAAGCCAGCAACACTTGCAACTTGGCCATAATCGTGTATTGTCTTGCAAGCATTTAATACCACCAAGCAACTCTGTGCTGCCATTCCAGGTTCCTAGTAGTGGTGTACTAATTTTTATTTTTTGTTATTTTTGTTGTATTTTTATACACTCCATCATAGGATGGAGTATATACTAAGTTTGTCATTCCGTTTGCAACACCTCGAAAGAGTGATCTGCGACCCTATAAAGTATATATATTATTGGTCAGTGTAACATTCTAAGACATTCTAGCGATGTCCGTCCGTCCGTCCGTCCGTCTGTTGTCTGTTGAAATCACGATAGAGCGCGAAAGACTAACCCTAAAAAGCTGAAATTTTGTAGGAAGATGTTTTTTGCCCATAAGCAGGTTAAGTTCGAGAATGGGCCATATCGGACCAAAGGGGGAAAAGTTCTCCTTTACGGGACTAAATATATCCCGGCCATAATCAAATTTTTCAAATATTTTTTTTCACTACATCTAAGTTCTAAGTTTATATAATTTATAGATGGGGAAAAAATCCAAAAAATGGGCGTGCTCATGGGTTCCGTGGACCCTTGGGGCCCAAAAAAGGGCCCATGATAAACATGCGCATATGGGTATCGAAGTGCAACGAAATTTACTCACGAACCCAAATATGCCTTTATTTTCACGATTTTACTAAATTTTTTGATCTGGTTTCTGGGACTATCGGGTCACCAGCGGCCCAAAAACCGTCCCTTGACAAACATGGACATATGGGTATCGAAATGCAACGAAATGTTCTCGCGAACCCAAATATGTATTTATTTTCATGATTTGGATACAATTTGTGATCGGGTTCCTGGGACTATCGGGTCACGAGCGGCCCAAAAACTCAGTTAGTTATACCCTCACCCTACGGTGGGAGGGTATATATCATTTGATACAGCTCAAAAGTGTAACACATAGAAATATCCACATTAGACCCCAGGTGTCTTTGAACCAAATTCGTTTTATGACTTTCTGAATCGTTTGAGCCATGTCCGTCTGTCCGTCCGTCTGTCCTGCTGGTACGCGCGATAACTTTCGAAAGAGTTAAGCAATCACTCTGAAATTTGGCATGGCTTAATATTTTCCCAAAACTGCTTATGGGATAGCAAATGGGCTATATGGCCACACCCCTTCGGGTACCTCCCATACAAAGCTGCTATTTCGCCCACTTTAGAAATCGTGTAATAATATCAACACGCCTAGTTGGATCTTCCCAAATTTTGTATTTAGTAAAAGTAGAGTTAGACTAAGTTTTGGACAAAAAGTTGGCAGTCTGGCAACTCCCCTTCTGGTACATGCCATACAAATGTGCCATCCCGCCTACCTTAGAAATCGTGTAATAACACCAATATGCCCAACGCGATCTTGCCCAAATTTTGTATTTAGTAAACGTATAGTAATACTAAGTCGTGGACAAAAAGTTGGCAGTCTGGCAACTCTCCTTCGGGTACCTCCCATACAAATCTGCTATTTCGCCCACTTTATAAATCGTGTAATAATATCAACACTTGCAAGTTCGATCTTGTCCAAAATCCGTAGTTAGTAAAGGTATAACCGGACAAAGTTTCCGACAAAATCTTGGCTGTCTGGCAACTCCTCTTCTGGTACCTCCCATACGAATGTACCATCCCGCCTACCTTAGAAATCGTGTAATAACACCAATATGCCCAACGACATTTTGCCCAAATTTTGTATTTAGTAAAAGTATAGCTAAACAAATTTTTGGACAAAAACTTGGAAGTCTGGCAACTCTCCTTCTGGTACCTGTCATACAAATTTACCATTCCACCCATTATAAACCGTGTAATACTTTCAATACGACCAACGCGATCTGCCCAAATTCCGTATTTAGTAATGGTATAACTGGACTAAGTTTTGGACAAAAACTTGGCAGTCTGGCAACTCCTTTTCTGGTACCTCCCATACAAATGTAACATTGCACCCACTTTAGAAATCGTGTAATTATATAAACTCGATCAACGATTCTTTCCGAAACTCTATATTTAGTAAAGCTTTAACTACATACAATTTTCTAGTAAAAAATCTGCTTTATTTCCGTCCTTTTTGTAAAATCATGTAATACAATATTTTTCTAAAACATTCGGTATTCTAGGTTGCTATTATGACTTTTCATCAGATGTTACATTAAATGATGGTAGCTACTCACACATTTAACATTCCGATACTTTGAAATATGAGACTTGTATGTTTTTAATGAGGGTGAGGGTATATATAAGTCGGTTTACCCGACTGCAACTTTTTCACTGGTTTTCTTATTTATAGACTTTTTAAGGATCCATGATGGAGGGTATATAAGATTCGGCCCGGCCGAACTTACTATTTGTCCACTTGTTCCTATTTGTTTTGTTTAATTCATTCTTGTGTTGTTTTTGGCTCAGTGTTTGGTGGCTAGAGTTAGTTGGAAGACCTAAATAGCAAACACCAAAATAACAACAGAAACCACGTCGGTTGTGTTACCAAGAAATCAGCAACATTACGACCAAGAATGGTGCTGTGACACCCTACTGCCTACCATGAGTTACACGTGGGCCAAGTTACACCGAGAGTAATTTTTCGTTGATTGTAAACAAAATTGTTTATGTATCGAGTAGGCCAGTTTTATCGGTTTTCCACCCAGTTTGATTCCTTTCTCCGCCTATCTTCTGCAATGCGATGAAGTTTCCGTGATAAAGTCGTGAGTTTTACATGATTATCACCGTAAAGGCCTGAACCATGGCACGCTACCGTACAAGGACTGCTATAAGGCGACAGTCAACGCTCCTTTAGGCTAAACGAGTTGGAGACCACCAAGCCCAGCCCGCCGGTACCAATTCGAAGCATAATATTTGTGTTGTCCATTTTTTTTTTTTGGTTTCGATAGTTGCATTGTTTATCTTTAACAGCTGTTTCTCGCAATTTATTTTGTGAGTCATAAGCCACCTTTTTTATAGGCCGGGTCACGTATATGGCTCAGGACTTCCCTCTTGGTTTGGGGTCGAGGTCTATCTATGGGTCACAACACCCGGTTGCAATGCAACACCACACCGAGCTGAAAATCATCCCGCGATTTGGGTATAAACCACAGCCACCACGATACTACCCGAGGGGCCGCACCTGCTGGTCAAGCCGGAACAAGTTCCGGGGGCTCTTGACCACCCGTTGTACCAGATTAAAGTCTCCGGTCAGATCCCGTAACCGAATGCTAATAAGTAAGAAGTTACTCTCAGTTTTTGTTCCATACAACATGCGACTGGTCACCCACGAATTTCCGTGATATTAGCTTTTTTACTCTCAGTGAGCAGGATCACAAATACACTCACTTGAGTTCAGGATAGTGCCAGCTCTCATTCGCACAGTTATTACCCATAAAGGTAGACACAATTGCCCAACAACAAAAACTCAGATACAAACCTGGGTATGTTGATTGCCAATTTTTAGCGAACGATAAAAAAAATGTTCGGCGCAGCTTAGGCGAATGACGTCACGCGAATTGTGTTCCTATTGGCTGATAGTCAAAGTGGTCTCAATTGCAGGGTTGCCAACATAAGTTCTTACGCTGTGTTTCAATCTGAAAATTGTCACTCGTTGTACATACAAATAGAGTTGGCAACCCTGACAAGGGAACTTACTACCTCATCTAACGTGAAATCATGCGCATGGCGTAATCTTTCGTTCTATCATTCTTGTTTTTAAGATTCCATAGCAGTGGAGAGAGTGCGCCATCTCGTGGTGATACTCGTACTGCCAGTTTGGAAACACAATGTAAACAAAACACGCCTATGTTTTAAATGTTTGCTCACGGGTGAGACGAAAGCCTGATTGATTCTAAGATCTGGCATGGGGCCTTGAGGGAGGAAGACGTATCTTGTATGCCGTCCACCACAAGAGTACATGTGATAGTCGTGAGCACTCTCTGACGAGGTAATTCCAGAAACGCCGCCGAATTCAAGTGTACGTCTTTGTGACCAAGGTCCAACAATATATTTTTAATGCAATATCCTTGTAAGGATGTTTGGGTTTGAGCTCGACATTACCTTCCCGATTACCTTAAAATTGACCCAGCTATGAAGTGAAATAAAGTTTTCGAAACTGTACTGAAGCAAGAAAATAATATTAAAATCTACTGCGATCTACCTATAGATGATATTTCTATTTTTCCCCCAACACTCACCCTTTAGTTCACATCTCCCTTTCACGCTCACAATTTTTCAAATTTATCCAACAAACAACCAGTTGACCATGTTACTCCCCGTGAGAAATTCCGATCTAAAATCCAACTAGTCGGTTGCTGGTCATTCGCCTCCTGTCACTGGGTTACAAACAAAACCACAAACAGAAAATAAACCACCCCCCCCCCCCCCCCCCCCTGACAGACAGACTGTGGTGTCATGTATAAAAATACCAACCAACAAACCGTCTTGGGTTCTTTTACTTTGTTGTCGTTGTCGTTGATGTTGCTGTTATTTCGGTTGTTTTGGGAATATGTCTCGTAATTGAAAAAAAGGAACATAAAGGCCAGAAATAAGGTCATAACTAGACGGAAAAAAAAACAGAAACAGAAAACGGAAGAGTCAGTCACAGTTTCTTATTTAAGTTTTACTTGAAAAAAGTGCACGCCACAAACTCTATCTCCCTCTCTCTCTCTCACTCTTCTACCAAACAAAGAAGCCTACAATTTAAGAGAGTTGGGTGAGTAATATTGCGCTGCAAAGAGACATCATTTGTTGCTCTGTGGGTGATGAACTTGTGCGGTAACCCAGCAGACAATGCAGGCAATCGTTCTTGTCATGCAAGAAATAATATGGGAGAATTTAAAGGAATGACATGGAATTTGGCAAAAGAAATGGAAATAAATGTATAGGAATTTAGAAAGTAGAGATTTTGGAGATTGATATATTTTAACCCTATTACTATTAAAATTAATACTTCTATACATATGCCATTTTACATAAGTCATTAACGTACCCATACGTCAAAGTTTCTTTCTTTAAATAGTTTACTTTAATAAAATGTTCATTAGAATTTTTTTTAATTTTTGTTTTTATAAACCCATTTGCATTTTACTGGCGTTACTTTTGGTTTCACATTTAAATATTAATCACTTGACAGCTGACAAAATGGCCGCCAGTTAAAAAAGTGATGCCAACTTAAAGTTCTATACCCCAATAAAAAAACCCTTTATAAGAAGTTGCTTAGAATCCACTTTACTAACCCAAAAATCTAACTGGGTTATATATTATATAAAACTCTCTTACAAGTGTGTTTGCGAAAACTACCTCCCTTTCGGTTTTACTCTTCTGCACACAAGGTTCTCACTCTCTTAACGATGAGTGTATATTTTTTGGCCACCTTGCTCTTTCACAGTCACCCATAAAGAAACAAAGTATAACAATAACAAAAATTGGTAACTACGTTCATAGAGAGGGTAGCCCCTCTTCTATAGTTAGGCAATGGTGTTGTTGGTTGTTGGGTTGGTTGGTTGGTTGGTGTTGTTGGCAACAACAACGACTATGATGGAACACATACACGCAAACCCCTTCGAGTACGTTTCGATGAGTTGAGACAACAAACAAATGACGGTTGACTTGGTAACTTAACGTTTTCATTTTGGCCATTCAGTCTACAACGAACGTTCGCTCTGATAACTTGGTTAACGACGCTGGAAAAACAACCGACCTCCAAAATCCCCTCGCCCAAAACGTAACAACAAAACGCGCGCTCGCGGTACTGTGTTTTTTTTTTTTTGAGTTTATTTAGATTGAGTTCTGAGAGTGGATTTGTTTAGAATTAAAACAAATAAACTGGAAAAATCATCCAAAACAAAACCAAAAAAAAGAAACGAAATCGTTGATATTAACGGTTTTTCCTATAGAGTGAAAAATAAAATAGAAAAAAAAAACAAAAGCGAAAAAAAAGTGGAAATCAAACAAACAAAAAAGAGAGAAGAAGCAGCATTCGGATCTGAAACGGAAATAGTGCAACAATAGAAACAAAAGCAGCTTTAAGAGCCGTGAAACAATTGCAAATGACGGAAGTTTTCAACTGCTGCTGCTGCTGATAATGATGATGATTAAATTGAAAATTGGAGTAATTTAAGGCCAAGTGTTGAAAGGCTCACAGTGACTCCAAAGCCAAAGCGTTTAAAAAGTGCAATACCCAAGAAAAAGAAAATTGTGCGAGTAGAGAAATAGGCAAAGAAAATTGATTTTGGTGTGAAAAGTTATTCAATAATATCGTGTGATAAATAACTTAAAGAGTTTGGAGTCTCTTTTTAAACGAGTGTTAAGTAAGCCATTGTTGTTGCTGCTGTATGGTTTAAACGACATAAGGTTACAGCAATACCGAACAACAACAACAACTACCACACTAGCACAATCACATTAGTGAAGGCAAAATAATAACTTAAGCTAACCAAGTCTACATTTAAACTGAGCGGAATTGAAGGTTTAAACTGAAGTGAAGTTTTTCATTCTCTGTGTGTGTTTTCATAGTAAAAAGTAAAACAAAGAAAATCTGATAAAGTGCAGCACTAAACAAAGTCTGGGCTACTAAAAAAATATTTAAAATATAACAGAAATTTTAAAAATATTTAATATAACAAAAAAAAAGGAAGAGAAAATTAAAGTTTGTCTACAACACAAATTTTTTTAAAATTTATAACAGAAAAACACCAAAAAAAAAAATAAAATATTCCTCAAAAGTTTAAAACACATTTGATATAGAAACAAAAAGATAAATATAATTATTAAGAAACGCACATAGCCGCTGCTGCTGGTGGCGTTACACTTGAATCAACAAACCGTGACGTGAGCAAAAACTTGTACTTTTTTTTTTATTATTATTCTTTTTATTTTATTTATTTTTATAAAACACATTCATCCGTAGTCAACCACTCAACCAACACTCATTTCTCATTTCTCATTTGTTAGTAATATGTTTATTTTGAAATAAAAACAACGCTTAAATATTCATCATGAAATAACCCATTAATGCTTGAGGCCCAGTTTTTTTTCGCGCTGTTCCACATAATCGTTTGTTTAGTGCAAAGTCAGTCATCAACAATATGACAATTTGCACTTCCATAGCTTAGCGAAATGTTGCACCCTGGATGTCACTCACTTGCTATGTTTTTGCTTATTTTTGGGAGGCCGAAAGCTCTTTGCATTTCTTTTATGGAATACTTTTTTTTTTAATGTTTTTGTTGGAACGTAGATTCGGTTTAGTATTGCGACAATAACTTAGGATAGCAGCAAACAGAAGTTTAAATTATAAAAAAATTTAGGTTGAAAAATGCGGAAAAATTGTTTTCATCTTTTTTTTTACGGGAAGTTAGCAACTTTACATAGAAAATGAGATATTTCTGAAGGAAAGCTAACTGATTTATAGACTGAAAATGTGATTTTTTGCAGTAAAAGAAGCTTTTACATGTGGCTAGGATTTGGTGTAGCTAATAAAGGGTTATCCATTTTGCTTTTTAAAAGTAAACACATATAAAATATTTTTTTCATGACATTATGTCTGAAACACTACATCATTTAAATGACCACCACGCGAAGTGTTGCAAGCATTGATTCTGGATGAGGTAACTTTGGACCACTTTTTGGCACTTATTGGGCGGTATCTCAGCCATAACTTGACGAATATTGGTTCTCAAGTGCAGAAGAAATTGGTGGCCAGTTGATATTATAATATGAAACACAGAAATGTTTAATTTCATAGAAATTATGAAAAATTACATAAAAAAGGAGAACATTTTCATAGAAACTATGAATCATTTTATAGAAAATGTTAATCATCACATAGAAATTATGAAAAAGTTCATGGAAAATGTAAAACAATTTACAGAAAATATGCAACATTTCCAAAAAAAAAAAATGTATATGATACATTTTATAAAAAACACAAAAAAAAAAAAATAATAAATATGAAACAATTCTAAAGGATCGTTTAACTAAAAAATTTCAAACATTTGAATGTTTAATATTTTCATATGAAACACTTCTGTGTTTAATATCATAGAAAATATGAAAAAATACATGAAAAACAAATTCATAGAATATGAAACATTTTATAGAAAATGTTAATCATCAGGTAGAAAATATGAAAATTACATAGAAAATGCAAATAATTTCACAGAAAATATGAAAAATTTCATAAAAAATCGGACTCATTTCTAAAGGTTCTTTTGGCTAAGAAAATGCCAAACATTTCACAGAAATCGTGCAAAATTTTCTTCTTAGCGATGTTTCTCTGAATGAGTAGTGCTTCTCTCTGTCACTTATATTGATAGACTTTGTGGAAGGCCTGCAAAACGGTTCATCAGAAGCATTAAGAACTTCTCATATATATTTAATTACAACAAATAGCTTCAACTTAAACTCTATATTTTTTATTTTTGAAATTTTCTTCTCCCGATCTTCAATGTTTTAGAATACATTAGGAAGCTATGGGCTTACAACGCAAAGCATCTCAAAAATCAACAGTGTAAAGTCATCTCGGAACAGTGAATGGTTTTCCGGAGAAGCTTTGGAGATTAATGTCTTACTCATACAGTCGACGACAATTACTAAGTGAAAAATCACTATTTTGGTTATTCCCCCATAAATTTTGGAGCGGCAGCCAAATTTCGTGAAAGGTAACATTTTTTCTGAGAACCTTATAGCTCTTTTTTTGGGTACATCTTCCAGAATTTAGCTCATACACACTTCAGCTAGCTATGTGTATAATTTCAATCAAATCCGACAAGCCAATTGCAAATGACAGATTTCTTTCCACAAATTCCCCTACTGTGCAACTGCTGATAAATGTCGGATGTTTTTACCGAGTTTTGAGCCTGGGGCATAATCACGGCATCCGTTATCGACAACATTTTCTACATGCTTCAACTTCTTTGGATCACGGCTTCCGATAGGAATTTTTCTTAGTTTGTTATCATTTTAAGTGGGATAGCAGATTCCTCGAAAATAATTGGTCGAAAAAGATTGCCGTGATCCAAAATGCGAAGTTTACGATTGACAACTGTCGAAACACAATTCGTGAAGCTTTTTTGGAAAATTTATATTTCTGCAAAGAAATATAAAATTGTTAAAGCATGCATTGTTTCAATAAATTAACAATGAAATTTGTATATGAACAATTTTCATGGTTAACAAATTCAACAATATATTGTTAAAACAACAATAATTATTTTTATATCAACAAGTGTCATGGTTAAAAAATTCAACCAGGGAATAGTTAAAGTAACTATTATTATTGTTAAATACCAGTCAACAAGAAGATGTTCAAATTAACCATATATAATGTAGACTCCAAATCATGTTTATTTATGGTTAAGTTAACCTTATATAAGGTTAAGTTTTGTCTCTGTGCATTACGATTATAACGAACACCCTCCGTGATGCCTTCTGAAGGCCGGCCGATTAGCATGGTTTCTATAAGAAGGAACGTTCATTATCAGCCCGATTCTGAATACTCCCGGGGAGATAACTCCCGGGGAATTTACATTTTTCTGAGTATAAAATCCTCCTATTGTAAACAGAACGGGAAACAAACAAACCATTTGGCTTCAAAAAATCGAAATTGAATGTCCCTTATTATTATTCGCTCGGTTTGTTTAGAATAGGAGGATTTTATTCTCAGAAAAATGTAAATTCCCCGGGAGTTATCTCCCCGGGAGTATTCAGAATCGGGCTATATATCTTTGCCTTCTTCCAGATGATCAGAAGGAATAAAGAGAGCGTCTCGATGGGAAGATTACCAACGCAATTAAAATGTTCGTTTTGACATATGAAACAAATACGAATTCATACATGTTGATTATAAATAAATATTTTAATGGTATCTGTTCAGAAGATATCCGTCGTCTGGTCCCTGACATTATAACATTTAGCCGGAATACTCGGCTATCCAGGGAATCTCATCCGTTCATTGTCAAATGGCCGGTTGACCGGACGACGCACTATAGAGAAAATTCGTTCTTCAGCCGAACTGTTCGCATGTGGAATAATCTTCCAACAAGTGTTTTTCCTGCCTGCTATGACATTATCAAATTGAAGGCAAACATCAACAAACACCTCTTTCCTCCCTCCAATACCCTCATTTCCCGTCGCTAACACAGTGCAATGCATTTATAGGGGGGCATCCCCTGAGTGTTAGTCCAAATAAAAAAAAAAAAAAAAACTTGCATGTCTAATGATTAACTTTAAGGCCCAATTAGTCCTGACGGTTGACGGTAGACGATCAGCTGTTTGAGTTGGGGTTGCATTTTGCATGTGTTAGAGAGAGACAACTAAAATTGACGGTTGACGTCGGTAGACTTCTGCAGGTTGCAGAATCTACCAAAAACAATTGTCACACTTTTTTCTTATCAAAGTTTTATAAAGCTGTTATGCATTGTTATGATTATGGGGGTTTATATTTGATTTCTTTATTAACTGATTTTAAAATACTTTATTTTAATTGAAATTCAATTTTTTTTTCTACTTATGAAAGCCAAAAACTGGGCTTATAAATCCATTTATTCATATTCCATGCATATCTCCACCGAGTTTAAACCACATTTCTTTGTTTCTTATTGTTCCATTTCATGCTATCCATTTGGTGTTCGTTCTTGTCTCATTCCTCTTATTCTCATCCTCATCTGGCAACATTTTTCACCTTTCTGCCTGTCGGATCTTTCCGTTTTTGGCAATACAATTTTTTTTTTCTCGGAGTATTCATTTCTTACAGCCTTTGTTATGCGGGTGTTGGAAAGTTAATCCGTGCTTAATACTTTATGTTGTTTTTCGTTTCGTTTTTGGTATTTGTTGCTGTTTTTTGGTTTTTTGTGTGTGTGTGTAAATATATGACTAATAGTCGTGTCTGTTGGTTGTACGTATTGATGTTATGAAATAAACTAAATTGTTTACCCGGATTTGATCGTAGGTGGTTTTGAAACAGTTAAGAGATTTTGCAATTCGTACTTAGACGTACAATTGCACGTACACACACACACACACGTTTTTGTTTGAACATATAAGGGTGAATTCAATTAGTTTAGTTTGTTGGCTGTGGTAATAATTAATTAAACAAATTAAAGAATATAAATATGTTTGGAAAATTGTTTTGAAAATATATTAATTGGCATGGGAGAGTTGGGGATTGATCTGATCGTCGTTCAACTGATCTGAATAACAATCAAAAGATTCTAGTATACTGGCGATTTTTAGAGATATTGTGGTGGCAAACGGTTTGCCCAGGAAATCACTTTGTTTGCCGTCCGCACTTTGATTACAAGAATTGATGGCTAGACGAATGGTCGTCGCTAAAGTGATTCACTGTCGATTGGTACAATAATTGTTTTATTTAATTACACAAATTGTCTATGAAGGGCAACAAGACAATAAATAAAATCGGCTCTATGAAAAACACCATAAATGAAAAATGCCCCCAAAAAAATAGAAGAATATTCCAAATGAAGAATTCCCCAAACAAAATGAAAAATTCCCCCCAAAGCCCCATATGCAAATGTCCCCAAAAATTCTAAAAAATCCCCCCAAACAATTTATGAAAAATCACCCAATGCTAAATCCCCCAAACATTATGAATAATAGGCGAAAAATACAACAATAGATTTTCGTAATTTGGAAAAAGCGTATTTTTTTACAAAAAAAAAAAAAATCTGTGCAATATCACCCCAAACCTAAAATGTGAAAAAACCCCAAATAAAACTGAAGAACATACTCCAAGCAAAAGTGAACAATTCTTATAACGATTTCTGAAATGTGAATATTCAAAAAAAAAACAACGAAAATTTCCCAAAATTAAAAAAATTAATTCTACATAAATGTTATGAAAAACTCCCTAATTTTGTTCGTATTTTTTGGGAAGTCTTCATTTCTTTTTCGGCGATTTTTTCATAGGGCCTGTTTTATTTCTAAATTTGTTCACTTTTCTTTAACCCAGGAAGGTCATTCTCGGACGACTTACGTTCAAATAATGACAATAAAAATCTGTATGATTGTGTAGTAGGGTGGAGTGAAATTCAAAAAAAAAAAGTTAACCTCGGAAAGAGATGTAGTCTGGAGTCCTAATGAGGGGAAAAATAAATAAAAAATTTAAAAAAATTTTAGGGGTCGCGCCACTCCCTCGAAATTTGGAAATTATCGCTATTTTGGCGTTGATTTTAGAAAAATCCTAAAAAGTTTTATGTCAATAAATGTTTGCAACAGCGTAAACAATGAAATAAGGGCATGAAAAAATTTAAAAAAAATTTTCTCATTGTTCAAAAATTTCAAAAAGTAAAATAAGTCAAATCGTCCCTTCTTCAGAAAATTGACTGAACAATGAAATCGCCACCAAAGCTACAAATATTAGTCGATTATCCTCATATTTGCCTCAAATACTTTTGTTTGGGCACTGAACAAGCTCAAACTTTTAAATTTCGAATAAGTTAAGTCGTTAATTTTTAGGATTTTTCTAAAATCAACGCCAAAATAGCGATAATTTTCAAATTTCGAGGGAGTGGCGCGACCCTAAAAATTTTTTAAATTTTTTTTCTTTATTTTTCCCCTCATTAGGACCCCAGACTACATATCTTTCCGAGGTTTACTTTATCAAATTAAAAAAAAAGCATGTTTTCACTCCACTCTATTGTGTAGGGCTAACGACTTTCAAATAAACTAAAGGAGTTCGTCTACTGCTCGTGTTGGCTGCACCCGGGGCATGTTTTCTTGTGAATGAATATTTAGAAAAATAAGAAAAAGCTTTCTTTTCTACTTTCTACGTATTACCTCTAGGATATATTTTTTAAATTAAACTAGAGTGAACTTTGTCTATTGGGTATATAATAAACAAAAATCTCCACCTTAAATTTTTTAAATTTAAATTTACACAAATACAAATATTTTCTCTCGCAGCCGAGCCTCAGCCACTTGCAATGTCCTCCCTGCCCGACCCACATTTACATGTCATTCAATCGAATGCATTTTAGGCGATCAACCTATAAAAATTTGATATGTTGCCCATTATTTTGTCATATACAAACCAATTACAACAAGAATATGATACGAATAAAACAGTAAACAGAAAAAAAAAAAAAAAATACGCGGAACTAGAATTTTGAAATCAGTACAGTAGCGGCTGAAGATATTAGGCAAGTTTGCCGGTTTATAGCAAAGCAATTCTAAATATCAGTCATGCTGCAGAATACCACTATCAGGGAAGTTTAATTGGAATTTGTATTATTATGCCTTTATATGTTTGTGTTTTTTCTTTACGATCAAGGTCACTTCACATCACTTCACTTCAATGCAAATAGAAGATTATTATTTTATTCTTTCAATTCGACGTTTCGTTGGGATTTCCTCAACTACCTCAGGAATTACTTACTTACTTCTTTTCATGAAGGCACAGACGGGTCCTTCTCTCAAACAAGTGACCTGTGCTCGATATAATTTGTATACTCACTGATCGCGACCTACTGTTTAAAGCGGCTAATGCTTTTCTAGAAAAGTCTTACATGGCTTAGAATTTTTAAATATATATGTATATTTTTTTTATTCACGGTTCTAATACTTTCAAGATTTACTGTACTCTGACACATTAATTAATTTCAATGAAGAGCATTTTGTTGGCTTTTCGATTTTCTACTGTGTGTCTGTGCTAATAAAACGTAATACGACTGCACCACATACGGAAGGAAATAAAAAACCATCGTTAAACACAACAAAAACAGTGTCATTTCAAGTAAACCCCTCCCGTTTCCTCCGCCAAGCCCTTACTCGACTGACCATAAAAACACATGCAACAGAAATGTAAAGTGAAATAATTTTCGGTTAATTGAAGTTTGAACAAACAGAACACCTGAGAAATAAATCAAAAACAAAAAAGCCGTCAGTTATTCCACAACAACAAAACGATGGGTCGAGCCCATTGTATTTCATACAAAACGAAATTAAAGAAATGGAGAGAAAAACAACCCCTCTGAGCACCGGTAGAACAAATTCAAACCCATTCGAGTCGTCAGAGCAGAACTTGAACCAGCAGAGTATAAGTAACTAATCAGACCGAAATATTTAGTCACCACCACATAAATGGTGTTCACCAAGTAGAGTTAAAGTTGTTCTAAATGCGAGGGTTGCGTTAGAAGTCTGTTATAAAGTAAACAAGAGATTAATGTCTGGGCCATAGCGAACTTTATAATAAACACTTAATTCTTTTTTTTTTTTTTTGAATATCTTAATATATATTTACCCTCGACACTGATTCACTGATACACTGATTCCCTGATTCACGGATTCACTGACTCTGTCACGCAGTACGTAGGAATTTAAATAGGCATTCTATAATAATTCTATAAATAATAATAATAAAAAAAATAATATTTTTTTTGTACAGAAATTGTGTTTTCCCCAATTTTTTTTTTAGCAAAACTTTTTTTTTTGCAAAATTTTTTTTTTACATTTTTTTTTTTTAAAAATTTTTTTTTTTACAAAATTTTTTTTGTTCCACAAATTTTTGTTTTCAACAAAATTTTTTTTTTTCAACAAAAATTTTTTTTTTCAGCAAACATTTTTTTTTCAACAAACTTTTTTTTTCAACAAAATTTTTTTTTTCCACAAAAAATTATTTTTTTCAACAAATTTTTTTTTTTCAGCAAAAATTTTTTTTTCACCAAAAATTTGTTTTCACAAGTTTTTTTTTTCACAATTTTTTTTTTTCCAATTTTATTTTTTTTTCGAAATTTTTTTTACAAAATAGTTTTCTCATTAACAAATTAAGTAACAAATACTTTCTCAAGCAAATTAACGGGCGCCATAGGCGCATTACAACTTACTAGTAGAATATATCGTTTCAAAAGAATAGCCTAAAAAAAAATAAACGCGTTGATTTAATTAAAAAAAAATGTTTGGTAAATGTTAATAAAAATCTAGCTCGAGGTCGAAGATAAAAACTATTAATTATAAAAAAAATATATATTAGATTGGTTCAACAACCACAAGAAGACTACAAAGACCAATAATTCGGTAAAAGAAACACAAAATTGTGTTATTCACTTGTCCACCTAAAAAACAACCTGCTAGAGCCGTTGATTTGTTTCAAAATTTTGTATAGTAAAGGGTTCTCCAACTGGAGGTGCTGTTTTGGTATTCCAAGAAAAATTAAATTGTTTGAGATAAATGATCGGATGTTTATTTCATAATAAAGAGAAGGGTATGCCGTTAATAATGAAAAACAACATCAGCCAAATGGCCACAGGACCATAGCCTTTTCATGGAATTTTCCATAAACAAATCGCAAAATGGCTGCCCTATGTGCTTGATAGCCTCACGAATTCTATCTTTGACAGCTACCGAAATACCGGGTGATTCAAAATAACACCTCTTGTTGGAAAACCGTTTAGAATTACAGTATCCAATGAGTATTTTACAGCAAATGCAACTAAATTTACATTGAAAATTAAAATTAAATTGATATTTTACCCAACTTTGTGAACGAGCCTCCTATTGTTTTTTTGTTTGTTTGAGCCAACGCATGACCCTCTAAATAAGACTCGAACTTTGTGGGTTTAGTTTGATGTGTTTTTGTTTCTGTTTTTATTTTTTCGTTCATTTCGTTTCTTTTCTGTGTTTGCTACACTTCGATGTTACGTTAGATACCACCGTAATGTATACATTTCACCTAAATGTTAATGTAATGTTATTTAGTTCAGTCATTTGTTCATTCATTCCGTCCAAGTCCATATCCCCCACAAATATTCCGTTTACTAGTCAACCTCCACGCGCATCATATTACTCGGTGTGTTTTAGTTTCTCGCTTTATTGGCATTTGTTGTTTAGCATTCCGTCCGTCCGTCGTCACCGCCACCGTCTTCGTTACTTTGCATGTCATGTAAATATTAACATAGTTTTTTTTTCGGTCTTCTTCCTCCCATCCCCGCCGTTTTGTTTGGGACGTATAAATATTTTGCAAAAAGAAAAAGTCAAATTTGTGCTTCTTGTTTGTGTAAAAAAGAAAACCTTATATCAATTACATGGGAGATCCTTGAATGTTATCCTTGATACACTAACAGAAAGAGAAGAAAACAAAAGTTGATATTCATTTGCGTTGGCTACGACAGGCCTCCGACTCTAGAGTCCTCGACAAGACAACTCTGATTTTTTTTTTAAATAATTTTCCACAATCCCAATCCAACTATTTGTTTTATTCTTTTTTTTGGTTTTTAATTAGATAACTTTGTTAAAATTAATTGGTAATTTTTCATTATGTCACGTAATAAATTTCGTTATGTTGTGTTATCGTATTTCATTGCAGCTCTCAGAAAAGAAAGTCGTGCCTTTCGTTATCAGAGTGTGGAAAATGTGCATTTTGTAGCCACGGTTGTTCGGTGAAGAGTTTCCAATTCAAAACAATTTTCGGCAATTATTAATTACACATTTAAGGGGAACGATATCGAAGACAATTTCCCGGTACTAGGCGATCCATAGATGGAACTGAGGGGCAATTTCTCTCATACTAACTTATGCGGATACTAACAGATCGGGATCTTCTGTTCGTATCCGAAAGGCTAAAGTTGTTGTAGAGAAGTTTTACATGACGCTACTCGTAGAGTCGTCGGCATTTATGAGGCTGGAATGTTTTCTGCTAAAAGTGTGAGTGTTGCCACATCAACAGCCGAATATGTGGATTATATTGACTGACCACTCAAAAACATATTTGAAGTTTAAACATAGTTTTATTGGAAACTGAGGTTTACATAATCGTGGTTTAACTACGATCTCATTTACTGGGCCTTACAGCGTCCCTACCTAGACATTGTTGGCGCTCACACTTTCAATTAACACATTTAATTCGGTTTGGGTATTTTCGAAATGACACCAGCTGTTTTCCGGTGTAACATTCTACACCATCGACTGGAGAGTGTGAAGAAAGTGTGACATTTTCCTACTCATTGAAGGCAACACTTGGATAAACGATCTCAAAACCTGTTCGCCGGGTTACACTTTTTTAACAAAAGAACACAAAAATGCGGATTTAGTGCACAATGCCAAAGAAAACATAGAAAACAAACGAAATTACCAAACCCACTCAGGCCATCGGCCTTGGGATGACAGAAGCAAAAGTATTGCCAACCTAATTAGCCTATTAGAGAAAATGTTGCCATACTTTTTTACTTATATAACACCGTGTTACACACATTCTGTCCTATCAACCAAATTTACTTTTTTCGGAAAGGGGATACAAAATAAAAATACACGTGTTTCGGCGATTTTCATGTACACGTCAGAATTTTTTTTTTTTTAAGTTTGAAGTATGAAGCTCGTAGTAGCCTTTGGACCGATTTTTAACCCTTTTTCAGTGATCCAATCGAGCTGCTTTTTGGCAGGCAGACTCGAGGAAATGTCTGTATAACGTCAAATTTTTTAAAAAAAAATTTTATCAATTCTCAGATTTTTTATTATTTTTGAAAAAAAAATATTTTTTTCACTTTTCTTAGCATAACTTGAAGAGACTCCAAATTTTTAAACTACTTAAGCGTTACAAAAAAAAATGTTTTTTTTAACTGAAACCTAAAAAAAACGTTAACCATTTAAAAAAAAAAAATATGAAAATCTGAGAATTGATAAAAATTCTGACGTGTACATGAAAATCGCCGATACACGTGTACTTTTTTTTTCCCCCTCTTTCCGAATATGTGCATTTGGTTCATAAGACAGAAAAAATATATTTTTTGTAACACGGTGTAATTTTCCTAATCCTCGTAGGTGAATGATAAATAAATTTCGAATTTGTTTTTTTATTATTTCTGACATATTAATTGGATTGTGTCGTATCATTTGATTGGGAATTGATCTACTGAATTGATTTTGTAGTGTTGGGTGTGTGTTTTTTTTTCTAATCCTATTAAATTTTTGCAAATGTTATGTTGCCTTCAGTTCAAAAAAAAAATTTTTTTCGTAACGCTTAAGTAGTTTAAGAATTTGGAGTCTCTTCAAGTTATGCTAAGAAAAGTGACATAGGACAGAAAAAAATCTATTTTTTGTAACACGGTGTTATCAATCACAATTCCTGGGTTTATTGTCCACAACTTTTCCCATCCATAAAGTGTATCCCACGTATTCATAGAAATTTTAGAAAAAAATTAAGAGAAATGTATAGAGATTGTTTTTGTTTTTCTTTAACTTGTACGAATGTTGGGGTATGTTATACCGGTTGATTTCATTTGCAAATGTTAGCGTATGTTTTTTATTTAATTTTTTTTTTCAAAATGTTTCCCGTGTCCATTCCCCACCTATGATGTCCTGTTGAAAGCTTTAGTTTTATTAAATAAATCACGCTTAGCACTGACAAACCAAAAAAAAAAAAAATATCTACACCTTTCGAAGACAAAAAAAATCTTATAATTTGATTTCCTATTTATACGCAGGAAAGAACAAACATTCGCCTAAAACAATTCAACCCGCAAATACCAGACTCGAGAGTATGTCTTCAGCCAACATGATGATGACCTCACGGGGTGATGTTGTGGTGGCTGCTACCTAAATCGTAGAAACAAAAAACAAAACAAAAACTTGTACAGCAATAACAATGAAAACATAAATGTTGTAACTAGCAAAAATACCATAAAAAAACAGTAAACTGCTAATATCGCTACTACTTAATAATCCTACAGCTATTACTACTACTACTCTATCTACAACAACATCTTTTTGCATCTTTTGTTTTTGTAATTAATTTTATATCGTAACAACTAAATCGAACTGAACAACATCCATTGCACTTCAAATGCAACGATGATGATTGGAATATGTTTGCCACAACTGCTGTCGCTCTCATCATTTGCTATCATTTTTTGTAAATTCAAATTGTAACGTAATTGTTTGAATAACAACAACAACGTCGACAACGTCAACACTGCGACTCCAACATTGCCATCGCTTGCTAAACTAACCAAAAAAAAACGGCTCTCGTAACGTTGGCAACTCTTGTACAAACAAACCAACCAAAAAAAAAAACCGAAACCATCGTTAACAACAACCAATCAATCGGTATACAACAACAACAACTACACCGCATCATGCATACAAATAAATTAAACAATAACAATAAAACAAAAACTGCATTTAATACATCATCCAATAAATTAACATCATCATCATCCCCTTCGTCGACATCATCATCATCATCATCATTGCTGTCATCGACAACATTCGATGTTGATCAGCCGCAACAACAACAACAACAGCATCATCCATATCATCGCAATCATTCCCTACATCAGCATCATTATCACAATTCATACCATCATCCGCAACAACAACACCAACAACAATTCAATCCTCTGCCCTCACACTCATCGATTGCCTCCTCGATTGATTTAGAGCCATACATCGAAGCCATGGAGGCACGCACCACATCCATTGAACGCAATCCGGAAACCGATGTCTGGGCCCAGTTGCAGCAAAAAGAATCGGATATCTTGCTGGCCGCTGAGCTGGGCAAGGCACTGCTCGAGAAGAACGAGGAGCTGGTGAAGCAGCATGAAAAGCTGATAGAGGAAAATTCAATTAAAATAGAGGTAAGTGAGCTTTCCCATAATATTTCTTTTTTCTATTATTATCATTATTTTCCTATACCGTTTTTTTTTTATTATTGCGATTGTCTATTATTATTTATGGGAAATGAATTGTGGCTCCCATTCAGCTAAGAATCGATCTTGTAGAAACAAGGAAATAGAAACAAAGAAGTAAATACTTAATAAAAAAAAAACGAAAACGTCTAAAAGAAAGAAGAAAAGTTGAAAAACCTTTCACTGATCGTTCGTAAGTGCTGAGCATCTTTTGTATAGTTTGTTAATTCTAAATATGAGCCGAATGGAATCAATTGTTCATGGCGATGCCAGCATGAAATTGCCAATAATTCTTGAAAACTTATAGATTTTCTTCAAAGTAAGAGCTGCGCTCTTGGCAAATCATTGAAGATCATTGGACATGATAAGCTTATTAAAATGCTTACACCAACTAAGCATGTTTTACAAAGAATTGTAGAGAGATTTGTCCAACTCTTGCAGAGCTTTCACTGCACAGTGGTTCAGAATTAAATATCAACGGCCCTCTAATAAACATTTACATGAATAGATATCTTTTATGTATAAGATTATTTTACGTTTAAATATAAATAAATTGTTTTCATTATTCAGTTCTGTAAAAATAGATTGTGGTCAAGAACTGAGGGATTATTTTAAGACATTATTGAGTGCAATATCCGTTAAAGTGTATGAGATGCAGATCGACAAATATGATAAATGAAATTAAATTTTTTGTTTTAATTTTAACATTTGAAAAAGACATATTTTAATATGAAAAAAAAATACGTTTCATGTACAATATGAACAATTACTTCAAAATGTTAAAAAAAAACCTAAAAAAATTTTAACATGAACAAAAAATTTAAATTTTTTGCCCAATATGAACAATTACTTGAAAATGTTAAAAAAAACCCTAAAAAAAAGTATTACCTACCCTAAAATCGAAAAACTCCAAAAGTAGCAAAACTCTAGAATTGGCTCGAGTACACTTTCTACGTCCTAAAAAAAACATGTGTATAATAAAAATAACATAACTTTGAGAAAAAAAAAACAAAAACATATCTCCCTCGTCCTTCAAATCAAACAGATTCGACAATTTCATTTGATTTACAGATTTATTTGACTATTGATTTTGGCGTGTATCAAAAATATTCAATTTTATACGTCTAAAGATAATGTAATGTAACTACACAGCTCAGAGAAAACATTCAAAGCCGTGTTTCGATGTCTAGTTTTCGTTTTTTTTTTCTTTATCACAGAAAAGATGTTACGTGGTTGACAACTTGCTGCCGAAAGATTCATTTTTCACATTTCTAGAAAGCTATACAAATATTTCTTATAAAATTCCTTAAAAACAGAAGACGGAAAACTGGTCAGCAATCCCATCAACATTTTTAGACTTTTTTGGAAAAGTATTTTTAATTTTTTCGAAAAAAAATTTTTTTGTTTTGTATAAATATTTCATTGTAAAATTTTTTATTTCTTTTTTTGAAAAATATGAGCGTTTTAAACAGAAACAAAATGTTTTGGAAAATGTGATAACGTCCAGTAGGCCAATGCGAGAGGCTTGGAAAGCATGATAGGTCCAGTTTTCAATTGCTCTGATGCTTACTTTTTTTTTTTGAACAGAATACGGAAAACTGGTCTGCATTCCTATCAACATTTTCAGTGAAGACATTTTTAGACTTACAAAATAAAGATATTTTTTATTTTGTTTTCGAAAAATAATTAAATTTTTTTGAAAAAATATTTTTTTATTTTTGGTCCAGTTTCCGATTGCTTACGTCTTTTTTTTTCTGGAAAAGTACTTTTTGTTGGAAAATATTTTTTTTTGGAAAAGTACTTTTTGTTGGAAATTTTTTTCTTAATTTTTTTTGGAAAAGTATTTGTTATTATTTTTTTTTGGAATAGTATTTTTTTTATTTTTTTGGAAAAATATTTTTAATTTTTTTTGGAAAAGTAGTTTAATTTTTTTTGAAAAAATATTTTATTATGGAAATTTGTATTTCTTTTTTTAAAAAAATATCAGCAAAACTTTTTTGAAAAATGTGAAAAAACTTCAATAACAACGTTTAGTAGGCCAATGCGAGAGGCTTGGAAAGCGAGAGAGGTCCAGTTTTCAATTGCTTTGATGCTTAAATTTATTTTTTGGGAAAAATATATGTTTTTTTTTTGAAAAATATTTTTTTTTTTTGAAAAATATTTTTTTTATTTTTTTTTTTTTTTGAAAAGATTTTCTCTTTTTTGAGAATACTTTTTTTTGAAAAAATATGAAAAAACTTCAATGACAATGTTCAGTTGGTCCATGCGGCTTGACTTGAAAGCGAGAGGTCCAGTTTTCGATTGCTCTCATGCTTACATTTTTTTTGGTTTGGGAAAAGTATTTTTTTGGAAAAATATTTTTGGGAATTTTTTTTTGGAAAAATATTTTTTTTAGCAAAATATTTTTTAATTTTTAGAAAAATATTTAAAAAATTTTTTTTTGGAAATACACTTTTTTCTCTTTTTTGAAAAAATATGAAAAAACTTCACAAAAACGTTTAATAGGCCTATGAGGTCCAGTTTTCGATTGCTCTCATGCTTACATTTTTTTTTTTTGGGGAACAGTATTTTTTTGGAAAAATAATTTTTAAATTTTTTGGGAATTTTTTTTTTGAAAAGATTTTTTTTTTTTGAAAATTTTTTTTTAATTTTTTTTGGAAAAATAAATTTCTGATTTTTTGAAAAATATTTTCTTTTTGGATTTTTAGTTTCTTTTTTGAAAAAATATGAAAAAACGTCACTAACATCGTTTAATATGTCTATGAGGTCCAGTTTTCGATTGCTCTGGCGCTTACATCTTACACTCTCACAGTTAAGTAGCCAAGGATGTGGTCAATGGGGACGACCACTACCTTCATGGCTGGAAGGAGATTGTCTAGACCTCGGATGCTAGTATTAAGATGGCCATGAGATTTCCTAATACTTACTCTTAATATCTGGTCTGGTCGGCACTCTTGGTCTTGCTTTTCGAAGTCAATGGGCCTAAGGAAAGCGCGGTCGCTTCTGTCATTCATGTTATCAGCGGAATTACAACTATTTTGGTGATTTTGCTAGAGTGGTCGTGAGGCTCGTTTTGATTTAAGGTTTTCATGGCTTTGCCCTGGCTTTCTTCCCGATTTTTAGTTGCTTTGTCCTCCACGACAAATTTTGGTCGGCTTGATCTCCATGACAGAAGTGGTCAGCAATGATTCATAATTCTGTACGTGGTGGAAAGAGAGAAACAGGATTCCAGGTTCTTTATAAATTACTTTTCCCACCACCTCATCTGTCTTGTGATACATATTTGTGGTTTTATTCGACAGACTCTGGTTTCTTCTCACTAACCAAAGATGTTACCATGACTGTTGCACAGTCCCTGATGTTTTCGGCCATATGGGCGATATCTTTTCTTTGGAATTCCTTACAACAACTACATTTGAAGTCATATTGCATAAAATTGTGTACCTTTTATCACTATGTAAAATGTTTGCTTAGGTACATATTGAATATTGTCAACCAACCAATCGTCCCCATGACTAAGACAATTACAAACATTTTAAGTTTTCTCTACATTACAATATTAGCGCATTTAAGCAGACTAGCTGACTTGCCTGAAAACGTCACAGCAATCCTTCAGTCAGATTATTCAAAAAACCACTACAACGTACTTGGCATTTCACCATACCACACACTCTCATACCCGATGACGCGAGGGTGTAATTATAAAAGTACAGTTACAGTTTGAAAAATAATAATAATAATAAAAAAAAAAATAACCCATTAGTCATGCAACAATCGCGCGTCATTAATTTAAGCGGATGGACGGACTATGCGACATCATAACTAACATATGGGAATTATTCTGCCATTCGGGACCTAAATCCGACACTCGCGTTGCACTTTTGTGTACTTTGTCTTTTAATATAAATCATTTTGTTTATAAATATCATTATCGGTTTTATTTCTCTACGTTATCGTCATTTGTCATTTTGTCGTTGTTATGATGGGCCATAAATCGAAATAATCTCTTGCTATTGCGCCGCCCCCCACTGAAAAAGGTGGGTGTAGTCCTGTTGACTTTTGTATGCTTCGATTGTTAGTTCACTCCATGATGATGGCGAGTTAAATAATTTATCATTTCATTTTCCTTGCCTTTATTTGTTGAGGAACGCCAGTTGTTAATGAATCTAATATTTATTTACATGTTGAACAAGTTTTAACTTTTTTTTGTAATTCTATTTTCTTGTAACCTGACGGACAAAACCATTTCGTAGAACATATGCTGAAGTCTCTCATACAAGTTTTTTGTTTGTTTAAGAAGAAGAAAAAACAAACAAATCGAAAGAACGTTGCTTTCAAAAGAAAGTGTTCTTTTTCGTTTTTTTTTATCATTTCATGTCGTTTCATTGGAAATGCCCTTGAACTTTTCTCCCTAAGTGTGGTACACTCGAGCAAAAAATACAGACAGTGTGGAGGGAAGAAGCAAAATCGTTACCATTATCGACGTCACAAGCTAAATCAGGACTAAAGTCAAAAGTTAATTAAGGATTCAGTTATGATCATTTAAAAAATATCTAAACACTTGGTTCAATCTTTCATAAATTTCTGAGGAAATTGTTGAGAACGTCAGCCCTTCAGCATAATCTTCTTTCAACACAGGGTGTTTGCACGGAGCCAAAGTTAACTAGCACATGTGAGGACAAGTTTTGAAATTGATAAATACTTTGATCATTTAAATAATCGAGCTGATCATTAAGAATAAACGGAGGCAAATATAAAAGAATGATCTGAGACACGCTGTGTGATAAAAGTGAGGCGCCCTAAGTGGTAACAAAGTGAACTACCCTGTGTGATAACATTAAACACAGCCTGTACTCAGTGAAAGACCTATCCCTGCCCGTACTATTTTCTCATATTTCACTGTTTTGTTTGAAAAATTCTCAAATTAACCGATAAAGCTCTTAGTTAGGCAGGCTTTTCATTTCAGAAATATTAAGTTGTCGTTTGAACAGACATTTTTCCCCGAGTGTATGGAACCCATTAAAAGTCCCTCTGTGACGAGTAACTACCACTCTCATATTAACATTTTTATCAACAGCAGCAGTTTTCTTTATTATTGTTTCAACTCGTGCTCCTTACCTTACGTCCCCCCGCCACGCGGGCGGACAGACCGACCGACCAATTAAATATTCCTCTATGAGTGAAATAAACGTGTTAGACGAAATAAGTAATCGGGAGACCCGGCGTATGGAGACAGGCAATAATGAATGAATATCGATTAACAATTTACTCCTACGTACGACTGTAGGTAAATTCATTTGAAATTCTCTCCCTGTATGCGCCACTACCTTGGTTAGGTTCAAGGTGTGTCATTATCCTATCCTTAGACAAATTTGGTCGGCCTCATAAAGTTCATATGTACCCGATTATTTTAGTGTGTGTGTGTGGTTTTTTTTTCTGTGGAAGTTTTGGGAAGAAAATATGCGCATAACCTTCACTGAGGTTATGGGGCTTTGTGGTTATCTATTTTCTTTGTGGGTGGTTAATGTAAGGTTTAAGGCAAACCATTGACATTTCGTTTAGGTTTTTGGGGAATACAACCAAAAAAAAAACTGTTAGGTTAGTACGTACGTACGTTTCAATGGTAATTTTTGGGACAATACTTATTTGGTTAATAGATGTATGTGTTTGGGGAAAAGGTTATTGATCCATTTTTGGAATGTTGGGCAGTAGTTTTATTGGAATGTAACGAACTTGTGGTAAATGACCGAAGGAAGGTCTTAATGCGACGGTTCAAGTTTAGCTGTGTTGTACCCATCAAGGTTTTCGTAAGTTCAATTGAACTGGCAGACGCCTGTGCGTAGACATCATCATTGTGGTGGCAAGTGAAGGAGTAGCATCGCCGGATGATTACAGTCATTCAGGTTCAAGCATGCGGTTTTTAATATAGGGAAATGTACTTTGCCTGTACAATTATAATGCAACCCTAAGTTTTTAGGTCTACACTGCACTGTGGGCCTGGATATCTGATTCTTAATCACATCTATGAGGAGTTGTGTGACTCAGAGAGAAGTTTTGCATTTTTGTGTAGGCACGTCCTTGGTCGGTGTCGTTTGTGTCTTTATATTAAGGCAGTGAAAGTGTATTCGTTTTGGTGCTCAGATGAATCCCCAAAGACCTCTTTTCTATTTTGTAAATGTTGACTAATAAGGTGGACTCTGTGCAAAACCTTTGCACAATATTTACCTGGGATTGTTGTGTCCTTTCCACCGCAGGCATTTCAAAGGCTTGTCGCCATGACATTTTGGGCCGACAGACATTTTTGGCCAGGTAGATATCCAGGCCTTCGTTCAACCAGAGAAGTCCATTGCTGTTACTGTTGCCTACACCCTACAGCCTGATGCACATTCACTCATTGATTGTTTAACAAAATGCCAGCAAATTTGTCCACGACTTCCTGAGAAACGTATATTTTGGAAGATTTCTTCTTTCTTCATTCACCATTTCTATCACAGCTTTTTCGGAAATCAACAGGAGTCAGTTTTTAAATGGTATTTTTAGAAATTTTTCAGTTGCCTCTACCATTTAAGAAAAATAGCGTAAAAAATGGCATTTTAGTCAGAAAATTGTTGGAAAAAATATTGTAAATAAATGTTTAAGTAAAGAACTAAATTTGTGGCAATTTTTCACTTGTCTCTACCATTTAAGAAATATAGGGAAAAAATCACCATTGTGGTCAGAACATTTTTCGAAAATATATTTGAAATAAATGTGAAAGTAAAAAAACTTTATTTGTATCAGTTTTTCAGTTGTCTCTATCATTTAAGAAATATAGTGAACAAATTACGGGTTTAGCCAGAATTTTTTTTTAAAAAAAAAATTTTAAATAAATTTTTGAGTAACGAACTAAATTTGTAGAAATTTTTCAGTTGTCGCTACCATTTAGGAAATGTAGGCAAAAAATAACAGTTTTGGTCAGAAAATTTTTTAAAAAAAATATTTGAAATAAATGTCTATGTAACGAACTAAATTTGTAGAAATTAGTCAGTTGTCTCTACCATTTAAGAAAAATAGCGAAAAAATTAAACTTTTGGTCAGAATTTTTTTTTAGAAAAATATTTATAGCAATTTTTCAGTTGTCGCTACCATTTAAGAAAAATTGCGAAAAAATTGCAATTTTAACGAACTAAATTTGTAGCAATTTTTCAGTTGTCTCTACCATTTAAGAAAAATAGCGAAAAAATTAACCTTTTGGTCAGAAAATTGTTTGAAAAAATATTTTAAGTAAATGTGAAAGTAAAAAACGTTATTTATAGCAATTTTTCAGTTGTCTCTACCATTTAAGAAAAATTGCGAAAAAATTAACCTTTTGGTCAGAATTTTTTTTTTAGAAAAATATTTTAAACTAGTAAGTTGTAATGCGCCTATGGCGCCCGTTAATTTGCTTGAGAAAGTATTTGTTACTTAATTTTAAAAATTTTGTAAAAAATATTTTGAGAAAACTATTTTGTAAAAAAAAATTTCGAAAAAAAAATAAAATTTGTGGAAAAAAAATTTTTGTTGAAAAAAAATTTTTGTTGAAAAAAAAAAATTTTTTTGAAAAAAAAATTTTTGTGGAAAAAAAAAAATTTTGTTAAAAAAAAAATTTTTGTTGAAAAAAAAAATGTTTGCTGAAAAAAAAAATTTTTGTGGAAAAAAAAAAATTTGGAAAGCAAAAATTTGGAAAAAAAAAATTTGGTAAAAAAAAAATTTTTGTAAAAAAAAAAATTTGTAAGAAAAAAAAATTTTGGAAAAAAAAAATTTTGGTAAAAAAAAAATTTGGGGAAAACACAATTTCTGTACAAAAAAAATATTATTTTTTTATTATTATTATTTATAGAATTATTATAGAATGCCTATTTAAATTCCTACGTACTGCGTGACAGAGTCAGTGAATCAGTGAATCAGGGAATCAGTGTATCAGTGAATCAGTGTCGAGGGTAAATATATATTAAGATAAATGAAAAAACTATATTTATAGCAGTTTTTCAGAAAAATTGCTATAAATAAAGTTTTTGGTCGGAACATTTTTTTAAATAAAACATTTGAAATAAATGTGAAAGTAAAAAAAAATTATTTGTAGCAATTTTTCAGTTGTCGCTACCATTTGAGAAATATAGTGAACAAATTACGGGTTTAGTTAGAACATTTTTTAGAAAAAACATTTGAAATAAATGCGTGAGTAACGAATTAAATTTGTATAAAATTTTCAGTTGTCGCTACCATTTAGGAAATATAGGGAAAAAATAACAACTTTGGTCAGAACATTTTTTAAAAAAAATATTTGAAATAAATGTCTACGTAAAGAACTGCGAATTTAAGATGAAACTTTCGGAGTTTTAAAATTTGAAATATCAAAAAAAAAAACACGTGATCCACGAGAATGAAATGAATTCACAAGGAGCAACTCTTTGTGAGGGATTTTTTTCAAAAAAGCGACCTGAAATGCGGCGACTGTGAATGACATTCACGGCAAGAACATGCTAAGGCATTGCGGTTGAAGAGCTCTCACTGAAAATCGAAGCCATGTTTAGCGTAGAAATTATCATCGCGATTTGCTCTGCCGGTTGGACAGTTGTTACTGTAGTTCCCTAGTAATTTTTTGCATTTACAATGTACAATGTAGTATTTAATTCAATTATTACGATTATTAGTTCCAATCGTTTACATTATTACGATGCTGTAACAAATTCATAGAACATATCTTTAACATGCAACCAAACTCTTTGCCTATCCTGTAAACCAAACAGCAGAATCCACAATAATTTTAATTAGAAATGTTCTCAGTATTCGTATGGAGTTTACAGTCTACATGGTACATTATCAGTTATAGTCTTGTTGGTGACTTAATCATTTTTCCAATCTTATCTGAGTCATGCGTCAATAGTCCTCACAGTGTAACCAACGCCATCATATCTTGCAACCGCAACAGAATCGCAAAATGCGATAGATACGCTGATAAAAAACAAAAATACTCAACAACTGCATTTCGAACCATTTCACACCACACCGTTGATTTCCCTCGAATACTCACACACACACAGACACACAAACAGACGCTAAGAATTTTCCATTGCCATCATCGCCACCGCATACCACGCAGTGTTGTAGTCATCACGTTGGGTAGGAGTATGTCAGCTGGTGCAATTAGAATAATTACTACTTCCCTAGGCAGTAATTCGGCCATGTTGGATGTGGATATGGATGTACGGTAAAAGTATGGCCAAAATGAAAATTGCTGTAAACGAGCGGCCAACGGAGCGTTTTATTTAAATAGTGTCACGTACATGCACGAATCTAACGTATTCGTACACGTAAGTGCGTGAGTGTGACTATGGAACTCTTACCTGGCTGTCATAATGAAATAAATTTCATTTAGACACAATAGACAATAGCCGAAATGTAGAAGCCACAGCAAACGAAAATGTACATTAGGGAAGGTAAGGGAAAAATTACACTTGCATGCACAAGTACTTAGTTGAACAGGTGTTGGACTTTTGTCTGTTCTTCCGTCCGCCCGCACTCTTTCCTGCAGTTTACATTCTCCTTCTGACCGTCCTTACACCTCCTTCCCTTAGTTTACATTCTCCATTCTGATATGCTAACATTTTTCTAACGATACTCACTCACTCACCGGCACGTTCGTCCTTCTATTTTCATATGAAAATTTATTGATTTTTTTTCGCTCCCTCTTTTGTAGTGCATGTTTTTTTTTCTGCGTTGAAGTCTTCAAAATATGACATTTATTTGTGTTTCTGTTTTACTTAACGTTTATGTCTGTGACATATGAACTCATGCTTCGTTCGTCAAAGGAAATAAATGAAAGAATGAATGAATGGGGGACGGGCCTCTACGTTCCTTAATATGGATAATTAGTCGTTTCACAAAAGAAACAAACGAACGAACGTCTGACTACCTGCCCTAGTTTCACTAGTTTTCGTGACAATTTCAAAGTGAGCTTGAGGCGATCCTTGTTTTAGCTTTTCTTTTTCCAAACAACTCTGTAAACAGAAAACAGACTCGTGGAAATGTCTGTATCACGTCAAATTTTTTAAAAACAATTTTTATCAATTCTCAGATTTTCCCCAATTTTTATTATTTTTGAAAAAAAAATATTTTTTTCACTTTTCTTAGCATAACTTGAAGAGACTCCAAATTTGTAAACTACTTAAGCGCTACAAAAAAAAAATATTTTTTGAACTGAAACCTTAAAAAAAAAGATAACCAATTAAAAAAAAAATTAGGAAAATCAGAGAATTGATAAAAATCTACTTTTTAAAAAATTTGACGTGATACAGACATTTTCACGAGTCTGTCTGCCAAAAATCAGCTCGATTGGATCACTGAAAAAGGGTTCAAAATCGGTCGAAAGGCTTTCACACAGGCCACTAAAATTCTGACGTGTACATGAAAATCGCCGATACACGTGTATTTCTTTTTCCCCTCTTTCCGAATATGTGCATTTGGTTCATAGGACAGAAAAAAACCTATTTTTTGTAACACGGTGTTATGAATATTTTTTCCAATTTTCATGAAAATATATTAAGAGTTTTTCACAGCGTTCTCAGCGTTTTCTTTACAACAACATACAACTGGAGGTGTTATTTTGAATCACCCATTACTTCGGTAGCTGTCACTTTAGTAGCTTTTATTCTTTGACATTTGACAAGTAGAAACTACGCCATTACCAAAAAATGGAACAATACACGCTTCAACATAGAAGTTATTAAGATTCACTACAAAAATGGTGAAAATCTTGCTGACACAGTTCGCAAAACTAAAGCAGAAATTGGAGGAAAAATTCGAGCTGTTGGGACAAGTTAGTGATGTAACGAATGAAACCCGTGTACGTCGCTCAAGAACAACTGAGACTGTTGCTGTGTGTTGAAGAAAACCCAGGTTTGTCCACTCCTCATCGTTCTTTGTAATTGGGCATTCCACAAATGTCATTACATCGTATTTTGCATAAAGACTTGGGTTTCAGGGCTTATAAAGTTCAGTTAACACACGAACTCAAGCCGGCCGACCATCAACAACGTCGTGTCTTTGCTGATTGGGTTCTTGAAATGCATGAAAATGATCCGGAATTCCATCGAAAAATCATCTTGACTGATGAGACTTATTTCCACCTAGGTGGCTACGTCTAATTTGTCGCATCTGGCGCTCGGAAAACCCAAGAGTTATTGTTGAGAAGCCTCTCCATCCTCAACATGTGACTGTTTGGTGTGATTTAGGGTTCGGCGGGGTCTTTGGACCTTACTTTTTCGAAAATGAGGTTAGATCAACCTATACGGTGAATGAATTGCGCTATCGATAGATGATTAATGATTTTTTATGTTGGGAATTGGATGACAATGATCTGGACAACGTTTAGTTTCAACAAGACAGCGTTACGTGCCACACAAGCAACGAAACTATTGCTGTTTTACGGGAAAAGTTTCCGGACCGAAAGTTTCCGAAAAGTTTCTCCAAGAGGTGATCACAATTGGCCACCGACATCTTGTGATTCAACACCTTGCGACTTCTTCCTTTTCAGCCACGTCAAAGATAAGATCTACGCGAAGAGCTTAGCGTCGATTCAAGCCCTCAACGATAGAATTCGTGAGGCTATCGAGGACATAGGGCAGCCACTTTGCGATTTGGTTATCGACAATTTCATGAAAAGGATATGGTCCTGTAAGCGTGGTCGTGGTGGCCATTTGGCTGATGTTATTTTGCATTATGAACGGAATACCTTCCTCTTTATTATGAAAAAAACATCTGATCATTTATCTAAAAAAATTCCATTTGTCTTTGAATACCAAAATATTCTATTTTAATTATCGGATAGTTTTCAGTTGAGCGGGACAAGGTAAACGGTGTTTAGATGTAGCTCCTATACAAAATGTGTACATTCAGTGAGTTTTGGGTGCCGTCGCTCCGCAAGCCACACGTGTATGTGGTCGATTATTTAAGTCACATCGACGGCATTGTCCGTCTTTAGTTCGACCGTATGCAATTGCTGTAGCACAGTTGCTGCAATCAGTCCGTCCTTACCACCAATTACATTATGTTGACGAATGGCGGCTACCAAATGTACCAAAATGTCAAAAAATTCCATTTTTCTTTGAATACCAAAATAACACCTCTTGTTGGATAACCCTGTACAGTTTTCTCTACCATTTCAGTTTGAAAAAAGCGAGAATTTAACGATTTTAATGGGTCGGGATGTATAAAAAAGATGCCATATGGAAAATAAGCCAAAAGGAATAATAAAATATCTAAAAATATTAAAAATAAACCCCAAGTTTTGAGATTAGTTTTTCCCAATGACAAATGCTTAAATGCTTTTTTGGTCCATTTTTTCTTTTGTTTTTGTGGAATTTTGCATTTGGGGCATTTTTCATAGATCTCATTGGTTTATGCGAAAATTACTAAAAAGACCATCATGAAAAATTAAATCGTTCAGGAGTTTAGGAGTTTCTAGATTAATTTTTGATTACGCCCCAATCCCTTGGAAATGGTTGACTCTAAAACTAATCGTATTCCCTTATTCAATTTGGACTTAACGCTGAACTGACTCTGTAGCACTTTACAACAAAATGTCGATGGCTTTAAACAAATCCCATTGAAATGTAACCGCCGCCCACCCTTTCTGGTTATTCCAGTGCAAAAATAAATTTCTATTTTATGCGAATGCTGCTCTCGTCATGTTTCTAATGAATTCCTCATTAATTCGCTAAACTAATGATGTCTTCTGGGAGCTCAAATAAATTTTACTTATAGCGAGAAAAAAAAACTAGCAAAAACACAACAACACATTTTGATTCCCACGAAAATAATGGCAGTCGTGAGGTCATAAGCGTATTGGCCCTTTTGGGCTAGCTAGCAATACACGCATTCACTCAGACTGTGACTTACTCATGGAATTCTGTTTTTTTTCGGTTTGGTTTTCTGATACGTACGTATGACGACTTTACTCTTTTAGCCAAATTAAAATGTTGTTCCAATGTGATATGTAAAAAAAACAGCTCGCCTTCCTTTTTGGTAGCGGTGCCAAACCAAACCAAGCCAAAAAAAAAAAAAATAAAAATGGCCAAATTTTACCTTGAATTTGGCGAGAACAGAAAGAGAGCATGAGCGAACTGAACCGGACCATGTGTTGTTTTTTCTAGATGGCTTTAAATAATATTTTCTGGGTGTTGTTGTTATTTTGCTTAAAATAATGTCTATCTTTTGTTGTGGCTTAAATTGTTTAAACCTTTATGTGTGTGTGTGTTTTCGGTGGTTTAATTAAGTATGTATGTGTGAGCGTAGCAGGTGAATGAGGTTGGTTGGTGTGCCATGGAAAACTAGGTGAGGTCAGTTTTGAATTTATTATTTCAGCAGGAGGGTTGGTGTGTGTATTAGTTTTTTGCATGTATCCTATACACACACACTATCTATCGTATATACTTTTTCCCATGTATTGGTATGTTATTATTAATGTCGCTTTGTTTTGGTTGAAAGACTTTTACCGTCCAAAATACAATAAATCTAATTTATAGAATTGTTTCAAGTGGACTTGATCGTGAGTCATTATATACATACAACTATACAATATAAATTAAATAAGACTAAAAATACAAATATTGAAAAACATCAATAAATTTTAAGTCCATACTTAAGCAAAGGCCATACAGAGGACATACGTCCCAAGTTGTTTGCTGAACATTTACAGGAGGGCATTTAAACAGTATTTGTTTTAATTACTGACATCTAGCGTGTGTAGCCGAACTAATGTTGTCAAAAAGCAACTTGGGACGTCTGCCCTCTGTATAGTCTTTGACTTTCTGAAACATTACAAAAAATCTATAAATCTTAAATTCCTGTGCGCATCAAGTTGTACAACCAGTTGTAATGTGTGAGAGTTTGTTGGTCGTCCGTTGGATGAATATCAATTTATTTTGATTTAAGCTCATATTGACCTCATGTTTGGATCGGCTGAGGGCTTGTCATACATACAACTTCTCTACTTCATTCGCATTTGGCCATTGATGAAGTGAACAGAGTTTTGAAGAAAAAGTTAGTGTTGCCCCTCTTTTATCGCTCTATTTTTCTTTTGGTAACTTATCTTTATATTTTTCCTCCTCCAACACTTCCTCTAAAATACAGGCATTAGGGTGGAGTGAAATTCAAAAAAAAATGTTAACCTCGGAAAGAGATGTAGTCTGGGGTCCTAATGAGGGGAAAAATAAAGAAAAAAATTTTAAAAAAATTTTAGGGGTCGCGCCACTCCCTCGAAATTTGGAAATTATCGCTATTTTGGCGTTGATTTTAGAAAAATCCTAAAAATTAACGACTTAACTTATTCGAAATTTGAGGCAAATATGAGGATAATCGACTAATATTTGTAGCTTTGGTGGCGATTTCATTGTTCAGTCAATTTTCTGAAGAAGGGACGATTTGACTTATTTTACTTTTTGAAATTTTTGAACAATGAGAAAAATTTTTTTAATTTTTTTCATGCCCTTATTTCATTGTTTACGCTATTGCAAACATTTATTGACATAAAACTTTTTAGGATTTTTCTAAAATCAACGCCAAAATAGCGATAATTTCCAAATTTCGAGGGAGTGGCGCGACCCCTAAAATTTTTTTAAAATTTTTTTCTTTATTTTTCCCCTCATTAGGACCCCAGACTACATCTTTTTCCGAGGTTAACTTTTTCAAATTAAAAAAAAGCATGTTTTCACTCCACCCTAACAGGCATATCCTCTGCGTTCATGTTAAGGCTACATAACATTAGATCGGACAAGAAGTTGGTGGAAAAACAACCAATTTGGTAGTTCAACGCAATTGTACAACCAGTTGTAACGTTTGCGAATTATTGAGACGTTATGTGTTTTTTTAAAATATTACACCGTGTTACAAAAAATAGTTTTTTTTCTGCCCTATGAACCAAATGCACATATTCGGAAAGAGGGGAAAAAATAAAAATACACGTGTATCGGCGATTTTCATGTACACGTCAGAATTTTATTTTTTTAAGTTTGAAGTATAAATCTCGTAGTAGCCTGTGTGAAAGCCTTTGGACCGATTTTTAACCCTTTTTCAGTGATCCAATCGAGCTGATTTTTTGCAGGCAGACTCTGTATCACGTCAAATTTTTTAAAAAATAGATTTTTATCAATTCTCAGATTTTCCTAAATTTTTTTTTTTTTAATATGGTTATCGTTTATTTTTAGGGTTTCAGTTCAAAAAACTGAACTGAACACTTAAGTAGTTTAAAAATTTGGAGTCTCTTCAAGTTATGCTAAGAAAAGTGAAAAAAATATTTTTTTTTCAAAAATAATAAAAATTGGGGAAAATCTGAGAATTGATAAAAATCTAAATTTTTTAAAAAATAGATTTTTATCAATTCTCAGAAATTTTTTTTTTTTTAATATGGTTATCGTTTGTTTTTAGGGTTTCAGTTCAAAAAACTGAACTGAACGCTTAAGTAGTTTAAAAATTTGGAGTCTCTTCAAGTTATGCTAAGAAAAGTGAAAAAAATATTTTTTTTTCAAAAATAATAAAAATTGGGGAAAATCTGAGAATTGATTAAAATCTATTTTATAAAAAATTTTACGTGATACAGACATTTCCACGAGTCTGCCTGCCAAAAATCAGCTCGATTGGATCACTGAAAAAGCGTTAAAAATCGGTCCAAAGGCTTTCACACAGGCCACAACGAGCTTCATACTTCAAACTTAAAAAAAAAAAATTATGACGTGTGCATGAAAATCGCCGATACACGTGTATTTTTATTTTTTATCCCAAAACCAAATATTTTCTTCTAAAAGAACATTTACATTTTACAACAATTGTTGGCGTTTCCTCGTGAATATTAATAAATTTCTCAATTTAAGTAATTCAAGATACAAGTATGGAAACCGGTCAATATACAAACGTCAATTGGATGGGACAACATTACGTGGTTGTCGACGTTACAGAAATACTCATGCCACACTCATGTGCTCAATAGCATTCTCCGGACAATCAATGAGACAATCCGGTAGAAGGCACTTAACTTAAGATTTATTAATAAAAAAAAATGTGTCGTTTTGAAATTGGCACATCTTTTCCTTATTCGCCACACTGTGACAATTTTAGAAAGGATGTTGTGTTGATTTTGTTGATTCTGGACAAACAAAACAAAAACATAAATTTCATTGTAATTCATGTCGCTCTCTGTCTCTGCTTAATAGCAATAATAATATTTCGCATATGTTAATTAAATGTTAGCTGGTTTTTTATTTTATTTTATGTTAATAACACCGAGCGGCAAAACCACATGAAAAGCAAAACAAAAAACTTGAATTTGACCATCACAAAATAACAAAAAAAAAAACCGCCACACCAGTGACACGACGATGACAGAAATAAAAGTATAACAAATCTGACGTAAGTCAACTAAATTTGAACCGAAATGAAACACAGTAAATGTCACAATAAAATAAATGTATCCACCTTCGCTATGGAGTGTACGTACGTACGTACACTTGCCGCAAACGACATCATGATCATCATCATCAACATCATCATATGCGTATAATGATGACATTTCTAGGTGGGCGTTGTTTTTTTTTTCTGTGTCATTTGTTGTTCATGCGGTTACTTCTTGAGGTTCTTTAATTACAATAATATGTATTCCCAACATTGACTAAGAAGGTGCTGGTAAATGTGGGTAATTCGTATTCGTTAGATTACTGAGTTTTGCTCTTCATTTGGTGGCATTCATTTCATCGTTAACTTGAAATAGGTGCCAGTGATTATGATATCGTTGTTTCAGAGGAAAACAAAATGGAGTGATTTTCTTCACTAAAGCCACCCCTACCCACATACCTCTGCTGTCAATGAACCCTGGGTAATTGTAATGTTGGTCATACACCTGTCAATCATTATTTAGTTTTGACTGTTGGAATCAAGAAAAAGGTCCAACCCTTTTTGAAATACTGAAAAAAGTAAAGACTATGAACAAAATACATTTCAATGATTGAAAGCTAAATTAAAATTAGAACATGAAACGAAAATCATTCAATGATTCAATCGATTTACTAACTCGTCGGTGTGGCCAACACATACTCATTACTAAGGCAACCAAAAAAAAGCTCTAAAAAATATATTTTAAGCTCTTAAAAAAGCTTGAAAAACCATTAAAATAAGCCTTTAAAAAAGAAAAAAATAGCAATTAAAAATATACTTCGACATTTATCAGGAACCTTTTTTTAGAAATCTCTTCATCCACATGTAGTATTCCCACCACTACATTTGTCACATGTCTAGCTAAGGCGTCTGTGGTTTCGTCTATGGAAACCCAGAGAAAATGGTTTTGTATAGTCTCTTTAATTTTGCTGACTGTTGTTTCATACAAAGTTTTCACATACTTGTTTCGAAGGGACGACTCTGAAGGTATTTGATAAGATGTGTACTTTTTCAGATAATTTTCAATTTTCTGGTGTCGAATTTTGTATAAAGGGATATTTTCTGAAACAAACGCTTCACAGAGATCCATACAATGTTGATCAGCAGCCGATAAAGCGGCAGAAGTACCAATGAATGTTTGCTGCAATTTTCTGGTAGACTCTCTTTCTTTTAGTTCCTTATGTTTTTTTGTGTCCAAGTGTTGTTTTATGTTGAACGCTTTTTCGGAACAAATTGTTTTTGAGCATACGTTGCAGATTAAAACATGGCCATCAGTTCTCAGGTCCGTATATTCGTTCGACAGTCTTTTCAACTGAACTGATTTTTTTTTCTTTACATTTAGGCATTTTCTAAAAGAAATAGAACTTTTTAGAATAAAATTGAACAACTTACATGAATAATACATACTCACAGAAATATCAAACTCAATAAACACCCTTTTTTGTTGTTGTTTTGTCTATTACTTCGATAACTTTGCTTAAAAAACAGTTAGCGTCCTTACATAAATTTAACAATTCAATATTTACAAGTTCTTGACAGAAAATTCCAACCCAGAGTTGTTATATTATTCACAATATTAAGTGGTATTCATACAACGATGCAAAAAGAAAAGTGCACACTGTCAGACAGTCGATTACTTTCGAAAAAAAAAAAACAATCGGTTGTTGAACTTATTCGTATATAAAGTAGGGAAATATGTTAAAATAGGTACAAAAATAATAAATTTATCAATTAAAATGCATTTATGGGCAAAATATGATAAAACCAGCTCTCATGGATAAAATATGCAAAAAAAAGCTCCAACAAATATAGCTTAAAATCACGTATTCTTCAAGATCGGTATTTGTATTTAATCCATATTGATTTATCTTCAAAAATAAAAAATATGATTTTACTTTTTTTTTGGTTGCCCTACTCATTACCCTATAGGTGGTCTCTAAAAACTTCAAGTTTCCCACCTAAAATATCCTCATTTTCAATGAAAAACTCCTATCCTGGTCACAAAGTACAATTAGTCCAGACTGTCCATTTTCTTTTCGCTATCAATTGCATTTTGAATCTGCCAGCAAAGTGAAAATCAATTGTGTCACGATTGTTGTCCGTGACAGGCTCACAAACCTTTTGCCCAAACTTGAGTTTAGCAGTTAGCGGTGGGTGTCTTACTTGGGCCAAAGCTTTCTTTCAATAAATGCTGCATTGGCTTTGGAAATAATTGGGCATTATTTTTCAACATTGTTCAAAATGAAATCGATTTCATTTCACGCAGTTATGATAGTGATTTTCTGTTAAATGCGTATTGCTCTACATTTGATAATTTTCTATTATTTACTCAGTTTTTGCTTCACCGCTATCTCCTTTTCCAAGAATCCAAAAGATTATGCAAATTGCATAAAAAAGAAGACATGGAATGAAAGAAAAAAACACAAAATACCGTAGAAGTGGAAAACAGAAATGTTCATAAAACTTTCTTTTTGTTGTAGAAATGGAAAAAGTATTCTCAGATACATGTGGATTTATACGAATGGTGTCCAATATTGCCCGCATTCATTGTTTACTCTAAGCAGGCACTCTCGTAGAAAAATGTCTGTTCAAATGCATGAAAGAGGTGCGATTCTAAGGATAGATCTTTGCTTCTCATCTGTTTTTTTTATTGAAAAGTAAAGGGTGTTTTTTATTGAGGTATAGAACTTCGAATTGAAATAAAACACAAGAAAATCGTTTTAATGTCCATCAATTTGGCTTTATTGGAAGGATAATTTTATGCCATTAACGTTTAAATATGATTTCGGGCATGTGGCCGCCGCGGCTATCTCGAATAAAGCTAATTCTACAGGTCCAATTTTCAACCACTTGTTGGAACCACAACTCATCCACATTCATGCCATCCAATTCGGGAACAAAATAGTCGGTTATCATGGCTCTATACCGGTCTCCATTAACGGTAACTGACTCTCCAGCATTATTTCGGAAGAAGTATGGCCCAATGACTCCACCAGCCCATAGAGCACACCAAACAGTCAGTTTTTGTGGATGTAATGGCATAAAATGGACGGAGCTTGCGGTGAACTTCGCGAACTGAACCATTAGTTTCGAAATAAATTTGCACGATTTGCAAGCGTTGTTCTTTTGTCAACCTGTTCATGATGCAATGGCAAACCAAACTAAATATTAATCACTTGACAGCTGACAAAATGGCCGCCAGTTAAAAAAGTGATGCCAACTTAAAGTTCTATACCCCAATAAAAAACACCCTTTATTAATTACAATACAAAGTAAATAAAATAAATTCTAATATTCTAATTTTGGGTGCAAGGGTAAACCGGGTGACACAGAACATATGTTTAGATTTTTGCAGCGACAGACCAAAGCCTGTGGTGGGAATCGAACACAACCCCCACGCTGATAGGCAAGCACGCTACAAACTCGTCAACCGGGGCGCTTGTTAATAATTGTTGACATTTTCTGTGTTCAATTTTTAGAAATATCTCAAATATCTCCCTCTACTTACTGATTTCGCTTAACATTCCATGAAGGAGCACACGGAGAACTTCCCTCAAATCAGTGAGCTGTGCACGATACAATTTGTAGACTCACTGGACCGGATCTACTCCGAACGACTGATGCTTTTCTGGAGTAATGTTACTTGGCTTAGCAATTACTCTCTTACTCGAAAAGTCGCCTGCATTTGTGTGGTGGAAAACAGCGGCTTGGTTTCAAACTTGCATTTGGTTCGTTGGGTTGCACTTTTTTTTTAACAAAAAAACAATAGAGGTTCTGTGAAACAAGCTGAAAAAATTTAAAAACAAATTGTTTTCCTCATGAGTTTTTCAAGATGACACAATAATTGGCTTTGAATTTAATACAGCCGATAACACTCGAGATAAATGAAAATTCTGAAATAAAAAGTGTCATACAAAGCTGGCATCGTAACCTAGAGCCCTATCTAAAGTTATTGGCTAGATATTGACGAGACATAAGCAATGTAAACTGACAGACCCAAAGAGAGGCCATTACAAATCAAAAGTGCCTTTCTTTCTGAATGATATATGCAGTCCCTAGGCTATATTTATTCAAAATTAGTATCTAAATAATAATGAACTTTGTTTTAGGTCGATGGCCGTAGTCGCTTGTGTTTTTTTATGTAGTTTACTGTAATTTGAATTGTAAGAAATAGAACTAAAGAAATGAGGAGGAAAACCATAAATTACTGGCTTCAACGGAACAATATTTTATTGCTGGACCCATTCCATTCCTCCAACCAAAGTACATACATATGTATATACAATTTTATTTCCAGCTTTTCTCCCATCATTTCCCTTTCCGTAAACTACTGTCAAAGCAAATAAACGTTATTTATTATTTACCCCCCTCAAACAACATTTTAACAGCTCCGATTAAAAGCAAATAACAAATATAGTTTTTTTTTTTTTTTACTTATTGACGGATTTCTATTTGGACCATATATGGTCGAACATAGCTCTAAACCGCCATTGTTGTTGTTGGTTTTGGTTGTTTGTTTTATCGAGCATTTGGTATTAATCAGTTGGTACAACAACAGCAACGCCAGTAAACATTGAGTGAAACAAAATCGTATTCAATTCTGAATCGAAATCGAAACGAGTCACAGCTGTCTTCAAGTGGTCTAAGGTATAAAAAAACTGCCGCTAAAAACGGCCGAATGGAATTTTTTATGCTCGGCGATATCTTTAAAACGCACTTTTGCGCGAAATCCTACCTGATCATGTATGAAAATGGTGACATTTTTTATATTTTCGATTTGAAGAAAAAAATGTTTTTTCAAATTTTGCTGTCTTCTACTGTCTACAATCTAATTTAGGTTGAAATAAGATAGTTTATACTTCGGAAACTTCTTTTGTAGATATTAGAGCACATTTAAGTACGAATGGTAAATGGGGGGAGGATGGTTCTACAAAAAAAACTCATAACTACAGTTGGAACTGTGAATATTTTTTCGGTATTTTTCACATTTAAAAAATTGATAATTTTCACAAACGATGTGTACTTGAAATAAATAAAGTTTATTTCTAACATAAATTGATCATATATGTTGAGAAGAAAATGCGACAACTGCCTTTTTTAACTTGTCTGGGTAAGCAGAATCTTTAACAATATTTATTTTATATCTGTTCCAAAATTTCAAAAATTCACGGTGTACGGATTCGCCAGCTTGCTCTGACCAATCTGATGAGACGATGTAGCTGTCTGCTGCCCGTTAATTATTAATAACAGCTTGAAATCACATACAAATTTGAAAGAGATGTCATTGATTTTAACCAAATCAAATAAAAGTTTGACATTATCGTATGATTCCTTGATGTCTGGCACAGTGCATAGCATCAGCGATCTATTCACACTGCCCAGTTTTGGTTTCACACCCACACTACCCCCTTCTGCGTAGAGTTTTCGTTTTTTCTCCAAAACTTCATAATTTTCATCACAAAAGTAACCTTCAGGCAATATGGTCATACAGATCTTGAAAAACCCTTGACCTCCGTCGGCCATAATTTTCACTACGACATTGCCAATAATATTCCGCTTTTCAACAACGGCATCCAATAATTCTGATGCATTCGCCCAAATTACAGGTCTTTGCTCCTTCGGCTTGGAACCTTCAATATCTAAATTGAGCATAGAATTGTAGTAGACATCCTCTAATAGCTTTGAACGGTCTGACGTGTGTTTAGAAAAATATGCACAGATTTTTTTTCAGCAGACGATCGCAGGAGGTTGGTGACCTGTTTCATTTGCTTCTGTGAGGCCCCAATATTGTCTTGGAAATTGTGTAACATATCAGAACTGAAGGTTACCTGTGAACTCGTGGCTGGATTGATGATAATTCTGGATTTTAACCCCAACGTACTCAATTCCAAGTCAACATTTGTTCTGCTATTAGCTGTTGGTTCTATTTTCCGGTTTATAATATACGTTGCGACTTGTTCTTGCTGTTTCTGAGGCAGCTTACTGACCACTATTTGTTGACAATTATCACGAGCAGCTGATGCAGAACCACAGGGATGTGCCTTTCCCCTCCTAACTTCTTGGAAACATATTTTGCAGACATTCATGGTGCTAATTTCTTGTTTAATTTTCAATTTGCATGGCAGTTTGTCAATTTTAGATGCACCATTTAGTCCATTACTGATAGTCCAAATATAAAAAATGTCACCATTTTCATACATGATCAGGTAGGATTTCGCGCAAAAGTGCGTTTTAAAGGTATCGCCGAGCATAAAAAATTCCATTCGGCCGTTTTTAGCGGCAGTTTTTTTATACCTTAGACCACTTGAAGACAGCTGTGGAGTTTTCTATGGTTTAGACGGTTTTTTTCTTCTTCTCAGTCTTTCTTATATTTAGAAAATATGCGAGTCGTCTCTGTGGTGCGGAGCAACAATGAAAGCCAAATAGAAGAAATGGAAAAGAAGCACAAAGAAAGAAATGTATGTAAATGTAGGAGAATTAGTCGCATTAATATGATTTACTGGCACTTTTAATAGGAACAACAAACGCAGTGGTGGTGGCATTCAAACATACACTCAAAGAAAGAGGGTGTGTTGGATATGGAGTGTTGGTCAGGCAAGCAAAGTGGGCTGAAAGTAAAGTGGTTACCGGTTTTTGGATTGAGAGTTATGGAAAATGTCAAGGCAAATCGAATGACACAATTATAATTTATAGTATTTTGATGTTTCAACAGAATTACTTTCTAAATCGACAACGAGTGTTTTTGTCGGCAAAGACAATTTTATAATTTGTTGGAGGCGCCCCGGGTAGGTGAGTTGGTAGCGTGCTTGCCTGTCAGCGTGGGGGTTGTGGGTTCTAATCCCACCAGAGGCTTTGGTCTGTCGCTGCAAAAATCTTGCCATATGGTCTGGGTCATCCGGTTTACCCTGGGACCTTAAATTGGAATATAATTTGACTTTGTATAGTAAATAATAATAAATTAATAAATAAAATTCATTTGGGCTCTTAAACATGTTCAACGTGCAATTCTTCATGTGTGTTGTGTTGCACCGTTATGCAAACAATAAACGATTCTGGACCGTCAGTCCAGCAAGCCGTTTGTAAAATAGAGCCCCAACTGCCACCGAAGTCTTGGAGAATGGCGTTACTGCTAATCAAGTTGTGGCTGCCACATGAATGACATCGTGTTTCAGAAATAATGCGATTGCCAAATTTTCTTTATCTTCCTAATTTGTAAAAATGAACAATTGTCTTTTACCCACCCTTTAGTCAGCTCATAATCCCCAGTGGCTGGATGCACAGAAAAAAAAATCCGAACACACAAAAAAAGTAAAAAAATCACAGATTAAATTATTTAAAAAGAAATGCTAATACTTAAATTTTAATCAAAATTCGATTACTTTTTTCTCATAAACATGAAGTTTCATATATTTTACACAATTTATTTTAATTTTCCATGAACATTGGAAAAATGAGAATTACGAAATTTTTTTAATCGAAGAAATATTTTCTTGAAATTTTTTTTTTTTTATTTTTTTAATTACTATACAAAGTAAATTGAAATTATAATTTTGGATCTAAAGATTTTGGCTAGATTTTTGCAGCGACCGATGAAAGCCTCTTTTGCGAATGTATGAAATGTTTCATACAATTTAGGAAATATTTTATGAATTATTTCATTTATTTTTTGAAATTTTTTATGTATTTTATGAAGATTATTTTCTTAAAGTATATATGAAATATTTCCGGAGTTATGTAAAATGTTTCTTCGATTTTGTAAAATATTTCCTCGATTTTATGAAATGTTTCATACATTTCATATTTATTATTATTATTATTTCACTTATTTTTTGAAATTTTTCATGTATTTCATGAAATGTTTTATATTCTTTATGAATGTTTCACATATTTTAGGAAATGTTTCACATATTTTATAGAATTTGTTAAATTGTGAACAAACATTAGGAAAATGAGAATCACAAAATGTTATTATCCAAAGAAATATTTTCAATGAAATATTTATGATATATTTTATGAAATATTGATTATATTTTACATAATTCGTGTTAATTGTGAATGAACATTAGGAAAATGAGAATCACGAAATTTTCTATTTTTTTACGCGAAGAAATATTTTTATGAAATATTTCATATATTTTACGAAGGATTTTATGTATTTTACAAAATTCGTTTTAGTTGCGAATGAAAATTAGGAAAATAAGAATCACAAAATTTTATTATCCAAAGAAATATTTTCAATGAAATATTTATGATATATTTTATGAAATATTGATTATATTTTACATAATTCGTGTTAATTGTGAATGAACATTAGGAAAATGAGAATCACGAAATTTTCTATTTTTTTACGCGAAGAAATATTTTTATGAAATATTTCATATATTTTACGAAGGATTTTATGTATTTTACAAAATTCGTTTCAGTTGCAAATGAACATTATAAAAATGAGAATCACGAAATTTTCCAATTTGTTTTCACCCAAAGAAATATTTCATATTATTTATGAAATATGTCATATTTCATATGTTGAAATGTGTCAAAAAATGTTTCATATTTTTCGTGATATGTTTCATATATTTTACATAATTTGTTTTAATGGTTAATAAAAATAAGAATTAGAAATTTCCTAATTTTTCCTAAGAAATTCCTAATTTCCTAAGAAATATTTTTATGTATTATTTCTTAACTTATGTAAAATATTTTCTCTGTTCTATGAAATGTTTGTTAATTTTACGAAATGTTTCTTATATTTTATGTAATGTTTCATATATTTTATGAAATGTTTCTTATATTTTTGGAAATGTTTCTTAAATTTAATGATTTATTTCATATATTTATAGAATGTTTCTTATATTTTATGAAATGTTTCATATATTTTTTGAATTGTTTCATATATTTGTTTTTAGTGTGAATAAATATAAAGATGAATGAGAATTACTTCTATATGTATTATTTCTAGCATTCTAAAAGCAGATCTGAACTCATATGGGAACGGCGATGTGGTAACAGCGCTCCCGAACATTTGTCGGTTAATTCCCTCCCTGTTCATTGACCTTTCTCGATTATTTGCCTCAATTTCTGAAACCCCGTTAAGTCTGCTCCTTTTTTTATACAAAAAACCATGGATAATTATCTCTGGCTCATTAATTATATCGTTGAATTAATCAACAAATTTTTTCCCCAGAATGAAGTTGACTTTGAATTTCGCCCGTTTATTTACAATCCAAATTTTGTGTTTGAATTTAAGAAAACCACTTTAAAAGAACACATCGTTATCAATTAAAGAAAATGTGAGAATTATATTTAAATAAAAATATAATTCATTCAAAAAAAGTGTTTCAATTTGATAGTATTTGTGCCCAAACGAGGGGGTTCGACCCAAAAATAATTCAAACCTTGAATGTACTCCATCGAAACTAAACTCTTCTAGGAACAATTCGACTAACCTTGATGTGAAAAATCTGAAGTTGTTCTTCCACCGCCACCCGGTGAACCAGTCTTGCTGTTAAGAAACCTTCGTGTTTCTTTATTTTTTTTTTTTTTGGTAAAACCATTCTCATTTGCCGCAAAAAAAAAAAAAACAAACAAACTACTGGTAATTCCAAAAGTAATCGCGTTGAAACCATAAAATAAAACACGAATCCCAACATGTTGCTGCTCCACATTACAATTAGAAGAAACACCGTTGGTCTATTGCGTTTGTTATGCGGTGGACCTCACCCAACAACGATCACCAGACGGCAAATATTCTTGGACGTTTATGGCGGCAGGTTTGGTTTTGTTTTGTTTAGTTTTTTTATTTTTGTATGAAAAAGATTTGACCAAATTGTTGTTGATTAATAGGAAACGTAGCAGCTAAAAACGGCAAATGCTGTACACATGGCGTAATTTAAAAAAAAAAATCTTGATTACACAGTTGATTTTTTTGTAGTTAGTTAGTTTTCCCGTTGATGTTGCCCATGTGCGAGAGTGTATGTGTGTGTTTGGTGTTTCCAACTCTCCAGCCAGCCCCATATGAAGTTCATTAACTTTGGCTAAATTGTTGATTCATGCAATCCAACATTTACGAAATGATCTCATTGTTATTTTTTTTGTTTTATGCCAGGTCATTTAACTGATTTTTGTTTTTGGCTTATGGTAGTTGTGTCGTTGTTGCACAGTGGACTGAAATCGAAGAGAACAAAACAAAAGCACACACACACAGTAATGTTGAACATAATGCCTGACATAAAGGGTAACGTTGCCTAAATGCAGAACTTCTGGGCCACTAGAAATTACATAACCATTATGACCCAGCAATCCCGAATCGGATGGATATCTTCAAAACCATCGTATTTAGCAAAAAATCGTTTAACATCTTTTCTCTTCGTCTCTTTGAGTATTTCAGAAAAATTCAAACCCCAGCAAAATTGGTAGATTTCTTAACATCCAAATTAAGGCAAACAATGAAAATTAACTCAAAATCATCCAAGACGACGCGGAACTCTCCACGAGATGGCTCAGCAGTCGCAAATCGGATGGATATCTTCAAAACCATCAGATTTAGCAAAAAATCGTTTAACATCTTTTCTCTTCGTCTCTTTGAGTAGTTTAAAACAATTCAAACCCAAAGAAAATTGGTAGTAGGATATGAAAGTTATAGGCTTTGGAAAATGTCTTAACATCCGAATTTAGAAAAACAAAAAATAATGAACTCAAAATCATCCAAGACGACGCAGAACAAATCGTATGGATATCTTCAAAACCATCAGATTTATCAAAAAATAGTTTAACACATTTTCTCTTCGTCTCTTTGAGTAGTTTAAAATAATTCAAACCCCTGCAAAATTGGTAGTAGGATATGAAAGTTATGGGCTTTGGAAAATGTCTTAACATCCGAATTTAGAAAAACAAAAAATAATGAACTCAAAATCATCCAAGACGACGCATCGTATCGATATCTTCAAAACCATCAGATTTATCAAAAAAATCGATTTTCATCTTTTCTCTTCGTCTCTTTGAGTGGTTTAAAATAATTCAAACCCCTGCAAAATTGGTAGTAGGATATGAAAGTTATTGGCTTTGGAAAATGTCTTAACATCCGAATTTAGAAAAACAAAAAATAATGAACTAAAAATCATCCAAGACGACGCAGAACAAATCGTATGGATATCTTCAAAACCATCAGATTTAGCAAAAAATCGTTTAACATATTTTCTCTTCGTCTCTTTGAGTAGTTTAAAACAATTCAAACCCATAGAAAATTGGTAGTAGGATATGAAAGTTATTGGCTTTGGAAAATGTCTTAACATCCGAATTTAGAAAAACAAAAAATAATTAACTCAAAATCATCCAAGACGACGCAGAACTCTCCAGGAGATGGCTCAGCAGTTGCAAATCGTATGGATATCTTCAAAACCATCAGATTTAGCAAAAAATCGTTCAACATCTTTTCTCTTCGTCTCTTTGAGTAGTTCAGAAAAAATCAAACCCATAGAAAATTGGTAGTAGGATATGAAAGTTATGGGCTTTGGAAAATGTCTTAACATCCGAATTTAGAAAAACAAAAAATAATGAACTAAAAATCATCCAAGACGACGCAGAACAAATCGTATGGATATCTTCAAAACCATCAGATTTAGCAAAAAATCGTTTAACATATTTTCTCTTCGTCTCTTTGAGTAGTTTAAAATAATTCAAACCCCTGCAAAATTGGTAGTAGGATATGAAAGTTATGGGATTTGGAAAACGTCTTAACATCCGAATTTAGAAAAACAAAAAATATTGAACTAAAAATCATCCAAGACGACGCAGAACAAATCGTATGGATATCTTCAAACCATCAGATTTAGCAAAAAATCGTTGAACATATTTTCTCTTCGCCTCTTTGAGTAGTCTAAAAAAATTCAAACCCCAGCAAAATTGGTTGAAGGATATGAAAGTTATAGGCTTTGGAAAACGTCTTAACATCAGAAGAAAAAACCCGAAATCAGAACCAACTTATTATTTCTGCTATTTTTTTCCTATAAGTTGTATTCCAATCGATTTTGTTGTTTGACATAAGCGGAATTTCCTTTTTATTTCAACCCACTGTGCTGATGTTTTACAAATATATCTTTCCTCGCTGTTTAATGCCATATATTGCAAATTGTTGATTATTGTTGCCATTGTTATAGTTGGTGATTTTGTTATTGTTTGCAATATTATTAAATTGAACATAATTTCAAAATCGCCTCTGCGATATTTCAACTCTGTTTCCAATTTGTTGAAAACAGCCCACATCATTGGCTTTAATGGCCACCGCAAAAACGAAACGGAGTTGTAAATGTTAAGCGCTGACTTTAGATCTGATTTTAACACAAACAACATAACAAATATTGTTATTATATTTGTGGTTGTTGTTATTGTTTTTCAATGTGTTCAAATGTTTTATTAAATGTTTTGTCTAGTCTAACTGGTGTTGTGGTTATGGCCACATTAGTTTCTGAGCGATTCTTAATGGATGTTTCTGCTCTGTTAGATGCCATACAAAAACGGTCAACATCGTGGTTTTTTCCATTTTTTTTTTTTGTTAAATCATAGAATCTGTAATTATTGGAAAATTAGTTTGAAAGCGAAAATAAAAATATGATATTGAAAAGCAAAAGTTTTTTTCTTTTTCTTGCAAAGACATTAGTTTTAAACGTTGGGCGAAATCGTAATTATGTGTTAGACGTAGAAGTACAAAAAAATGTGGCAACAAATATCTTAACAGACATTTGAGTTTGGATTCTGAAACTTTGAGGGTTAACGTCGACAGTGGTGTTGAAAATGCCAGCAGAAGATAATGGATTAATGTATTGACGTATAAGTAATATTAGCAAAGCATTTAAAACATGTTTTTGTTGTTGATACCATAAGCTTTGTTATAACTGTAAAATTACAAAATAATAGTCCACTGGGGTGTTTCTACAAAAATAATAATTTGATATTTTTCATAATTATGTGCAAATCAAAAAAAAAACTGTTCCAAATTAAGTGGATTTTTTTTTATTATCTCCCAGGAAACTGTAATCTCCCCCTTTAATCGTTCTACCATTGAAACTTGAAATCTCCCACATACGATTAAAATCCAATTAATCTATTTCATCATTTGAATACAATTTTCTTTCCCGTTAAGTCATTACGTTTCAATCATCAAAGGAAATGTGAAAATTAATCAACTGGTGATGAGAGTTCATTTCATGTCTTCCTTTCATCATCCCTTTGCTCTATTTTTTTTTTAAAGAAATTTTTAGACAAACCCACTATCAATTTTTTTTGTAATGAAGTCATAATTAATTTCACCAGCGGATATAGGAAATTGTTGACTAGTCTAATTATGTGGTACAAGTGTTCATGGTTGATGAATATTCATTTCATCTGAATATCTTTTTCTCCAGTCATGGTCTTTTCAATGTTGACTTTTTATTGTTGTTTTTTTCTCTCTCTCTTTAAAAAATTTCCAAAGATACTGCATTGTCATGGATATCTTTGGGTATTGCATTCCAGGTTCTTTGTTTGATTAAGTCTACACATACGTGTAAAAACAGATAAACATAATGCGAAGCTTTGTAATGCTCCATGTATTCGTTGTGATTGCCATGAGGTTTTTTTTTTTTTATCGATTACACACATTCTTTAATAAATGTCTCTGTAATGACTACAGCTTAATTTTTTTTTTTTTTTTTTTTAGTTTTGATTAACTTTTTCTACCAACTATTATATTTGTTTTATTGCAAAGCGTGACTTTTTAAACTTTTGGCTTTTAATAATTTTTTCGATAACACAGACAATTTTTACAAGCGAATAAAATACTTATTAAAATCGATAAATCAATGCCTGCCATTTAGTTTTTAATGATAATGGCCCACTTTTTCCGACATTTCGACCAGTTCTCAGCAATGGCATGAGTAATGTCCATAAAACAATAGTTCAGCACATAAGAGACGGCCAATTGACAGTGCCAAGATTTGACGTTAATTGCTCACCAAATTCATCCTGAATTGGTTGCTGGTATTTCATTCTCTTTGGCAGGTGGCAATGCCCTGTGCAACTAAGTCCAGGTTTGATCATCGTACGGTAACTTGGTCAACTGACCGGCTCAATGACAGCTCTTCGGACAAAATTCGTCAGTTCTGGGTTATCCTTTTCCAGCTCTGCAACAACTTTTCAATTGAAAAGAGCTATACTTTTCCAGCTTTACTAATGTCCATTCACCTAAAAGACGCCTGGCTTCCGGTCCTGCTGCATTTTGCGCAACATTTTTTTTATATTTTTTTGATTTATTTTATTTTATTTTTTTTTTTTGGTTTATTTTATTTTATTTTATTTTATTTCATTTTATTTTATTTTATTTTATTTTATTTTATTTTATTTTATTTTATTTTATTTTATTTTATTTTATTTTATTTTATTTTATTTTATTTTATTTTAATATGTCATAACTCGTAAACAACTCGTTCGATTTTCTTGAAATAAATTTTAAAACCTTGAATTTTAAATAATCTTCGGCCTTTATCCTCAGTGATTATTAATGTGAATTACAGTTTTGGAGTTATAAACACATTTAAGACAGTGTAGAACTCATTGAGTGGTTTCAATTCTTCACTATTTTTTTAGTGTGAACACATTTTCTTGGCTCCATAAAAATAATAATTTACGTTTATTAAAAATGATTTTTGTATTTAAACAATGACGAAATGTTCCCAGGTACAGAACAAGTTTTAACCGCAGGCCAAGTTAATCGATTACTGATTAATTGACTCAATATTAACATTTGTGAAAGGTTCCCACGGCTGAATTGTTACTCCAGCTCCTATACGAGTGTATCTTTCTCTACTGTCTACTGGTTGGCCACAACAAGTTCTTAGAATTCTTACGTCTATTTGATGTCTTTCTATTTTCGGAATAGAAAATCCCGTATTTGAACCGCAATAATTACAGCAAAAAAAAAATATTAAAAAAATAATCAATTGCGAGCTGGCAAACTGCAGCGACAGGCAAAACTAATTTCAACTGAAATTTAATTAACTCTTAACCATCTCTGGCATTGCACAATACTCCATCACACAAGTGGACATAATCAATTTTCACAACTAAGCCATGCTTAAATTCGTGTTTGTTTGTAGAACTATTTCATCCAATTCCGTTCCTTTTCTTTTAGCGATAAAACGTGTTTGGTTTTTTTTTTATTGTTTTGACGGGTTTGGGGGGGGGGGGGGGGGAACAAAGAATGCATTCATTGTACACTCTCGCAGTGTATTGTTAATTTTTAATAGCAATTTTGCGCTAAACAACAGCAAAACAAAAAATAAATATATAAAATCCACTTTGAAAGCTGTATTAATTCAAGGTTTACCACTACGGCGACCGACTGATAATGTTGGTGGTGGCGGTTTTTTTTCTTCTAATATATCACTCACACAACAACTCTCAGTTCCAACAACAACGACAGAGTGTCCGGTTAATAATAACATAAATATCAAAATGTACAATAACACAAAAGTTAAAAAAAAAACTTTTTCAAAATGTATTCGTTAACTTAACGTTGAATGATTCATACTGTGTATGCTGGAAGGAAGAGTCAATCAATAGTTGTAAAAATAGTTTTTGTCTAATGATAGTTTAGTTATCCATCAAGCGTTTTTCTGATTGAGCTATAGTTGTTGTTGTTGTTTTTTTCAAATAAATATTTACTCGCACTCGCCATTGGACATTTAATGATGATTCATTTGCTTGATCTCTAAATTGTAATGTTATTGATTTGCTGTTAATGATAGTTTTAATTTGTTGTGTTTGCGGTGGTGTTTGAAATAAAACACAGAAGCGTCTTTATTTTTCAGGTCTCGGGATGTTGTTTCCTACTTAGCATTTGACTGACACCTGTTTAAGTTGTAGGCTTATTCACACAATCACAAATTCATAAAGCCATAAGCCTGGCCGAAAAGCAGGATCGCCGGAAATTTACATTTCATGTAATCGAAGTGGAGCAACACCCAACTGAACAAATATCTAAGCCCAGTCAACTTTACATGCAAATCGTGCAATTTCTTTTTGCTTATTTTTAAAGTATTTAAAAAAGGACAAAATAAAGTATTCGCTTAATTGTTATCAGGAAAATACCGTACATTTGGTTAATTTCTCCGAAATGTTCACTAATAAGTCCGAATAATTGAAAAAATGTTTAATTTAACTGAATTTCGTTTGTTTTTTGTGCAGAGAATGGAGCCGCCACTAAATTTAAGTTCGTAGGCGTCAAAATTGCGGCTGGCTTTAATGTGAAATTTGAATTTACCAAAGGCACAGATTTCTTACAATGATTTAATGATTTCAATTAAGCAAATTTGTTTTTGTAGAGTAAGTTTGATTCAAATTATGAGAGTGAAACGTATTAAAAATTGGAATTATTAATTGGGTTAAATATTTTGTTTCAATTAAGAAGCTTTTTCAGTAAAGGGGTTTTTAATTAAGCGGATGCGACTGTTTATAAACAAACGAAGTATTTCATGAACATTTTAGTTGACATTAAATATTCCTTAAATATTCAAAATAGCAAAATAGGAATTCTGCTGAATGCGTGATATTTCCTAAGCTAGAAGTTACAGAGAAACCAAGTTTGTTTTTTAGTTTTTTTTTTCAATCTTTATTCTTTATACAGAATATTAATGTTTCAAGCATTTTAAGAAGATTTCTATTTTGTAATAAATCAATTATCTCGAACTCGAACAAAAGGAACAATAAAGAAACTAAAGTAAACTTCCGATGATTTTTGGCTGTAATTAAAAAAAAAATAAAAACTTTGATTCTTCTTGTGGATTATTTTTATTTGGTCTTTTAATTTTTTTTTTTATATCATGTCGAGAATATGATGTCTTGTAAATGGCCGCCGCCAGAGTTGTCACTGACATTAGGGGCCAATCGCAAAATGTATTGCATTTTCTGATAGAAGGATTACTTTTGCGCCACCCGTTAAAATTCACGAGACACTCCAGAAAATATCAGAAATTTGTGTTGACCTCTCGAAGGACCATTTCTAAAAGGCTGAACTTCTTTTTGTTTTACGCATTTTCATTCGGAGCTTTTTCTTTTGTAACATTTCTAGTGATTGTTCTAGTTTTAATGGGCAGCCGAGGTGTGATTGATGTTGTGCGCAAGAAACCCAGGTTCATATTCTGTTACCACCTCGTAGCGGCCGGAGACTATACGATTACAAGAATAATTGCTAAAAAAAAAATGTATCAAGTTGGTTTTTGGTTTTTTTTTCTGGGACGACCTTTTTCTTTTGATTTTTTTTTAATATATTCTCGTGGACGTTCGTGGTGTGATGGTGTGTGCAACTATCACACAAGTAAACCCAGGTTCAAAACCGGGTAAGACCATTAAAATTTTTCAGCGGCTGTTTTCCAGCTCGTAAATGCTGGCGACTTTACAAGTAAGAGAGTAATCTTTAAGCCATGTAAAACTTCTCCAGAAAAGCATTAGCCGTTCGGAGCCGGCTTTAAAACAGTAGGTCCCGTTCAGTGAGTATACACAATTATATCGTGGATAGCTGACTGATTCGAAATAATTTCGCCGTCTGCGATTTCATGGAATGTTAAGAGAAATAAGTAAAGTATATTCGGGTCTGATTTGCCAAAGTGACAATTCCTTTAAATACATTTTTTAAAAAAAGCAATTTTTTGTATCCGGTTGGGTGTATTTAGTTTATTTGACCGACTTCTATTACCATTGGGAGCAACTTTTTTCATTTCCAGAGATTATTGTAACGTAGTCGCGATTCGATTTGTTAACTTCCATGGATTATTGTAGCGGACAAGAAGCCGAAATAAATATCGTCTTTAGAATATTCAATGTTTTTTAGCTGCCTTTGTTTCCCCGAAGCCACTAGACATTTTTGTAGCCATTTAAAATTTCTTTAGGAAAAAAAACATATTTTTTAAAGCTAGGACCCCATTATTTTATGAAACCACTAGAGAAAAAAGATCCCAGTTCAGTTTTTGGTCTTCTTAAAAATTATTTTTTGTTTTGTTTAGAAAATGTTTTCAATTGTTTTTCATTTTCATTATTTTTTTTGTATTTTCGAAATTCTACAAAATTCCCTCACAGTTCACTGCTCCTGACCCAGTCCACAAAAGTTCTTGTTATGCTCTAAATATCTTTCAACTACGCCTGCCACTCAGCTCATGCATGCAAGGGCTGTCTTCTTCCATATTTTCTTCAATTCAGCTCACTCTCACCTTTAACATGTTTGTTTTCTGACAGTACAAATAACCGATCGTCGGTCAGAAGAAGTTGAAACACAAAACAAACGCTTTCTAATTGAGAATTCTGACAGCCATAACTTTCTAGCATGTTCGTCTCTACGTGTAGCTATAAATACATATTTGAATTAAAAAAGGCGTTAATTTAATTAGAAAGTATGTGTTTGCGTAGAGAGAATTTTGCTAGAAACAATTTAAAAAATTAACAAAGTAAAACAAGCAAACATCGCAATAAATCGTATTCTATTCCAAATGAGATGTTCTTTAAGCGTAAACACTTAGTAGACATCAATCGGTCAGATCGTTAAATTGTAAAAGAATTATGAATTTACTTCAGTTGTAAAGTCAATGAATTTGGCACTACAATGAGTTGACTGTGAGCCACTAGTGGGAGGGATGTCCATCTTAATGGTCTTCCATTCAGATCGATAACCTACGACTATTATGGTGAGCTGTGACACCCACTTCTGCCGCCAAGTCACAACAAACCGCCAGCGAGCAACTTCAGAAGAACTGACTGATTCTCAAGTGAATGTAGAGGCGGATTTAATAAATTCAATTTACACTCGACGATGATTCAAAATGCAAATGAATGAAACGAATGAAGTCATGTTTCAAATTCAAAACGTGTTTTATGTTTTTTTGTTTATTTTGTTTTGTTTTGGTTAATTTCAAGTTTAAGTTTTTTTTTTTTGCAAAACCAAAAACACACACACACTCAGTGTATAAAATATTTAATTTAATGGTTTTTTATGCAAATACTTAAAGAAAAACCAGTTCGCCATCTCCTTTATCCCAATGTGAGTCTGAGTCTTTCATATTTTTTTTTTGGTTAAACAAATAATAACAATCCACCGAATTGTCTGAACGCGAAAAGAAATCGTTTGCAAAAATCAACATGAATCATTCAAACGAAAAAAAAAAGTAGAAAACCTCAAATGTTATAGAGTTTTGAGTCGGGTTTCAGCTTTTTGGCCATGTTAGCAACCCATTCAGCAGACGTCGTAATACTTACCTTAAGTACTTCGAATAGCGTACGTACCATTCGCTCGTTCGTCTGTATTTAATATAACGATATATATATTTTTGTTTTTGATTCGACAAATAGCTTATACTCGTAACTCAATAATAATGCCATACATAACAGCAGCGATAAGTCTTATGGAAAAGGGGACATGCAAAATGGAGTGATGGTTTCCCCAAACATTTGACACATTTGGCGACATAACCTCCAAATAAAATAATCCCCAAAGTGAAAAAGCTATGAAAAATCCATTTGGGGATTTGTTCATCTTGTGTTATAGGTATCATGACTAGTTTTTGGGGTTATTTCTTTAAAAAAAAAAAAATAACCCCCAAATGAAATCAATGAAATCAATGGAGACCAAACAAATTTTGGTTTTTACATTTTTGGGGTTTATTTCTTTTCTTGCTTGTTGATTATCTCATAAAGTTTGGGCGTGAATTGTTTTTTTCTGTTGTACCTCCTAGTCCCCTACAACCCAACAGCTTCTGTCACATGTCTCAACCTTTAGTCTCATTCAAATCAGCCTTCTAATGAGTCAGTATGCCGTCCTAATGTCCAAACCCAATGGAACATCGGGTCTTTATAGCGAAGCAACAGCAAAGAGGCCAATGATTGGCTTACCAGTGTTGCCAGACCATGAGACTCGAATTTTTCAAAATTATTGCCAGAATGTTTAAACTAATATTGGCAATAATATGCGCACGCATTTATTCAACAATCTTCCACTGTCATTTGTTTTTTTTTCTGTTTTCTAATATTTTCGGAGACCTAATAAGTTTTTGTAATCATCTCGAAGGACCATATTTATCGTATCCTGTTTGAGGCCACTTATAATTATGGCGTTTTACTTTTTTTGTTTAATTTATTTTAATTACACGAATGGATGTAATTTAAATTAAATGATTAATGAAACTGCTGCTTTGCCTTAAATGACCGTCGTTTTCCGTCTTTCGCAGTTCACGTCACGAATGGCACCCTTTCAACTTTGCTCGTTCAACTCGAATGGACTGAACTGGTCCGCTGGCGGCCACATGTTAGCAAAACCCAATTCCCACATAATCCTCTCTTCAATGACTGAGTTTAGTTTGTTCGATGTTCCCTTATCACTTGTGAAGGAAACTAATTGATTTTTTTCGCAGTTGTCACAAATGGTCCTTCGAGCCAATCGAAAACCACTCATTTATTTGCCTTAACATTCCATTACAGGAACTGAAGGAACTGAGATGTTCACGATACAATTTATTGACTCACTGACCGCGACCCAATATCTTAAAGCCGGCTCCAAACGTCTAATGCTTTTCTAGAGGAGTTTTACATGGCTTCGAGATTACGAATTGGAAGCAGCCGCTGAAAAATGTTCGCTGGTCCTGCCAGGTTTCAACCCTGGATTCTGCTGTATGAAAGTCGCACACACTACCTATCACACCGCAACAATCCGCATCGAAAACCACCACATTCTTAATAAAAAATACGGACAACTTTTGCCAAGCCTCGAAACCCCGCATCTGTGAAGAGTCAACCAATGGGACGAATGACTGCGAAAGGAGGCGAATGATTGACTCACCAGTGTTTCCAGTACATCAGACTTCTATAATTATAGGCAGAGTGTTAAAAATAATAATGATACTAGTCAACAATCTTCCAGTGTCATTTGTTTCTTAATATTTTCCATGACCGATACAGTTTTTTTAATCGTCTCGAAGGACCATATTTATCGTATTCGATTTGATGCCACTTATAATCCTGCGTTTAATAACTTGGTTTATGTTGTTCAATGTTCATTAATATTTTTAGTGACCGATAACGTTTCTTGCATAACTTGGTTTATGTTGTTCAATGTTCATTAATATTTTTAGTGACCGATAAGATTTCTTTAGTCGTCGCGATGGACCATATTTGATAGTATCCGATTTGACGCCACTTATAATACTGCATTTAATAACTTGGTTTAGGTTGTTCAATATTCATTAATATTTTCAATGGCCGATAACATTTTTTTTAATCGTCTCGAAGGACCAAATTTATCCGATTTGAAGCCACTTCCTGCGTTCAATAACATACTTTATGTTGTTCAATGTTAATTTTTTGCCATTTTTTTTAAAAGAAATTGATTGGTTCACCATACAATCTGTTAAAAATGGTCCTTCGAGACAATTGAAAACCATTACCTGTTTTCAAAATACTGACAACTTTTGGAGAGCTTCGAAACCTTGGATATGTAATGAGACTATACTATATATTTTTTTTTTTTGAAAGACATTCTAGGCAGGTGGAGAGTCTATTTACAGTAATAGTAGTACGTCTGCAAACTCTAGATGACTCTACGTCAAATGTGAGTTCGTAGAAAATGGCATGGCAGCCCTTTGATATGAGATATGACTAATGGAATGAACAGAAAACGGAATCAACCTAAAATAAATAGGAAAATATTTGTTGAGCCTGGGAATAATACGAAACATTTGGTGATTTTTAAGAAAAATTGTTTTTTTGTTGCCATTTTTCAAACACAAAATTTTGTCCACCATTGCCATCGTCCCAAAAGTATTTCCTTCACACCCTTTCCTAATACTTATTTTGGTTTCCTTATACCAAATCAAAAAATAAATAATAATGCCTCGAATAGCCCAACAAATCAACGCCATCATCATCACGAGTCGGCATTTATAATGCGACAGTATAATATTGGGAATAATAAATAACAACAAAAATATTTATGTGAAAATTCCATATTTAAAATACAACAAAGACCCCAGACCAACGCCAAGATTGTGGTTTATGTTGTGTTTTAGGGCTAAAATAACCGGTTACTTGTGTTTATTTATAAGAGACAAATACAACTCTGTTGCATCAGTAACGATTTCAGAAAGTTTGACTATCTCTTGAAAAGGAAACAAAAATCGAAATCAGTCCTTCATTAAAATGTGAATTAATTCATTTTATTAAGAATTTTTTTCTAGGAAAATTCTACATATCTGCAAGATTAATCTCCTAGGGCACGCTGAAGGCAACGCGAAAAAAGAAGCTGACATTTTTAAACAGAGCACAGAATATCGTACAGAACTCACTGTTTTTGAAAGAAGTTCCCCGATAACTTAATGACCAAAAACAATTTCCAATGTTATCGGTTACTTTATCGTACTCCAAACAAATTCCCCATCACTAGCATGTATTTCGTATGTATGTGAACATTTCCCAAAGACTTTATGCAAATTGCAAGTGTATTTTTTTTATATTTCTCGCCATTACCATTCAATACGACACTTTCGTGGCGCTGTCATAGACAAAATGCGGCATATAAGTACATACGCAAGTATTTATTTACTCGGTACCAACTAATGCCACCGTTTTTTGCTTAAATTTATACAAAAACACCCTCTTCCTACTACGTCTGCAACTACTCCTTCTTTGCACCCAACCGAATACAACAAAAGAAATAAATGTTTAACCTTAATTTCTATTCGAACAACTAAATTCGATATGACGATTTCTACACATTCAAGAATCCAATAAGGAAGTAACTAAAGTGCTAACTATATAAAAAAAAATATATTGAGGTTATGTATATTATATAAAATATATGGCAAAAAGGGAAATGGATGAGACCTCACTTAGGTTGGCATAAAAACCATTGACTGTGCAAAAGTATAGGTGAATTAAAATCCTTCAATGGAGGCTACGAATGTCAATGGAATGTCGCAGAAATTTGTAAACCTTGGTCCTTGGTCAAAGTCGGTCAAAATCTTATGATGAAGTACAACCAGAGCTTCACAGGAAAATATTCCATCTGGATTAAACATCCTACTACATCGGACACCTCTTTGCCAATTCATTTTCGTCTCTTCAAAAAGCATCAGTTACAAATCGCTGTATCTTTCCGACGTTGCCGAGAAGCAAATGGATTTTAGTAATAACTTTGATTTTTTTTCTTCTAAACTTCTGCTTTTTCCAAAATATTTCCCCATCACACTGGTGGTTTGATTCATGGTTTGGATAGGTCGCTGCCTATTTAGTAATGAGGATCTAGTATCATTCTGCAAAAGGCCTTTACATTTTGCTGGGCTGCCATACGCCGACACGGTTTCAAATAGTTGTCCTGTTATCGACGTGTCGACTGTGGCTTTATAATTGACGACAAGTTCGTATCTAACGATTTGCTGGGTCTTCCCGGGAATGGCTCTGGTTTATTGTTGATTTGTTAGGACTAGGCTTTTTAAACCGGGAATTACCTGGATGCATTTCCCGGGAAATTGATCGATTTTTTACTTCACAACCCCGGGATTATTTGTCGGGATTCCTGAAAATAAAATACTAACAAACAATGCAACTATGTACGTTTTTACGCACTTTTTACAACTGTGATTGTGGTTTTGACCCGGGAATTTACACGATTTTAACTTCCTGAATCATTCCTGAACTAGTTGATGTTATTACATTTAAATTGTACAGGATTTGGTTTAAAAAAAAACAATAATTTTTTTAAGAATATTTTTTTTTTTATTATAGTTTATAAAGAAAATCAACTCCCGGGAAGATGTCAAATAAAAAATTCCGAGTCCCGGGAGTTGGAAAAGGTTGGGAAATTAGAAACCCTAGTTAGGACTAAACCCAAATTATTATTATTAATTACTCATGATGTGGAAGGCCGTGGTGTGGTAGGTAGTGTGTGCGACTATCACACAGAAAAACCCGAGTTCGAAACCGGGTAAGACCATCAAACATTTTTTCAGCGGCTGTTTCCACCTTGTAAATGTTGGCGACTTTACGAGTAAGAGAGCAATCTCTAAGCCATGTAAAATTTCTCTAGAAAAGCATTAGCCGTTCGGAACCGGCTTTTAACGGTAGGTCCCGGTCAGAGACAGCTCACTGATTCGAGAGAAGTTCCTCGTCTGTTCCTTCATGGAATGTTAAGGGAAATAAATAAGTAATTACTCTTGTTTTATATAGTTTTATATTTAAATTGATATATTTCTTTGAATATTTGTTAAATAATTAAAAAATAAATTAACCCTGGTTTTATTTTCTTTTTTCAGGTAAGATCGATATAGTTTGGAAAACATATTTATAGTGGGTAAGAACAAACAAACTCGAAATCACTACATTTTTTTTGCATTTATCATCGTGGGAAGTGACAAAGATTCTGATAATAGAGATAATAGAGTTGATTGTACCTTTCAATTAACAGCCAGTAGAGTTATAAATAAATGTAAAGTCAAAAACCCTGTTAGATTTTTTTTTACATTTCGTTTCCACTTTTGTTTTTATATATTTGTTTTTATATATGTATGTATGTAGATTATTTTTTTTTTGATTTCCGCACCTCGTTAAAGGACATTTTGTTTTATTTATTCCTGTTCTCAGAATCTCAATTTTTCAATATTTTTAATACCAAATGCGTCGGGCCACAGAATGTAGTCATTTCGCGATATCGACCCATATAAAGTTAGAAAAAGAAACATCTTCGAATCAGTCGTTAAAAAAAACATTTCCCTGGCGTTATCCTACTTGAATATGTACGTAGAATACATTCTTCTATCAATTTTAACCTTATATATATTCCCCTTAATCCTAATTCCCTTATCCTAATAAGGAGCTGTTATGGTATTTGTACCATAATAGCGTAGACCGACGATGGCGTTTATTTGCATTAGCAGACTTAATTCAAATTAACTTGTGCATTATGCCATGTTGATGCGCAGTAAGATTGACGCAAATGCACAAAATCAAACTGCGTTTCGGTATTACAATATGGCAACACAGTCACGCAATCAGTTACAATCAACCGCTGTACTAACAAGCAGCGGCTGTTGTCAATTTGTTTGCTATTGTGTGGGAAAAAATAGATTTAAAGAAGAGTTTTTTTTTTAATTGTTATAGTGATTTCAACTTTCTTTCAAATAAGTAGAGATTTATCCGAGCCCCAGATGCGACAATTTGGCTTGTTGACGTAGCCACCGAGGTGGAAATAGACCTCATCGGCCAAGATAATTTTTCGTTGGAATTTCGGATAATTTTCATGCATTTCAAGGACCCAATCAGCAAAGACACGATGTTGTTGATGATCGGCCGGCTTGAGTTCTTGTGTTAACTGAACTTAATAAACCCAGAGACCCAAGTCTTGATGCAAAATACGGTGAAATGACGTGCTATGATCTGCTACAGTCTTCCATAATTAAACGAGAACTACTGTTTCCTAGCACATAGTTCGAAAAACGACCAGCAATCATATCTTTTGTTTAATAAATCAAGTATTTCATACATGTTATACGAATTTTCGAATTTGATTTTAAAACTATTCCATTTGTACTTGTTTTAAGAATAACTAACTACGAGTTGTAGTAATTTTTTAAGAACGATTTTAGTTCAAATTAAAAATATTAAGCTTGAATTTAGAAGGAAATTTTTCTTTCTGTGTATCATCACCACCGCTGACCTCGGAACACGGTCTAGAAGCTGCAAAGATGTTTTAGGATCCCCTGACCATAAATGGGAGTTAAATTCCATTTTAGGCCGGATATACATAGGTGGTGTAAATATTTAGCAGATGAGATGGGGTGAAGTATTTCTTGTATCGCTTTATAAAGCCTAAACACTTGAAAGCTTCTTTCGATACTTCGAATATATGGCTAGCCCATAATCAACAAGAGTGTCTGATACGTCGATATCCACACCACCCATAGAGATTGACAACGATTCTGGATCAGTGTAACCTTTGTGAGACCCAAACAGCACTGGGTCTGGGGCGAATAAAAATCGACTCTGTTCATTTGACTCCTCTCACAAATCGCGGTTAAGTGAATTAAGTGTTCTCGACCTCCACAGGACTTGGCCGATGGTCAATTGAGTATGAATGACAGAGGTTGCTGTCATCCGTAAACGAGTCGATTGATTGAGTTCACAGTCTGACCCAACAGGTCGTCAATGAAAATATGAAATAGAGAAGGTGGAAAGAAGAGAGAACAGAACCATCTTGTGGCGCTGCTGCGGTAAGTTCCAATTCACACTAGTCAATTTTTATGTGTTCACACAAGGCAATTCTTTTCGGCAATTTTTGTTTTCATTATTGCCTTTTCAAATACAAATGACTTTCAAAATACGAAAAACATAAAAAGAAATTCCCAGAACCAGCAGCTTTTTCCCTTACCTCTCTTTCCTACAAACTGAGAATTGTGGCAATTAAAATGTGAATCGGCACCAATCGTAGAATGCAAGTCTATATTTTTTTAAACGAGCCGAAATATAAAATTGTTTCAAATCGAAGTCTTCTCGAATTTGAAATGTCCCCAATATAATAAATGGTCCTTTCACATATTGGTTTCATGAAATATGTACACATTGGTTGGCTTTAACCGAAATAGCACGTTTTTTTCCCAATTTGATCTTATCTTAATATTTTTGAGCCTTTAAGGCTCTGAAGGGTCAATCATGTCTGCCCTTTTCGGCCCATTTTTGACTACTCTACCATTTCCCAGAGTTTGATTTTATTTTTAAAATATTTTTCTTTCAGTTTTGTAGACTTCTATAAGAACTTGTCAACATAACTAGATTCTCATAAAATGTGTGTAAATATTCTTCTCAGAATAGAGACAATAACACATGGCCAACATTGATTCATATGTTACTGTCACTGACCTCTGTGCCGGCTAGTGGTTCTTCACTCTTGTCCGCTACTGTACTGAAAATATTCAAGAGATTTGAATTCGTTGCCTTCCTTGGAAGTTGAGATCCCCCTCATAATTGTTATGGCCAACCCACGGATAGCAGTCACAAAAAACAAGTGTTAAAAATATATTAACCTGAATTTGAGGGGGATGTTGGTTGCCGCAAGACCCACTCGCAACAACTACTGGCCAAATGGACGGCCACGTAATTAGCCGACGAAACCCAGAAGGTGTCAGTGTGTTATGTTATCTTGTGTTATTACATATTTTTTCATACATTAATGTCATTTTCTTCAATAGTACTCGACTCGTATCTAAGTACTTGAATCGGATTTGTGTTTTTGTTTCGAAAGGAAATCGTGAAAAAGTGGCAATGATGAGTTAACAATTGTTGGGGGGGAGGGGACGTTATGCTTGGTTAACAGAATGGGAGGGGGGTCGTTTTTTGTTGGTCTATGCAATGCATTAGCCATGAGCCACCATCATCAGCAGTCCATTGGATTTGAGTTATCATCTTCTTTACATCTTCGGCTTGAGTTTTTTTTTGTGTGTGTTTTTTTTTTTTGTTAGGGGTGACAATGCCAATTGTACGATATGTGTGAATGTCGTTCTGTCCGTCCGTTGGTTTTAATATGTGTACATACACATGTATGTCTGTTTGAAAAGTTAAGCTTGAAGTCATTTAAGTCTTACAAATATCCATAGAATACAACCAAAAGTACGCCTCATCAATGCATTGCAAGTACCCGTATGTCCGTATGTCCGTATGTACCATGTTTACACTTGACTTCATTAGCCAACCAACCAAAAACCATGTGGCCATGGCTAATAGATTTTAGACGTTGTTTCTTTTGTCATACAATAAAATCTGTTTTTTTTTCTCCTCTTTCTTGTATATTCTTTTGTATCAAAAATTATATTTTGAGGTAGTTAGAGGAGGTGGGGAGAAATCAAGAAATGTGTGCGTAGACGAGGTTGTTTTAATAAGTTGGGTTGTAATGAGTGAATGGGTTGTAGTTTCGAAGGCCTTCATATATTAATTTTATATAGATTTAGACCAATTTCGAAATACCTTCAAATTAATACAGAAAAAAAAATTAAATCTTGTAATGTCGTATATCGCTACCGAAGACTATACAGAAGGGCAGACGTCCCACGATGTTTTTTGACACATTAGTTCGGCTACACGCTCTAGATGTCAGTAATTGGCATGGAAATATTTGAAATAATGTTTTTTTGTTGTAAAACAAATACTGTTTAAATTCCCTCTTGGAAATGTTCAGCGTCTGCCCTCGGTATGGACTTTGATCGCTATCTTAGATCGCAAAAGTACTAAGTCAATTTTAACTTTTGGAAGTTGAGGTGCATTTAGTGCAATAAGCTACGTTTTTGAAAAACCCTAGTGCTGTGCCAAAAAAGTACTGCGATTTCCAACCACTGATTGTTATCTGACTTTTCATACGACCCACCTTCGCATAAACTGAAAAAAAATCATTTGTTCAGCCTACAAGTGTCATTACCATCATTACAATTGCATTGCATTAATGAAATTTTCAAATGAGAAACTTTTTCATGACCCGCGTAGATGAAGATAAAGATCTGCGCGATGATGAACGCGAACATGATTATGATGATAATGATCATGATCATGATGGTAGGTGGCGGCGGCGGCGGCGACGTTACCGGTACCCGTACCCCGGTACTGCAATGGCCTGTAATTAATTTTTCTTTTTTAGACTTGTAATTTATTTAACTTTTTCGATGTTAATTAACAACAACAACAAAAGATACAACCACACAAACCGAAAATATTTTCGTGTTGATTTCCAAATCCTCACAATATTTTTCCGACAATTCATTCGTTTTTTTTCTTCTTTTTTTGTAAATCTTTTGTTCGTACATTATGTTTTTACATATGGACAACAATTGGGGGGTTTTTTTTCAATCTCGATTTGTCTTTATTTGAAATTTCGTAAAGGTTAAAATCTTATGTTTGTTGTTGTTGGAGATTGGGTTTGGCAGGGGACAAAGTAGACACGAATCTGCCTGCATTGTAATTAAATTTTTTGAATAGTTGGCCGTAGAGTCTATTAGTGTGTGACCTTGTCCGTATATGGCACATCAGACGGATTAAGTTCAACATTCCTCAACATGAGTCTATGCGTGTCTGTCGGTCTGTCTCTTTGCCTCTTGGCGCTAGAAAGGAACACTGATTTCAAAACAACAAAAAATCGCACTGTAATTGAACTACCAAATACTGGACAATCAAAGTGTGACTGTGTGTGACATCGACAACATTTTGAATCCGATTAAGTTTGTTGTCTAACTGTGGAATTTGCAATTTGCAACATCAAAATATGTTCAGTGCTGTCTGGGGCACTACGAATTACTAGGGTCTACTATTAAATGCCGGCTCAATATACTTGGCCGACTTTTTTTTAAGCAATAAAAAAAAATCAATAGAAACCGTTAAAGGGAAATTTTCAAAATTTAATTAAGAAACAGAATAATTGCATAAGAGAACTAGGAAATTATTTAATAATTGAGCAAAACAATGTACAATAAAAAAAGTGGAAAAAAAATTGTAAAAAAATAAACAGAGGTTTTTGAAAAAAAAAAAAAAATCCTGTAAATTTAAATTTAAAAAAAAAAACGATAAAAATTAAATAATTCTAGATGAAAAGTCAATAGAATAGAATAGTCAATAGAAATTTGCGCGATAACCTAGGTTAGGTTGAAACGGAGGACCGTCTCACATCGTAGACATACACCTGGGCCAGTAATTGGGCCTGTTGTGCTCTCCTGATTTCTTTTTTTCAGAATTAGGAATTCGGCACCCTCTATAAAGTTTCCTAAATTCCTTATGTCTATTACTTTGCCTACCGACAGGTCATCTAAGGAGTCCTCTCCTAATTGGTCGCTAACCTAGGTTAGGTTGAAACGAAGGATTGGGCATGTACGATGACCGTCTCACATCGTAGACATACACCTAGGGCAGTAATTGGGCCTGTTGTGCTCTCCTGATTTCTTTTTTTCAGATTCTCTTCCCCTTTTTTTACGTTAGGAAACCTCGGCACCCTCTATAAAGTTTCTTATTTATTTATTTTATTTATTTATTAATTACAATACAAAGTAAATTTATATTATAATTTTGGGTCCAAGGGTAAACCGGGTGACAAAGACCATTTGGCTTGATTTTTGCAGCGACAGACCAAAGCCTCTGGTGGGAATCGAACCCACAACCCCCACGCTGATAGGCAAGCACGCTACCAACTCGCCTACCGGGGCGATAAAGTTTCTTAAATTCCTTATGTCTATTACTTTGCCAACCGACAGGTCATCTAAGGTATCCTCTCCTAATTGGATGTTCCTGATCTGCGAGAAAGCGGAGCACTGGCACAGGAAGTGTTCCGCCGTCTCGGCATCCTCTCCCCATTCATCGTTCTCGGAACACCCTATCCTAAATAGGTGTGCCCTTAGGCTAGAGTGTCTTGTGATGAGCCCAACTAGTGTGCTCAGCTCATTTTTGTTAAATCCAAGTAGTCTCCTTGGTTTCTTGTAAACGAGATTTCCCCAGGTTTCCTTTGTGGTTCTTCCCACCTGTTCCTCTTGCCATCTGAAGGCATGGCTCGCCTTCATCCATTCCCTCAACTAATTTTTTGTCTCCAGAAAAAAGTTTAGACAATTGCAGAATAATTTGGTGGGATTCCCTTCGCATTTTAGCCAGTTCGCCGGCTCTAACATTGCCTGGAAACCCTTGGTGGCTCGGTATCCTGTTTATAAATATGTCGTTGTCTCTCGATACGTCATTTATCTGTACCTTACAGTCCAGAAGTGTCCTTGACTTCACATTATCATCTCTGAAGGATCTAATTGCGTTTTTACGGGCTGTGAAGAAATACTTCTTATCTCATGGGGTCCACATCCGCCAGGATTAAATGTATCCACATTACAAAAATATTGACTGAGGAAGAATAATTTCAATTTCCTAAACTTGTTTGGCTCAGCCTGCAACTCTTCCCAAGCCAAACCGCATTAAGCATTTTGATGTTTTTATTCAGTTTTTCATAAGATTCCCCCCAAAAAGTGTACACTCTGTGGTTTGATAAACCCACCAATGATTTATTTTCTATGTCAATAGGGTCTTATTACAAAGTTTAAGCAAAACAAAAATAACATGAAACCAGCCCTGCCCCCAAAAAAAAATGTTTGTTTAACCAAAGAAATTAACACGTACGATAAAAGTCGGTACAGACAGACAGACAAAGATGAAGTCTGCAGCCACCAACAGCGGCAGCAGCCACAAGCCGCTAAATGTTGTGGCCAAAACAAAACTCACGATGGCTGTGAATTTGTGAAATCGCCGATGACTATTTCATATTGTTGTCTCTTAATGTGGCCAAGTAATATTAGGCAAACCATCATTAGCCGTATGTTGTGAACAAAGCGTATGAATATTTGCGTTGGCTGTTTGCAAAAAAAAAACAACAAAAAAACTACTACAAAAAAAGCAGAGTGAGGGGAGAAATATCCACACAATTAAATATGAGTGCGTGAACCGATATGTTGAAGTTGGCCGGGCCAACGATAAATATCTTCAAAATGAAATCGTAAGCAAATCATATTGTTTTGTATTCATATTTGATTTTGTCATCCGCCCAACTACACAGACAAGCTTCAAGCCAAGTAATGTGAATGTAATAAATAACGAAGACACTGGCTGTTGACTGGCCCGGCCCAGAGCGCGTCGAGTATGAGTAACAAAAACAATTAATGCAAAGGTCTTCCCAAAGACAGGGTGGTGGTCTCGTACGTTGCTATGTGGTGATTAAAAATCCCCTAAATTGGTTACAATGAAAAGTTAATTCAATAATTGGCCACCAACCCACAATAATTGATGAAATTCACCAATGAACGTCGAACAATAGAAAAACATTATTAGCACAAGCCACCGTAAGAGGCAGACGAAGCGACAGACGTGGAGACCAAACGATATCACAGAAACTAATTTTTGAATGTAAGCAATTAATTAGTAAACAAAGCACGCGTTATTTGAATATGAACGTAGTATTGGAAATGAAGCTGATAAATAAAATAATAAATAATACAAATTAGCCATAAATAATACATGGACTGTGGGGTGAGCCAGGGGAAGAGGGGCTTATAGGACAGAGTGGCAGGCCACAAGCTGCAGACGTTTTGTGTGAGCAAAAAAAAATCTCTACAAGATGAACAGAAATGTATTTGGGCAGGAAAAGGAAACAAAGGAAAAAAATTGGTATCAGTAAATAGAAAACATAAACTGAATACTCAAATAGAGGATTTTTTTTGCAAATTTTTTTTTGGGGGGATATGTAAATAGTTCTCATTCAGTTGCGAGAACTATACGTATATTAGATCAATAATTTGCAGCAGAAATAATTGCAAATAAAAAACCGATGAAGAAGTGTGGCAGCTTCCGAAATGGATGCGTATACCTTGCCTGCAATCAAAGTAAACACAATGCTTGAAATCTTTTTAAACATTTCTATTTTTGCACAAAATATAAATTATCAATGATCTCGAACTCGAACTAGACTCGAACAGAAACAAAACTGTATTTTTTGGAAAAATGTCATATGAAAAAATCTCACTGTTGCTGTCAATTTGATTGCTTTTCGAAATAAATGCTGATCTGTTTGATATTATTGTTTGCAGTACATGAGTAAAGGCTGCTTTATTCGGTCAGAAATAATATTTTAAAGGCATAACAAATATACACTTCCTGGAAAGAACCCACTTTGATTTTGCCACTCACTCTTTAGCTGGCAATTGGAAGATATCGGACAACTGTCTCAGTAGTTTTCTTTTGAATATTAGATTTTGTTTATTTTGAAGCGAAATTTGAAGCAGAAATAATTTAAAAAAAAATAAATAATTTAAAAATATTAAGAACGGTTTCTTTATTATTCAATTATTGTCTGAAACTGATACAAAATACCAAATTGGCATTGAATTGATGTTGAAGTTTGTAAACAAAATTGCCAATAGTTTAAACAGCCCAGCAGATCAAGAATTTTTTTTTCATGCATATCAAACTCGTTAGTCTTTCAGAAAATAATTGCAATTATCCAATTCACATTATCCAGTCACGTACAACGTTTGCTAACGTAAAAATAAACCTACCGGACCTGCAGTAGTTCCCGGTCACTAAGAATACAAGTTATATCGTGCACTCCTCTCTCCACAGAATGTTATGGAAATTACATGTAATTTATGGTATTTCCCCCACAATTGAATTGGAATTAATTTGTATTTCTGCAACATTGTGGTCACTGGTGGTTTTATGATTAAAAGTAAATAATACTGACAGAGTAGAAGGCATTTAGAACACAGTACGACAGAATTAAATTCTTTTAAAGTACACATGAGAAATGTTAACAGAATATGAAAATTGTTTTTTTTTTCTTTACATGAAAATTAAAGTGCCATCAAGCGGAGAAAAAAATCCATATTTAATTCCCTTTTCAAAACTGGCTCAAGCTTTAAAATCAATTCACCCATTCTGTTTTTATAGAACTTTTTGTAATAGTACAAGTTACAAGTGAACCTCCACGGTCCTTTCGAAGCTTAAACATCGATTTTCTCGAAAATTCCGACGTGCTACAGCAAAACGCCGATACACGTATTTCTTTATTCTGAGTCTATTTTCATATTCCGTTAACTTTTCCCAGGTGTACCAACCACTGTCGAAAAAAAATCACAAAAATTAATGGATGTATCAGCTTATTCCAAATTTACTAAATTGAGCTTGTTCAGTTCGTACCCAAATAAAAGTATTTGAGGCGAAGAGGAGGATGATCGACTAATATTCTTAGCTTGGGCATCGATTGAAATGTTAATTTCATTTTTAGAAGAAGGAACTATTTGGGTTATTTTACATTTTGCAAGTTTTCGACCATACAATTTGTTTTCTTTTTTATTTACATCTGATTGTTATTAAAATTGTAATCATAAATAGACAAGAAATGCTAAAAAAGAATATTTCAAAATCTACACCAAAATTCCAATAATTTTCAAACAACAGTTTCGTTATTTTTTCACTTATCAATAAATGAGTCAAAGTTGATCATCGTTTCAACTGAAGTTTAACATCAAATTCATTTGTCCAGTCTAAGATTCAAAATAGTTTAATGGTCGAATATTGAGCGTTTAAACGACAGTTTAATAGTCATATGATTGTGACATCACTCAACGAAAGAAGAATCAAAATTATTTTGGTTCAGCAAATTCAACAAATGAACTAAATGACATAAATAAAGCTGCTGTGTAATTTTGTTGGTGCTGGAATTGGTTTCAGACTACCACCAGTCCATATTTTTTCTAAAAATCTTTGTGTGATCAGTGTAGTATCATTTTAATAATCACCGAAAACATATGTTTTCTGCTAAAAGTGTGAGTGTTGCCACATCAACTGCCGAAAATGTGGATTAATTTGACTGATCATTCAAAAATGTATGTGATGTTTAAACTCAGTTTTAGTGGAAACTGAATTTTACATAATCGTGGTTTATTTATTTGTTTATTTATTTATTTATGTATTTTCTTATTTATTTATTTATTTACTTATTTATTTATTTATGTATTTATTTATTTATTTATTTATTTACTTATTTATGTATTTATTTATTTATTTATTCATTTTTTATTTTTTTATTTATTTATTTATTTATTTATTTATTTATTTATTTATTTATTTATTTATTTATTTATTTATTTATTAATTTATTTATTTATTTATTTATTTATTTATTTATTTATTTATGTATTTATTTATTTATTTACTTATTTATTTATTTATTTATTTATTTATTTATTTATTAATTTATTTATTTATTTATTTATTTATTTATTTATTTATTTATTTATTTATTTATTTATTTATTTATTTATTTATTTATTTATTTATTAATTTATTTATTTATTTATGATGATTTCTAATAGACGAAACCCAAAAAGGTACACTTTTCTCTGGAAGAAGAGATGGGGATATGATTAGGTTGTGCTAATTTCGCCTACAAGTACCATCCACCTTTACAAACCTGCTTCAGGGTAGCCAGTTTTTGTTTTAAGACCCCGGAGTTTTGGACGGAAACTACAGTACATTTATTTCAGTTTCATTTATGAAGTTTCCCCCTTGTGATTACTTTGCATGAATTGCTGTATCAATTTCACCATAAATCGTTATCGTTCTCACAGTTTCTGCTTGCCGCGAACAATGTCTGTGCGAATTACGAATAATTTATTATTAACTTAATTATTTTTATTGTAATTATTAATCATTTAAATGTCAATATGTTTAATTAAACACAGAGAGAGAGAGAGAAAAAGAAACTAAAATACATATCACTTACAATTCTTTTGTTGAAAAGAAACGATAGTTCGATGCTGATAATTGTGGCTGGCGTTGGTGTTGTTGCTGTTTTCTTGTCTTTCTTTATTTACTCAGCGTATGAACGGCGGTGGGGCAACAGCAACAAGCGAAACGTATTAAAAATAAAAGTGAAAATGCTTTCACCTTCAAAAAGGCAAACAATGCAAAAATTAACTACCGAAATTGCAAGTGTTGATTTAATAATAATTTTTTTTTTTGTATTATTATTTCTTTTCGTACCTAATAAATACACCAGCTAAGAGAGCAGTAATAAAGCTATTGTTGTTTGGGTTTTTTCTTCTTCTTCTTTTATTTCATATTATTAACCATTTGAGTTTCTCAAACTTATTTGCAAGGAAAAACATAAGAAGATGTATACAATAAACCCATCAGCAGCCACCGACAACGATCTCTAACCTCGTGTTAAGGTGGCTGGTGTGGGGAGCTCATGTATTTGAAAAATAAAAATCATCAAAATAAAAAAAAAACTGTCTTTTAAATATTTATAATTAATGGTTTGTGTTTCTTTCTGGATGTGTGTGTGTGTGTTTTTCAAAGTCTAGGCAATTGTATTCAATTGCATTTTTTTCCCCCGTTTGTCTTTTCTTTCATATTTCCAAGTTGGATCATTTTCCACCTTTCATGTTGCATGTTTTGTCGACAAACAATTTTGGAAAATAATTTGGAAAAACGTTTCCAGCAATAGGTTTTATATTCATGCGTTTATTAGAGTGGGTTGCAAAAATTAAGCGATTTCGAGGAAAGTTAGTAATTTTTATAAGTTCCGGCTAAGGACGAACCCTTTTGGTGATTGGTGAACTTGTTTTGTTATAAAACCTGGAACAGAGATGCCTCTCACTTCCAAGTGGTGCAGCTCTCGATTTATGGTCACACCGCCTCAGGCTAGAACCGCGAGGCTTTAACTAACAAGTAAAGATGCATACAAATGAAGTGAAATATTAAAGATCCTGGGACACATTTCAATAGCCTACCCATTCTAATACACATACATTGGGTTTCATGTGCCTTTGAGGCGTCTATTTTAGTTTTGTTTTAGGGATGTGTTTCTGTTGTAATGCTAACAATACGTATAATTCACTTGTGTACAAAATTGGCTGTATAATTTGTATGAAAGCCTTTGGCACATTCCGGGTTTGACGACGAAGACAATTGGATTTATTTGGATGACAGAATGTTAGCTCACAAGGTTTTCATCCGTTTGAACGCTGTTGATAGTTTTGTTTTATCCTTCAAAGACGAACAGGTTTTAGGTGCAGCCAGCATATCTGCACTATACGCTAGAATGCCAATCGATAACTTTCGATTTCTGGCATGAATGTGATCGAAGTATCAGAAATGTTTACGATAAGTATGCGTTGTGGAATAATGTTCAAAATGCAATTGTAAATGGAGAATTTTCTCATTTTCGAAAGAATTTTATATTTATTTTCTTCTTCTTCTGTATTCATTCACAACGAATGACAACGTTGTTCACTTATTTGCATTTTCTTATTTTGTATGCTGGCAATGCCGTGCCAACTTAAAACAGAAACTTAATCGATAATTTCCAATACTGAGTATCGCTTAGCTCTCCATAAAAAATAAGCCATTATCTAAGCCAGCGGTTTAAAAAAAAATCACGTCTGGGAATGTACAAAATTAAAATTGGATTCAAACTTATGGGAATCTAGAAATAGTCCCCGGGAGCCTACATGTACGTATGGAAATTAAACGAATAACCGTCTTTTAAGTACTCGTCATATTCAGAAGAATCGATATTTCTAGAAAAGTCCAGTCCGTAATAGAATATTTATGTAACCCAGAAAATGACTTAAAATTCAGACCTTACGTTTGGATTGATCAATTCTTTGGCATTGTTAATAGAACGATTAGAATAATCCTAATTTCGGCTCACTCTCCATACATCACATATGCCACTAATACAAAGCCTCAAAAATAATTTTTGGATGATAAACTCGTACATTTGCTCAGGTCCTCCGGCACAAACGCCTGTCCATCTGGAATTACTTGGATAGTCCCAATTCATACTATGCAATTTAAATTCTCGCAATTCTCTGGAGAGAGAGAGGAAAAGGGAAGGGAAACAACTGGTTCGTACTGGAATTTCTTTGTGTTTTCCGTAGTGTGAAGTTGGCTGCAGATAAAGTATGAAGAATCGGAAAAGTGACAGAAAAAGATATCCGAACCGAATCAAATTTTGCACAATATTTCTTCGTGGATTGGAAACAGTTCTGTCACACAGTTCTGTATTAAGTTGAAAGGAGACATAATTGGTAAAAAGTCGTACAACCTTCGTACACTGTTACAAACTATTACCAGATATCAAACATGTTCCCCCATCTGAGGACATGAAGGTTCTCAGGACGGTTGCAGAACACATTTGTGTAGTTTCATTGTCACAAAATGTGTTACTAATAACGGCACAAATAAGAATTATAGGTACAGTAAGAGCTCGATTTGCGCAACCGATAGGAAATCAAGCCTGTTGCATTAACTGAGATTGTTGCACTTACCGAGCCCCAAATATATAAGTTTAAATATTGAAATCGAAGAATATGGGATTAAAAATAACTGGAAGGCAACGGTAAAATAACAGTTATAGTACGCTCGTTCACAGTGGACAGAGTCGAACAGAGAATAATGTTGAATAGGGAGCATTTGGTTTAACCGTGACCTCCAAACAAAGTTCCTGATTTCAGTGCATCAGAAAAAAGTTGCACTTATCACGACCTTTTTCTTCGAAAGTTGCACTTATAAAGACCGTAATATAAAAAAATGACGGTTGCGCTAATCGGGGAGATGCAATAATCGGGGGTTGCAAAAATCGAGCTTTTACTGTATTTAATTTCGACTCATGAACGGTATTCGTGGTCTCAAACGGTATTCGTGAAATATCCAAAATCAGCTGGGAATATTCGAACCATTATAATGGGAAATTGTTCTTTAAACGACTTCTCTTTTTGTATATTTTATTCAGAGGTGAAAAATGCCCTAATTTTGTATATGATGCAAAATGCAAATGCTGAAAGTGAAAAATTTTCAAAAATGGATGAATCTCCCAAACAATTTCTGAAAAAATAACCCAATTTTGTACAGGGTTCTCCAACAAGAGGTGTAATTTTGGTATTCAAAGAAAAATTACATTTTTTGTGATAAATGATCGTAGGAAGGTATACCGTTAATAATGAAAAACAACATCAGCCACGACCACTCTTACAGGACCATATCCTTTACATGGACATTTTTCATAACCAAACCAAATCTTCGATAGCCTCACGAATTCTATCTTTGAGGTCTTGAGTCGACGCTGGACTGTTGGCTTAGACCTTATCTTTCACGTGGCCGCAAAGGAAGAAGTCGCAAGGATTTAAATCACAAGATCTCGGCGGCCAATTGTGATCAACTCTTACAGAGATAACACGGTCCGGAAACTTTTTAGTTTGGCGAACTGCGACTTTAAGATTTTCACCATTTTTGTAGTGAATTTTTATAAGTTCAATGCGTTGTTGAAGCGGTGTCGTTCCACTTGCCCAATGTCAAAGAATAAAAGTTTCAAAAGTGACAGCTACCGAAATACCGGGTGATTCGAAATAACACCTCTTATTAAATTTTTTTTTTATTTGTATTTATCAAATGATGGAAAACTGAATTACATCAGTAGCTAATCAAAGGCGACATGAAGTAACACCCAAATGAAATAAAGCCCAACAAATTAAATAAAACCTGAAAAAGAAAAACAATGAACCCAATATTGGTGAAATAATCCCCAAAAAAAAAAATTTAATAAAATGAAATGTCTTTGGGGTTTATTTCATTTGGTGGTTGTTTCATTTAATGAAATTACCCCCGAAATATATGAAATTACGCCCACGTGATTTTCCGCAATTTCTTTTTTTTTCGTATGGAAGTTATATCGTAGCGTCATAATCAAAGACCTTCTGATAGCAGCGGAAATTCAATCAAAAAAAAAAAACTAATCCGTAATTAAATTACCTTCCCAGTCATTCCTTTCCACTAATTCATTTACCTTGATTTCATTACAATTAATGGGATTTTATTTAAACATAAAATCTGCAAATCTGTTGCAATTCCTTTCCGTTGTTATATAGAAATCCACAATCGAAACATTTTCATATGTCCAATGTAGGGTATTTTATGATCCATTAATATTTTCATATATTCATTTAAATTGATTAGCGTGTAGTTTTTATGATTTGATAATAAATTTTTATTTTAATTATTTTTAATTGCTAAATATGTGAATATGTATCTGCATGTAAGTCCATAAATACATCTGTACAAATGTTGTGGCTGTGATAGTTGTGGCATTATCATGATTGTTGTTGCTGTTGTTGTATGTTCATACATAATTTCTTTCATTTATTAAGTATTGTTATTTTTTTTTTTGTTTTTTTTTGCACAATGCTTACAGCATTTCAAAATTATAATTGTCTGCAATTTATTTAATATTTGTTTCTCTGTGTTTCTCTTCTTGACTTCTGTTCAAAAATCGTTTCCCGCTCTTCTGCTGCCAATGCTGATATATAATGGCCATTATTGGACAAACTATTGTTCGCAAACATATTTTTTTTTTTATGTAAACATTTATTTATTCATAAAAATACCCAAAACAAAATGAGAAGAGAAGAGAAGAAGACGAAAACACATCAGAGCCACACGATGATGTAGGAAAATATGAATGAAACGAAATCGAAACTAATAATAATAAATATAGAGCGATGACATCGCACGATAGTGAAATTGAAACTTGAATTTGTTAGCCATAAATCAGTGGCCACAATATGAGCGAGCCGCATGAAGTCTTGAGATGAAGATACTCCTCACGGTACCGGCTGGCGCAGGCCAACCACAACAGCTCAACAATGTTATTGAAATAATGATAATAATAATGTCAGCAACAACAGAGAAGCGCAAAACAGTAAAACAGTCACAAGTACACATATGTAATGGCAAACATTCAGGGTCGACCGCAATGTGACCCTTTAATTCCGACAATTTCGATTGAAAAGTGTAACAATCTTCAAAATATTAAATTAAGCGCCACGGTAGGCGAGTTGTTGGCGTGGGGTTGTGGCTTCGATTCCCAACAGAGGCTTTGGTGTGTCGCTGCACAAATCTAGCCATGTGGTCTGTGTCACGCGGTTTACCTTTGGACTCAAAATTAGAATATATATTAAATTTGTATTGTATTTAATTACAATACAAAGTTAAATTATATTCTAATTTTGAATTATATTCTAATTAATATATTCTAATTAAAAAAAAAATAAAAATATTATATTCAAAATTTATATTTACAATGATACAGCCATTACGCCTTTTTGCCTGACCACAAAAAAAAACCCCTCTCCTGCGAAATATTTTTTTGATGCTCACGCCTTTTTCTCGGCTAGGGCTCGGTAAATTTGTCTCCGGGCTCCTGTCTGCATTCTCTAGCCGACTACAATTAGATTTGCAAATTATTGCATTCATGACTGTCGACTTCACTACAAAGAGAAAATGGAAGACAGATATTAAGATTGTTCTCTGCAACTATTCCGAATATGCTGCTACCTTGACCCCTACTTAGATTTAGATCCAATCCAGGAGTAATAGTCCACATATCTTACAACCGTTCATGCACGAATTCTGAACCTGCACTACATCGGCTTCTCCTTTTGAGATTTAACAGAATTGGTTCAGCATCGTCCTATTGTCATCCGCATTGTCATCCTTGTCTGCCAGCAGATTTTCCTTATACATTTCATTGTCGGGCTTTGTGATGAAGAGATGGTGGAGATTTAACAGAATTTGTTCAGCATCGTCCTATTGTCATCCTTGTCTGCCAGCAGATTTTGCTTATAAAATTCATTGTCTGGTTTTGTGATGAAGAGCATTACAAAAACCCACGAGCCGTTAATCTCTTCTGAAATCTCTTAGGCTCGGCTATTCTTTTGCCTGTTTGTTGGCGACATTTTAAAATACAAATAACTGAAATTCATTTTGAATAATATAATTAATTGGTATTTCTTTTCTTGATTTACAGGTAAGATAATTATTAAATCTGTGCGGTGAGTTTAAACCAAAAAAAAAAAACATCTTAAGAGTTATACGAATTCAAGAAATAAATATCTCTTCTCATAAACAACCGAGCAACTGAAGATTACTATAATTACATAAAGTTGAACAGCGTATATAATTCTAAATTGAAAGATAAGTGTCCGAGATAACCCTGTACCAAATAAGACAATCTTCCATTCCAAAATGAATTGGTCGCTGTCGTCGACCAAAGAAGCTTAATAACCTTCAGGCTTTTACAAAATCCAAGAAAAACATTTAATTAACCAAACCTAAGTATGTATGCCACAACTAAGCTAGACATAATTTGGGACTTAAACATCCAAGAAAAAAGTGTTTGAAAGCATTTAATAACTTTCAAATATAAAGGTTATTATTAAGTTTTCAGTTTTATTATCGTAAACAGCAGATAGGAGTGGTGGGAAATATTATAGCTGCCCTCGCAAGTAACATTTATAATTTGAATGCGCCTGACCCAGTTTTTCACTTTTTTCTGTTTTCGGTTTCTTTGACGAGAAGTTTAAGAACCCAATTTGAGCTAACTAAATGGAGTATATGGTCCAAGTGAGTGTGGTTGAAAAGACTGTCACTACAACCCAACACAGCCTTTAATTTAAATTAGCGTATAATTAAAATGAACGGCTAGATTTAGCTAGCAGTTTTTTTAGGTAAGAACCAAAATTTTCTTGCCGAATATAATCCGGAGAAAGAAATAGCAGCAAGAGGTCAGTGTTAGCATCGCAATTAGGGGTTTTAATTTCCCAACTTTTTCAATTCCAGGGAATTGGGGATTTTTCGACGTCTTTTCTGGAATTCCCGAGACTAGATCCTATTTATAAAATATTACGAAAAAAGTACTGTTTAAAAAAAAAACATTAAAATTTTATTATTTTTTTTTTTAATCAAAATTTAAGTTTTTAATTTTAAATGTTATTGTTTAATCATATAAATAATTCAGGCATATTAAAAACTTAAAATGATTAAAAGAACTTTAATTAGAAGTCCCAGATAATTAATATTGAAAAAAAGTCACAATTTAATGAAAAGAACAATGAAAAATGCCCCAAAGAAATTAAGAATTTCTCAAAAAATCTCATATACAATTACGTAAGTTTTCATTGTCAAAAATTTCCCAACAAAATTGGAGAATATTTCATAATTTTGAGGTAATATTTCGTTGTTGGGACATTATTCATATGATTTTTCCAAAATTGAGCAATAAAAAATTGTTTTTTTTTTATTTTGGGGTTTTTTGGGATATTTTCCTAAAAGAAGTCAATCATGTATCGATTTCTTTAAATATTTTGTTTTTTTTGGGGTATTTTTCGTAGTTTTTGGGGTAATTTTTCATAAATTGTTTGGGGATTTTTCAGCATTTTTGGGGAAATATTCATATTTTGGGGAAATATTCATATTGGGCTTTTGAGGGAATTTTTCATTTATTTTGGGGATTCTACATTTGGGACATTCTTAATTTTTTTTTTTTGACGTATTTTCATAACGAAAGTCAATCATATATTTTTTTTATAATATTGTTTTTTGGGGGGTATTTTTCATAGTATTTGGGAGATTTTGCATTGTGTAATTTTTCATAAATTGTTTGGGGGATTTTTCAGAATTTTTGGGGGTATTTTTTGATTTATTTTGGGTAATTCTTCATTTGGGTCATTCATCATTTTTTTGGGTCATTTCTTATAGATCCATTTAAATATAATAGGAATGATTTAGGAAGTAAGAAATCTTGTAATTTTCCGGTTAACACCCACAGTCACAGATGTAAACATTTTTTATTTATTAATTATTAATTACAATACAAAGTAAATTTATATTCTAATTTTTGGGTCCAAGGGTAAACCGGGTGACACAAACCATATGTTTTTAGATTTTTGCACCGACAGACCAAAGCCTCTGATGGAATTCAAACTAACAACCCCCACGCTGATAGGCAAACACGCTGCCAACTCGGGATGCTTTGCAAATTTGACATTTTGTAAAATTCGAAGTTGGATACTTTGGAATATGAGACTTGTATGTTTTTTTACAGAGGCTGAGGTCGGTTTAATCTACTGAAACTTTCTCACTTGTATGGTTTAACTTTTCAACACATTGAAAGGAAAGATATTTTACTTACTTCCTAAATTTTTTTTTTCTATTACTAAAACTATTTCGTCCCAACTCGAGTTAGGTCGATCTGTTTTGTGGCCACGGCATTTTAGGCCTTTCGTCCCATTAAGATAATTTTCTTAACTCAGTTTTCGAGGATTATTCCCAGATCTCTCACCTTTTCCCATCTTTCTAACAAGAATGACATAAGCACCTACTCACGTATGCAATTGGGTCACCGAAAGAAATGTTTGCAAAATCATCCGCCCTCAAACCAGAAAAAAGTCAACGGCACATATTCCCCAACTCAACAACGTTGTTAGTGTCGGAGATTTAACAACAACAAAATAGATTACAAATCAAAAAGAAACCATTGTAATTTGCCCCCGATTAACTTAAGTTTATCTTTTTCACTTTCCGCTAACGCTGATGTGAATTTCGATGTTTTCTTCTCACAAAACATCGTAGGCAAATACACCATTCTCATTGTCGTCATCATGGGCCTCGTAACGTACATACATACTTACATATGTATGTAACAACAACATGATTTAGGAATTTAACCCATTTAGTTTACCTAACTAACAAACTCTATCTGAAAATTAAGCTAAAAAAACGACACTAAACATCAGATAATTGTTCGCTACTTAAGGGGAGTTGTTGTGTGTTTGGCAGAAATCCAGTTGGGAAAAAAAAAATTAGCTGTGAAATGAAAATTGTTACATTTGTAGCACTAAATGGGGGTCCAAAAACAAAACGAGGAACAAAAAAAAAAACAGCCAAAACATCCACAACTCACACCAAACGAAACATGCAATCTCTGGTGCGGCAAGACGTTGGACGGATGGATTGGATTGTTGGGCGAAGAAATGCCAGCAGCTAAAATGAAACTCACAATGAGGCAAGAGAAAAAGACGCAGACAAAAAAAAGGCTTCACAAATAAACCAACATTTATTTTAATCGCCTTTTAAAATGCAACAATCACATAGGAGAAAAAAAACATAAGCAAGCCCAGCTTATGCTGAAGCCACTTCGGTCTAAGCGTGGTACAGTGGTTCCAAATCAAGAAATGTTCTGAGTTCGGTAAAATCACGTTTCTAGGCAAGAAGAGGAGATACTTTCGGGGGTCTTCACAGGCAACCACTTAAACCTTTAACCATTAAGTCCGTCTACACTCCGACTTTCATCTCTAACAGCCATTTCTATTGGTTCAGTTTTTTTTTTTCAAAATTTTTTTCAATAGAAAAATAACAATAACATCGGCCAAATGGCCACCACGACCACGCTTACAGGACCATATCTTCTTCATGGAATTTTCCGCAGTATAGCTCGATCGTTTTGGCCAGGCATTAATGTAACTCGTACCAAAGAACTGCTGTCTCTCGAAAGAACACACTTAGTATTCTCATCAAGGGACATCCTGTAAAAAAATACGATTATTTGGGTATTTAAACAATCCACCTAAAACCACATTGTGTGAGAACGTTGCTTATCTAATCGGGGCGTCATCTGTCTGGATTGAATGCGGCCGACCGCCCACCTATCGTTTGTTTATATCACGCATGTGGAGTTACCAACTTTTTTCGAGTACCTCGGGCGAATGATATGGGCACGAATGTCAACTCATCCAATGTATGAGGAGAATTTGCGGATACGTTGCTTTTCCAAACAAAAAGGCGTCCGTGGGTCTCACATCTGGCGATCTGGGTGACAGCACACATTCTGTGAATTTCCTTCCTACCAACCTTCACCCATATCGATTCCCCTCGACTGCTTCGCCTTCTCTGAAGAAAAGTGGGCCAATGATGATTTTGAAACAAAATCCGTATCAACCACTGACTTTTTGGCCATATAGTGTTGTTTCGCGGATCTGGATCTGGTTACCAAACCACTGTGCATTGCCGCCAGCTTCGTGTCTTTAAAAAAAAACAACATCTTCAAATGGTGTTTTCCTCAGTTTCAGCCAAGAAACTCATAGACGACCATGTAATTATTTTTTTTCGCGTTTTTTTGTTGTTGTTGTTAAACAAAATGTATAAAATAAATAGCAACAAAATTAACTGACATAAAATTACGGCAAAACGAAGGAAATGTTTATTATTAGAAACTCCATTATCTAAACCTCCCTTCACTCCCACACATTCATGATGCAGTCCACCTCCTGCCATGTAATTAAACAAAGACCAGTAGATTTCAAATGTTTTAGAGCAAAATAGAAATAAATAAAATAGAAATAATTGTTGCAGAAAACGCAAGTTATGAATAATGTACAGATGTGGGCAAAACCCAAAGTCGACCGATATAAAATGTTAATATGGAGACATGTCCCTCCTATACGTGACTTAGGAATTGGGCAGTGTAATAAGTAGTGTGAAGATCGACCACTGGGCAAATGACATATAAGCTTGTGGATTTTTTTAAAATATTTTTTCAGAAGAACTACAAGACATGACTGGCGATGACCATCCACTTGCCCATTATTCTCTACTCAGGCCACGTATGACTCTCTTATGACTTCAGGTTGTGGGGGCTTACTTATTTGGGAGTTATTTCACTGACTTCGTCCGTAGGTCCTGTCCCTGGACATAGTAAGACACCACATCAAAGTCATCTTTCACAGCTTCGGTCTCGCCACCTCGGTTCACTTAGTGGCTCCCACCAATTTTTGAGCGAGTCGGCTACGCTTTGTAATGCACTGCGTGTCATAGGGTAATTCAAATAATTCCACTCCAGGTTTAAAACACTGCTAAAAAGCCATTGCAAAAAGTTAATATAAAATGTAATAAACTACTTTAACCAAAAACAACAACAATACAAAAAATCGTTAATTATGTAATTGCAAAAATAACAACAACGGCAGCACCGGCAAATAAGAAACACAAATTATAACGTAAGTCTAACACTTTACGTGACTGTAGCAGCAACAGCCAAACAGAAGGGAGGTAGCACTAATCCGCAGGAGGGGGGGAGAGACTCCCAAACATAAAGGCCTGACGTCTGACTGTCTGTCCGGCTGTCTATCAAAGCAACAACTTACTGACTAATCACACTAAACAACAACGACAACAAGTGTTTTATAAGAAAATTTGCTGATGGAAATGAAAGAGTGGGGAGAGAGAGGGGGAAAATATTGAAAACTCTGAAAAAAAAAATGCATTTAACAAAGTGTGAACAGCAGCATTTTTGTTCAAACAGAAAATAATTAAAACGCACCGAAGCAAAAACACGAAAAACGGCACATTCACATATTTAAAACCGACAGCAAAAAGACACAACTATTTGTGTTTCGTTACGATTATTGGCAACAATGGATCGAACGATCGATCGATTGATGATCAACAGTTAGATTGGCAACATGAGGTTTTTACAGAAAAAAAAAACATTGCAAAAGACAGACGGACGGACAAAATTGAAAACAAACAGAAAAAGACATCTTGAAATGGGTTAAATGTTGCTTGATGTCGATGTGTGAAAAATTGTTCAGTTTTATTTGACCACTGGCGGTCTTCGTCGACTTTTGAAATAATTAAAACTAAACGCCATCATCAAATGAAGGGGAAACACTAAGAAAACTGTTCATTTAATTAGTTTTTAATCGCATAATTGGCCAATGATCTTCAGATTTTCGTTTATTCCTATTGTTGTTTTTGTCACATTTTAAATTGAGGTCGGTCCGTGTTTGATAACTTGTATTAAGGTCAGTTGATCTCGGAATTCTGTAGCGATATGTTAGTTAATCGCTGAAATAATTAGTGTGAACGAAGCAAAAATTACCGTTGGCTATTATTCAATTATAAGATATAACGCATTTTTTAATTATAATTATATCACCGTTCAAATAATATCGTTCGGTACTTCTACCAAAAAGGTTAAGTATGGAAATTCGAAAAAATATCGACAAAAAGTTGAGTATGGAAATTCGAAAAAATATCGACATTCGAAAGTACCGTTCACCATCGACTGCGATCGGTACTTCTACCAAAAAGGTTAAGTATGGAAATTCAAAAAAAATTAATGTTATTTGAAATTTTGAAAATTGACCATGATATTTCGAACAGAGAAATATTTGCAGCCGTTTTTAGAAAATCGCCAATTACGAAAAAGCCCGCCAAATAATAACAAAACAGTGGTGTGGGTCACGATTGACTGAGGTCGGTACTTTTACCAAAACGGTTAAGTATCGGAATTCGAAAAAATTAATTCGAAATTTCGAAAACATATTTCGAATATATAAAAAAAAGTGCCAGCACCACCACTTTATGCCGTTCGCAATCATTTTTTAAATCGCTATTTTGTTTATTTTTTCGAAAACTGACAATTGTGTTAAATAGAGAACTCGACCTAGGTATTTGTGCTAATTCCACTTTCTGCCATTTACCTAGCCATCTACGTGCATTGTCTTTGAAACAAAAGAAAAATATCGAAAATCATCAGAAAAAAACTAAGGGTCTACATGTGCAAGTGCATGTTCATTTGAAAACTTCTTTATTTGAAAAAACTTGAGTAACTTCTCTCAAGAATTGTGGCCCCACATCACAAATTGTCAATGCATTTGGGGAAAAGTATGGACAAGCAAATATTACACCACCTACATCCGGCCTAAAATGGAATACAACTCCCATATATGGGCATGAGCTCCAAAGACATCTTTGCAGCTTTTGGACCGTGTTCAGAGGAGAGCGGTCTCTCATCCGTTCATTGTGAAATGGCCGGTTGACCGGACGACGCACTATAGAGAAAATTCGTTCTTTATCCGAACCGTTCGTATGTGGAATAATCTTCCAGCAAATGTGTTTCCTGCCATTTGTGATATTCAGAAATTCAAAACAAATGTCAACAAACACTACTCCCTCTTTCCTCCTTCCGATACCCTAATTTCCTTCCGCTAACACAATGCATTGCACTTATAGGGGGCATCCCCTGAGTGTTGGCCTTCAAAAAAAAAGCTCAATTCCATCATTCTGTTTTTCTTTGATTACCTTTTCATGGATTTGAAATCCTTCGTAGACTGGTGTAATTCAATATCAGAATCATCTACATTTTTGTTACTGCTTTACTTCACATTGATCACATCTAGTTTCTTAATTGTTCTATTAGCTGAACTTAATATCTGAATTGCTCGTTTTTTCCCCCAAGTTGTTTTACAATTAAAAAAAGACTCATTAATGTTCGAAGGAAATCCTTGGCTAAAATAATAAAATAAGACGAAAAGAAAAACTAAGAAACTCTACCAAAAAAATACACTATTTTTTTTCTTGTTAATGGTAACTTAAAGGTGGTGTAAAAAAGTAAATTAACACTAAAGCAAACCATGAAAATGAGAAGAACATTAGATGTGTATGAAACCAAAATAAAATTAATTAACCAAAAAGGTATGCATGATACAATAAGGAAGTTAAGTCTGATGGTGTGGCTTAAACATGGAGTATGATGAACCAACACCAAACAACAACAAAAAACATAAAATAACAATAAAAACAAGAAATGTCTGACAACTTCATCATCGAGTCAGTTTTAAACATCATCACGGCTGCGATGACAGACACAAACTCATTTATTGCAAAGAACACAATACTTCCCCCTTTTTTTCATCATCAGTTCTTTTATTCAGGTTTTTTTTTTTCTAAGTGTTCCTCTAAAATAAAGAAGTTGCTAGCGTTTTGCCAAAAACTACCTTTTCTCGGTTGATTCTTTGTCATATTTATGGTTTCCTTCACTGATTTCTGTGTAACATTTCATGGTATTATTTTGCAACCCATCTTTTTCCCTCCCATAAAACAAAACAAAGCAAGGCAAAAAAAATAAAAAGACAAATTGCCGTTTAGTTAACCATAATTTTATATTTCTATAAATTTTCTTGTTGCCATAACACCAGTTAATGTTACAAGAGTGCCACTCATAACTTTATGGCCTAATAATTTTATATAACTTTTGCTGCCATGGTAGGAGGAATCTTTTGCCCAAAAAAAAGAGGAAGAAACCCAACACTTTACTGTAGTTTATATGTGAAATAGGAAAAATAGAAGTTACGGTAGATAGTGGCATAACTAAAACAAATATAGAAGCATAGAAAGAAAGCAATTGAAATTTGTTTAAAAAAATACTTTTAATTTAAAAACTGGACAGAATCTTGTTTTTCATTAGAGAATAAACCACAAAATCTGTTTGTAGTTATCCGATCATTGGCAGTTTGAATAGGTTGCAATGCTAGCGGACAATATTACATGGATATCATTTGTCAAGATTTCGATAAGTTGACAAATGAGAATTAAATTCATAAATCTTCGTAAAAATATAAGAAATATAATTGAAACACCCGGTGGCATTATCTATATATATAAAACTCTTGCGTGACTGACTGACTGATTCATCACTGTCCTGGCCAAACGGTTGAAGCTAGAATCATGAAATTTGGGGAGTATGTAGCCCTAAACATCCGCTAAGAACGAATTTTTGGAAATTCGGAATGTAAGGGGATAAGAATGGGTAAAAACGGGTAAAATATGTCCCCCAAAATTCACAAAAATGACAAAAAAAAAACAAACGTTCAGATTTTTTCTACAAAATTGGTCCACGACTAGAGATGGGACAAAAGGGGCAAAACGAAAAAAAAAGGGGGAAACGTGAAAAAAGGGTGAAACCAATTTTTGTATAAACATGTGGATAATAGTTAGAGAAGGGACGAAAAAGTGACAAAACGGGAAAAAAAACTACAAAAGCAAAAAAACAAAAATTTGTGAACAAAAAATTTTAATCGACAGGACCAAAAAAATGATGTAATGGAAAAGGGGACTAAATGGGCCCAAAACGGTCCCAAACTGGTATAATATTAATGAGAAATAATCTACAATAGGTGGAAATGAGTTAGAGGTGGGACGAAAAAAGGGTCTAGACGGGATTAAAAAGGGGAAAAAAAATTAACGAGTGAAAAATATGTTTGGCAAAAACATCTGGATAATAGATAGAGAAGGGACGAAAAAGTGGCCAAAACGGGATAAAAAAAGTACAAAAGGGGAAAAACAAAAATGTGTGAAAACAATTTTAATCGACAGGAATGGACCAAAAAATGAAAACAATGGAAAATGAGACTAAAACGGGCCCAAAACTGGCATAATATAATTGAGAAATAATCTACAAAAGGTGGAAATGAGACGGGATGAAAAAGGTACCAAAAAGGGGAACAAAATAAAAACGAATGAAAAATATTTTTGGCAAAAACGGGATAAAAAAAAAGTACAAAAGGAAAAAACAAAAATTTCTGAACAAAAAATTGTAATCGACAGGAATGGACCAAAAAAATTGATGTAATGGTAAAGGGGACTAAATAAGCCCAAAACGGTCCCAAACTGGTATAATATTAATGAGAAATAATCTACAATAGGTGGAAATGAGTTAGAGGTGGGACGAAAAACGAGTCTAGACGGGATGAAAAATGTACTAAAAAGGGGAAAAAATAAAAACGAGTGAGAAATATTTTTGGCAAAAACGGGATAAAAAAAGTACAAAAGGAAAAAACAAAAATTTGTGAACAAAAAATTGTAATCGACAGGAATGGACCAAAAAAATTGATGTAATGGTAAAGGGGACTAAATAAGCCCAAACTGGCATAATATAATTGAGAAATAATCTACAAAAGGTGGAAATGAGTTAGAGTTGGGATAAAAAAGGTACCAAAAAGGGGAACAAAATAAAAACGAGTGAAAAATATTTTTGACAAAAACATCCCGATAATAGTTAGAGAAGGGACGAAAAATTACCAGCACGTACTAAACGTAATAAAAACCAAAGGTACAAAGGGCGGAAAATCAAAATGTGTAAAAAAAAATAATTGACAGGAATGCATTAAAAAAATGGAACAAAAAATGGGGCCCAAAACTGGTGAAATATATAAATGCAAAATAATTTAAAATTTGGAATGACCAACAAGTTTTGGGATACTACAAAAATGATCCAAGACGTTAAAATATGGGAAATGTAGGAAAACGTTTTAAAAATAATTATAAAAGGAGAGAAGTAGAAAGGAAATAAATGTTTGGAAATTGTTTCGGGATTGACAAAAAAAAGTTGCAATGAGTAGAAAAAGGAACAAAAATGGGTTAAATTACAAAGTGTGAATATGTATTTTTGAAAATAATATCTACCGATAAAAAATTTAAAAAATGCAATAAAAGTTCTAAGTCGTTATTAAGCAATTTTTGTAAACCAATGCAATTAAATAAATATTTTAAGATTTATTGGGAAGGAAAATTAACGCTTACGAAGTTGCGGGTATAATATATTATTTCCCGCTATTTTTGTTCTGGTATTTTATTCTTCTACTTCCAATGGCACGGCTATCTTGTCTTGTCTTTAGATTAGATTACGACGTATAGGTGGCGTTATTGCCATTGACAATTTACTAACATGGAAAAACATCAACTTGTAAAATACAGAAGCATTGGATCAATAATGGAAATAAGTAACTATTAATCTATAAATTTCCCCCATCCCATGATAACATAGTCTCTGGTTTCCCTCTATACTTGTTTAACCTTTCGTTATGTCCAACTGTCCTATGTGATCTTTTGCTGTCATTGACTTCTGGCAAAACTTGCAAATTCTCCACCTTTTGTTTGAACATGTCTAACGTTCCTACTGGTGTTTTTTTTTTTTTTTTTTTTTTGCTGAAGTTTTGGCCATGAACTTTGTTATTTATCTACGATTTCTTAATTATACCATCAATTTTCGCTTATATGTTTAACAAAGATTTTAACAGATTAATTTTGTGTTTACCTAATGCCCCTGCGGGTACATGCATACTAGTCAGAACGCACAAAATAATTATCTACTGAGCGATTGTGTTGAAAGCCTTAGGAAATATGAAATTTTAACTTTTAAATTATTAGTTTTTCTACAAAAATATTAATAACTAATACTAAGAAACTGCATTTTGAAAATAAAGAATTGATTTTTTTTCGAATTATTTAATTATCTAATTTATTCCGATTTCCCGTTGGTAAATTTTTGTTTAAAAACGAGGCACAGCTCATAGATCTAAACCTTATATTCTGAGCATGTTGGAAAATGACAATTTATGAACCAGAGGTCGTCCTATTTGGAATTTAGAAATGTTTTAGCAAATTGTCCTTTAACGATCCTTTGGTCATAAGAAAAGCATAACTTGTTGACCATGGGTATAAAATGTGTACATCTTCGGCAGGTCCTGAAACTACCTGTACATCTGTGACATCTATATGATAAAGTGCTTGTAGGCAAGATCCATCTATATTTCAGTTAAGAGAATGATGCTGTTGATCTAATACTCAATAATGCTTTCGATTCTCCGACTCCAAACTTTTTGTAGTGATCAATTAGATAATGTTTTTAATGAGAATGTGATCGTGGTTCTCTAGGGCCGATGTCACACCTTATGATTAGCATAATTTAAGATACTATTCAAATGACATATAGGTGGCGCTCGCATACTTAAATCATAAAAACCGAGACACATGTTGTTATGAATATGTTCGTTGATTTAGATATTTTTAAACTTTCGATCTGTTGAGTTGACGTCAGTGCTTGTCATACGACATATAGATGGCGCCATAGTTGAATCTGACAATGTTGATGTGATTAATAACACCTTCTAATACAAATCAATAAACTTATGAAATTTAAATACCTTTTAACTAAGACGTCATTAGGCGATGGCAAACAGCTCAAAACTGGGACGGGCATATTCAAAATCGAAAGCTTAGCACTTGTAATACTTTTAATCTGAATGTTTAATCATATTATGTATATAAATTTAAAGTTTCTTGGACAACATATAAATTCTGTTTACTTTTAAATAACTTTTGATTCATATGTATATGCCAACTCGCCCCAACAATGTTCATGTAGCGCTGGGGCAATTATTTACTTGTATAAAATTTAAATAGAATAAAATGAATTATTAAAAAAAAAAAAAAAAAAAGTCATATTAACTTATGATATAGAATAAGTTGAAGTTTTAAAATATGTTCGTTGATTGAGATATTGTTAAACTTGCCATTATGTATCTGGTCTTCGATCTCTTGAGCTGTTATCAGCGCTTAATATACCACATATAGATGGCGCCATAGTTGAATCTGACAATGTTATTGATTAATAACACCTGCTAATAGTTCTCCTTAAATCAATGCTTGCAATACTTTACATGATAATTTGATGACAATTTCTTATCAATTTTCTTTCGCGTTTCTCCTACAAACTCTTCACTCATTATCATGTACTTATCTTATCATTAGTCTAATGGCAAGACATTATTTTGCCAATTAATCATGCACATGTAGTTTTTCTCTCTTGAACAGTCATTGAAGTTTTTATTTTAACCAATATTTTGTATGGCGGTTTTTTTCTACTTGTCCGTTAAGACCGGCTTAGTCATGTGGGCCATATAATAATTGTAATTCAAAAGATATCCGACATGCAGACAATCCGCCGATCGCACAAGATATTACAACGACATACAGACGAAAGAAAAAAAAACAATTTTCAAAGACAGATTTTAGGTTTTTCTATTGAATCGCTTTACCACAAAAATGACTGTATCTTCTGTGTGCGATGACAAGAGTTGAATGTTTTTTTTTTGAAATTAAAATTGCTTTATTTTAATAATAACAAAAAACAATCTTTGTCACGATGGGGCGGGAGTTTTGACTGCAGTTTAAATATAGCCTTTCAAATAAACTAAGGTCATGTGATGGCAAATCTGAATACAAAGAAATACAACAATGCCCAAAGAAACGAATAGAAATCATATAAACGTTTTTCATATGCTCATGGCACATACTGGCTGGATGGAGTATCGGATGTTGTACAGATGATTTGTTTTGTTGTCCATAGACAAGACAAAAGGCTCTTGACATAATTTCAAAACCAATCGAAAAACCTAACACCTCTTTGGTCACATCAGTGCCCTTAATTAGTGTGGCACATTTGGTCATATGTTTTGTTTTGAACACGAGTCAAATTTAAAACATTTTGCAATAAAAATAAAATAAAAATCAAAATGACAGTTGTAACATGTCCATGTATATTTCAACCCAATGTTTCGTTGATAAAAAAGAATTATGTAACATAATTTACTTGATTATTGTCACGTTCTCAGTGTTCAAATATAACTATCTACACAAAGCGATGGAACGAGAACTCTGTTATTTATTTTTACTAGTTTACAGTTAGCACGCTCCAGTACCACCTGCGACAGTAATATGAAAAATTGAATATACATACATAAGTCAGCTGATGGTGTTTGATTATGTAGTGTTGCCATATTTTTATAATTTAAATTATCGAAAATGGATACAGTAAAACGTAAAAAAGTTCGACTTGCGGAGACTTTGGAATTAATTACAGTAAAAGCTCGATTTTTGCAACCCCCGATTATTGCAACTCCCCGATTAGCGCAAATGTAACACCTAGAAATATTCAGATTAGAACCCAGGTGTCGTGATAAGTGCAACTTTTTTCTGATGCACTGAAATCAGGAACTTTGTTTGGAGGTCACGGTTAAACCAAATGCTCCCTATTCAACATTATTCTCTGTTCGACTCTGTCCACTGTGAACGAGCGTACTATAACTGTTATTTTACCGTTGCCTTCCAGTTATTTTTCATCCCATATTCTTCGATTTCAATATTTAAACTTATATATTTGGGGCTCGGTAAGTGCAACAATCTCAGTTAATGCAACAGGCTTGATTTCCTATCGGTTGCGCAAATCGAGCTCTTACTGTATACAATTGTTTAAGGAAATTTGTCTGCTGAACCACCACAAGACTTCGACTTAAAGAAAATTCGACATATGGCAGTTCCACTGTATCAAAGCTTACGAATAAAGTCGCCCCAAAAAAATGTACCACATTCTGAATTAAAAAAGACCCAAAAGTCAACATTTATAAAATGATCAACTAACTTGTTAAAGTAAAAACTAATACAAATAGAAAACGGTGCCCTGATAAATCCCCACAACACTCAGCTTAACTTAGCGGACACAGTCTCGAATTTTACCATTTTTCCATTGGGGGTTAGGAAATAACACCCCGTTTTTCATTTTTGTGACAAAAAATAAAATTCATAGAAAATTCAATACATCGAAACTCACTTGTTAGTGAAATTCGATAGAAAATATTAAAAAAAAATCCAAAATTTATATTTACATAGATATAGCAAAGTCACCCTCCTTTTTGCTTGACCACACAAAAAAAAACCCTCTTCTGTCAAATTTTCTGTTGTTCCTACGATTGTGTTTGCTTGATATCAGCCCAAATAGGGAACAAATGTGGTTTGAAACATGTGGAGTTGTTTTTATAAAACACAAATTTTAAAATTTTTAGTTAAATATAAAATGACTTTAAAATCATTACAGGGCACCAATTTTCAATAAATATTTAACTCTCCTTTTTTTTTAGATTATTGTACAACAATTAGTTCCTCACACAATAAACCTCACAACAAAAAATATAAAAAAAAAACATTCCTCCCTAAAATCGAAAAATACGAAAAGTAGTCAACTTTGGAAATATTTCTAAAATCAACCCAATTGATCGATTCGTATTGCTCTCTCTAAGCCTACAATCATTTTTTTTTACAAAATTCACTAGAAAAATGTTCACAAAAGATATACATTTTGGCCGATGTTCCCTCCAGATATCGGGAAAATAGGAAAAATATATTCTAAATATAGCTCACTCCTAGCCTACAATAAACTTTTACAGAGCTGAAAAATGTTTACCAGATCAAAAGTTCCAGACTTACTAACTTATTTCCCTTATCATTCCATGAAGGAACTGAGGGGGAACTTTTCTGGAATCAGTAAGCCGAACGGGACCTTCTATTTAAAGCCGGCTCCGAACGGCTAATGCGATTCTAAAGAAGATTTACATGGCTTAGAGAATACTCGGAAAGTGGCATTTACGAGGTGTATGTAACAAATCCGCCGCTGAAAACTGATTTTGGGATTCTGGTATCACTGAGTGCTAGTTGCACACACACCACGTCCCACCACGATTGCTTAAAACCCTAAAAAATCTAATTGCATGTACATTTTACTTCGCTAATTTTTAATTAAATAGTTAATTATTTTAATTATTGGTCAAATGCTTCTGTATTTTACAAGTTGATGTTTTTGCATGTTTACGTATTGTCAGTGGCAATATCGCCATCTACATGTAGAACAAACAATCTAAGGACAAGACGATAGCCGTGCCATTGGAAGTAGAATGATCCTTCAATACCACACTAAAAATACCCAAAACCTGATAAGATTGCCGCTGAAAAGTATTTAATGGTCTTTACAGGACAATTTCTAACTGTACAATATTTATTTTCCCGTAAAGTATAACCTTAAATGAAATTTAGATAAGAAAATAGACATGAAATACATTTGGGGGTTATTTCCTCTGTTATTGGCGGATATAATCCCCAAAATTATTTGGGTATTATGTTCACGATGTTGTGAGGACATAATCTCCAAAACGATTTCGAAGACATCGTCCGCTCTGCTTCGTGGACATAACCTTCAACATAATTTTAGGGTCTATGTTCCTTGTGATTATGTCCAGTCATTTAGAAAAATTCTCAAAATTTCTTTTTTTTTAGATTATATAAAACTCCTTAACTAATTCTCGTTTTTTTTCTCTTTTCCAGGTAAGGTTCAGATATGCGTTGAAATAGCCGTGGGTAAGATATAAAGTCAAATACAAAATGTTTACAGTGAAAAAAGTTAAAAAAAAAAAATGTATTGTCCACCAAAAATTAAAGGGTCACACACTAATCTAATACTAGGTTTCTAAAATTGAAAATGCCTGCGCTATGAGGGCACACGAACGAGTTTTTCTTATGAGCGTAACTGCGAGCTTTCCTCAGGGCAGGTCCAGTGGAGTCGGAGTCCGACAAATTCGGCATCTGGAGTCGAATATGGTGCTCGACTCCGAGTTTTATTCACTTACATTCATCATAAAATATATTAAAAATCAGTTAATCGGATACAAAAATTTATATTAGAAATGCTTTCCATTATATAAACTTGTTTTTATCTTTTGAATATAAAAGTTTGTACCCCAGAAATCAGCTCTGCTGGTTGCGAAAGAAGTACAATGTTGCAGCAACGGGGCTATAGCCCCCCCTCCCTAGTTAGGTCTATGGATACAGTATAGAAGAAGTAGACGGAAATACGATTTTCGAAATTTTGTCATTGAACAGCCGATGTCGGAGTCCAGCTATTTAAAAATGCCGGAGTCGAGCAATTTTCGCTCAACTCATATTTTATGTCACTATTGTAAACGGTGACTAGCGTTGACAATTGTCAATCGATTTATTTAGGCAGACATATATTTTTTTGAAACGACACTGCAGTAGTACGTTATTCGACCCAAAACTGTCGTTTGAATGGTACACGGAGATATGATTCCATGCAATCATATATATGTTTGGAGACGATCATATATATGTTTGTGTGTAAACTTATTATGTTTGCACACAATCAACACATGTTTGGGACACTATGTTGAAAAACGATATCTTTCTGTCCCAACATATATTGGGCGCAATGATAACCAAATATTCATGAAATATTATTGAATTATCAAAAATTTATAATTGAGCCAAAATCTAAAAACTAGTTAAGACAAAGTGTAAAGAACCAAATTAAATAAAAATATGTTATGTAGGGTAATCAGGTATTAGCGTGAGAAAATCTAAACTGCCGAATTTTTGCCATCGAGTAAATGAATCTAAAGATGGTCCTCTTTTCAGTTCTAAAATAAGTCACTTAAGCTTGTGTGACAAAAAACCAGAAGGTATTCCAACATATAGTTGTACCCACTTTCACCAGGCTAATAATCGGCAACTAACCCGGTGAAGTCATAGAAGAACTTGCCGTGAGATGACTCACTTTCGCTTGCTAGTTTATGTACCTAAGTCCTTCTTCACTTCTCAAAGTCCTTATTTTCCAAATAAATTTTCTCACCTCTTGAACCCTACAAAACCATGTTTACCCTTTCTTCTTCATTATTGCACAGCAACAAAGAAAAGTTTGTCATTTTCGACAAAACACGCGAATTACACACAACCAAAAAAAAACGTTTTCAACAAAATAAACGTCATTTTCTTTATCCGTATCCAATGGCCCCATTGTCTGCCCATCAAAATTTCCACATCGACATCAATACGATGACTCTGATGATGATGATTTTTCCTTTCAAATCGACATTGAAAATTAAAACAAATTCAAACATGTGACCTTTTACACTTGAATTGAATATGAAAATTCGAACGTTATCGTTTTTTTTTTTGAACAATGTTTTTCGCTTAGGAGGGGGTGGGGGGGAATAATCGTTGAAACTTTTCTTTTGTTGATGGCAAAAAGTAGGGCAAACATGTTGTAATAGTTAGTGGCAGTAATACTCGTATCGGCAGACGATACTCAATTGCTGATGATATTCACTTCCAATAGTTTATGGATTTTATGGGGCCAATCAAAATATTTATCTATTGAAATGAAACAGAAATTGAAATTCATATTTTATTGCATTTATTGGCGTATTGTGTAGAGGGTACAGTGGGGCAAAAATGAGTTTCTTTAGAAAGGGTATTATAAACGAGGTTTAGTTAAATGGGGTTTTCAATAAATGTGTTTTATAAGCAAGTTAATACATTTTGAAGACTTTCGAAAATGTTAAATGTCAATGGCATAGATTCTTTTCAAAACAAAGATGTTTTTTGTTTTAAACAAAGCTTTTTGGTTATTTATATTTTATTCACTGCACTTCATTTGTCAATTTGCATGCATATTGTATGTGAGTTATTGTTGAAATCCCGAAAACCTGAATTTCATTCATACAAACTTAAAAAATTGCCTAATTCTAAAAAAATATTCTCAAAGGCCAAATGCTCTTCTGCCAGTATTGCTATTGATCGTTAAAATCAGTTGATCATACTTTTTTTTGTATTTTGATTGCTATTCAATAAAGCAAAAAATTGGAATGATCACATTTGCATAAACTCTACTACGCAACAAACAAGAAGGTCTGTAGGCGAGAAAAGCCATTGAGATGTCTTTTGAATACGGAAATTGTTTAATTTTATTTGTTGAAGTCGCTCATTTACTTTACTTTTGCAATTATATTGAATTTAGAATTTTTTAAAGACTTCCAACTCGAGGGTACAATTGAGATATTGAGAATTGAAAAACCCCATCCATTCTTCTTTGTATTATTTTGAAAGTAATCTCAACTGACCTCACCGCCCAATACACTTTCATCGCTCACCGATTAACCTACTGTCCCCGTTTACGTCTACCACCACATTCCATGACTCACTTTTACTGCAATTCCATTTCAAATTGATAAGAAAAAAATAAACGAAAATCACATCAATAAATGCGACTTAATGTCGCTCAATGCTGGCTGCCACTTCCCACCATTTAACATTTAACATATGGTCGAGTGTATCAGAAATGAATTCTTATCTTATCGAAATGTACCCGTGCCAGAATTTGTATTTTCACAGAAGTGTTGGGGGTTTTTTCTTTCCTTCACTCCAAAGAAATCAAACCAAAACATAAAGTATTTGCAGGTATTTTTGTTGTTTGTCACTAGAACTGATTGGAGTTTTGTTTTTAATAACAAAGTAATCGGGCGTAAATAAATAAGAAATCTCACTACTGAGAGATTTAAATAATCGCGGGAGTATGTACTTGAAGTATTTGGAAGTGTCACAATCAGAGGTAGAACTCGTGCCATCGATTTTGTCAAGATTTGAGACATTGTTATTAAAACATTTCATATCGAAATAAATATCGAATGACACCAATTGGCATTTCATTGTTGTACTTAAGGCTATGACACACCATGCGATTTGACGAACTGAGAAATTTGGCTCAGGTTGTACATGGTGGCTCAAAAGAGATCTAGTAGTCTAGTGTTCGGGGGTCTTGCGGAATCACTGGTAAGGTCGAAAAAGATGTATGTACAATAGGGTGGAGTGAAAACATGCTTTTTTTTAATTTGAAAAAGTTAACCTCGGAAAGAGATGTAGTCTGGGGTCCTAATGAGGGGAAAAATAAAGAAACAAATTTTAAAAATTTTTTAGGGGTCGCGCCACTCCCTCGAAATTTGGAAATTATCGCTATTTTGGCGTTGATTTTAGAAAAATCCTAAAAATTAACGACTTAACTTATTCGAAATAATCGACTAATATTTGTAGCTTTGGTGGCGATTTCATTGTTCAGTCAATTTTCTGAAGAAGGGACGATTTGACTTATTTTACTTTTTGAAATTTTTGAACAATGAGAAAATTTTTTTTAAATTTTTTCATGCCTTTATTTCATTGTTTACGCTCTTGCAAACATTTATTGACATAAAACTTTTTAGGATTTTTCTAAAATCAACGCCAAAATAGCGATAATTTCCAAATTTCGAGGGAGTGGCGCGACCCTAAAAATTTTTTAAATTTTTTTTCTTTATTTTTCCCCTCATTAGGACCCCAGACTACATCTCTTTCCGAGGTTAACTTTTTTTTTTTGAATTTCACTCCACCCTAATGTACAATGATTACGAACCCTAACCGCGATAAACACGTATGTAAGCGTTAAGAAGACAATTTTACAGCTGATGGTTTTTTGTGTGGTCAATGATTAAATCGTGTATTGCTTACGATACAATTGAATTTGCTATATCTCTGTAAACATACATTTTTAATTTTTAATATTTTGGACAATTTTCTATCGAATTTCATTGAAAAGCGAGTTTCGCAAAAAAGTGGGCTCGATTAGTTGAATAGAAACGAATGCAACTCTGTATTATTTTTCAATCGTAATAATCACAATATCCTTTTACTCTTTTTTTTCTGTGGTTTTTCTACATATCTTTTTGCAAAAGCATTTGTTTTGGTTTCACAAAATAAAAACCAAAAAAAAACTGTGCAACACAATTGTGCAGTGCAATTTATAACAATTGCATAGCTTTTACACAATAGCCCGCCCAGCGGTGTACCGCCACTCCTTGGGATCTCCAATCGGCAGCCGGCGGCTTTCATGGGTGGTTAGGTTACGCCAGTCGGCATACCATCGGCCACCAAAACGAACCACCAGCATTTAGCTATAAATTTTGCACTTAAATTACGCTTCAAATGCGTTTTCCATTACAGTGTAATTGTTTTCCCCCTTTTCCATATAATTTATGTGATGATAATATACTCGTGTATGTATTTGCGCAAAAAAAACAAGTCAGTTTGTATTTTTTTTCGACAGAAATTGAAATTTTGTCTGTGTGTTGGAATAGTATGAAATACAATTTATGAAAAACTGAAAATTGTCCATTAGCGAGGGTTATACGTTTACAGGTTTCAGAGGTGTGGGCATACGTTTTTGGGGAAGGGGAGTAGATCTATAGGTGATTGAAATTCCTGCCGATTCCAGTCAGTTGAGTCACATCTTGCTTTCTGCATTATCCTTATAAAAGTGCTGTGCAGCCTTAAAAAAGAGACGAAGCAGTTTATCCTTTTCTTTTCAGAGTTTTGTGTCATTTAACTGACACTGAAGTTGTTATCTTGATTATGAACACTAATCTGAACTAATTCTGGTGGAACAGGAAATTTGATTTTCTTCAAGACCTCGTGTTGGTATTGATTTTTGAATCATTTTGGAGTCCTGCTCGGTTTGAAGTTACATCGTTAGCCACATTGTCGACGGACAACGTCTTCTTGCTTTCTAAGCGGCAAACAGCTGATTTCGAAGCCATTTATCAGCTGTTTGTCGCTTTGAAAAGCCTGCGAACGTTGTCGTTCCGTTGTTGTTCGACATCGTGGCTCAGGCCGATAACAGCACCCGAGTAGAAGTAATACATGGCTAGCCTAAAGTTAGGATACGCTAACCGAAGGGCAAGCCCGCATATTAGACTGTCATCATTTCTTCTGAAAACACTGAAGAGACTCATATTGTCTCTGGCCCTGGTATGTCCTAAAGAATGCTACGGTATAATGCTGTTATTCCCATATGTCGTGTCTCTGAGAAAAAGGATTTACAGCTGGTTTCATTAGAAAATATCAAAGGTTTGGTTGAAGAACCAAAATTGAAATTACGGAAAACGTACTAGAAGTACTTCTACAACAATACTTGTACCGGGTGGTCAATCTAGTGGCTTAAATTAAAATTTCCAAATTTTGAAAACCTAAAAAATATAAAAAATTTTAATATACAATGTCAACAATTATTAGGTCCAAATGTGTAAAAAATAACCAAAAATTCAAAATTTGTTTCCGCCATAAAATCAAAAAGAATCGAAAAGTAGTCAACTATGGATATTTTTCTAAAATATTTCCAGTTGTTTGATTTTAAATGTTAACACCTTAAAACAATTCCTCACTCTTTGGCTACAACCAAATTTTAAAAGCACTTGAAAATGTTTACTAGATCACAAGTTATAGGCTTTTGGCCGATGGACTTAGATTCAGGACCACTGTGGGTGGTGTGATTGTGGCTGCTGTAGCCAAGGACTTAGTCCTGGAACAAGCCAAAGTTTCATGCACCAGCCTGATCCGAATTTTGCACAAACTTCTTGTATTACACAGTGCAACACAAAAAACAATATAACCTTAGACGGAACACTACGTGATAAACGACCATGTGCCCCAATGATTTGGGGATTCGATATCATTTTTGCAAAAATGTAATCTTGCAAAACGTTTGGGATTTTTAACTGAGACAAAGTTGTGAATTCTGAATATATAAAATCAAAAAATCAAAGGTAAAAATTGACAAAATCATAAAAAAAATCGATTTTTTTACACCATTTTTCCCCTGTTCAGGTCCATAGATAGCAAAACGTTCAAAAACCAAGGCAACAATCATTGACAAAAGTGTATCTAAGATCTCAATAAACAACTTCCTAGAACATATGAACTTACTAGGATTTATTCTTTGAAGTGTATCAATTCACATTTGCTTTCTAGAATAGCATTAGCCATTTTTTGGAGCGTATGAGTAATATTAATTTGAAAGGCTAGCACTCATACATATAGGTGGTTAATAAAATTGAATTGATGTCATTTTTTTTTTTAAAAAATAGCTCAAACATTGTAAAACGAATTCGAGTATTACTTGCAGTCACCTTATCGAAGACAAAATAGTGGTTCGAAATTTAATAGGGATATTCTGCCCAAACTGTTATCAATTACAGTATCTATCGAAAAGTGTACCTTGCACTCGATACTAAACAAAATATGAGTACACAACCCACCGCTTCGTTATCGCTTCCCAGTTTGGGCAATCAGCTCATAATAAACAACGATTTTGCTAGAAAAATCCTCTTTACTAGCGAACTAGATTTTAATCTCGGCGGCCTGTTAATAAGCAAAAGTGTCGCAATTGGGGATCGGAAAATCCCCACGTAATGGTCAAGAAGCCTATAAATAATCAGAGAGTGACAGTTTGGCGCGAAATTCGGAGCGATGGTATTTTTCTTTGAAAATGCTGCTAGAAAAGTCACTTTAGTTAAGGGTGAGCGCCACATTTGGCGCTAAGTTTGGCCATAAGTTGAAGAAATGGACTAGGACGATCTTCGGTGCCAGCGGAATGGCGCGCCATAGCACATAGCCAACGGCACAGACAATCTTTTGCGCACCAAGTGAGGCAATCATATTATCATCCAACTCGGCTATGTTGAAGCAGCGATTTTATGCCGTTAGACATTTTTTGTTTGTGGGGAACAGTGAAGGACCCATGATATGCGAACAATCCATTTAAAAATCCAGAAATCGTCACCAAAGTTTTGAAAAAATTGTGTTATCACGATGGTCTACTGCGAAGCCAGCCAAGGCAGCGGCCTGAATTAAATCTTGTTCCATAAATTTTGAAAAAAAAACAATACTAAGACATAACAAAATTTATTTTTGTGCATGTTTTTTAAATTTTTACAAAATAAACTGGTCTTTGGACCGTGTATGCAATGGATGTTGGAACGAAATATTCGGTTTTTAACTCGTTTTAGCCAATACTTAGTTATTGTTGATTTTAATCTAAACAAAAATTGATTTTGGTTTTTAAAATTGTCGTTTTCTTCGGATGTGTTTTTATTATTACGACTATAATTTGCGGATGGAAACGTCCGATCAAACAGTACAATATACCAAATTAAACATTCACAAGATCTACTACCGATAAACATCGTTAGCCGACGGGTTAAAGACATACAATGATGCGAGTATAATAAGAAACTAATACGAGAGTCCAGAAGGAATGCAAAATTTAATTGAAAGTATAATGATGACATATTCTAATTTCACCACCCTACTGCCACCGCCCTGCCCCCCCCCCTCCATTCATTAATTCATGGCGATAAGCAAACCAAAATAAACCATTTTTAAGTAAAATTATATGAACTGAATAGAAGTACTTTAAGTAAAGTGCATTTTGGAAAACCCCCAGTTAATTACCAAAGAAACTTGCATAATATAATTTAAATTAGTTTTCCAACTATCGCAGATATCCAATTGCATGTAACACCCGATCATGCATTCGTGGAAACCTGAAGTTCAGGCTTTCTTGTGATAAATGAAGTCATTGTCAATTCATAGTCATCGTAGTCATCGGGTTTCCAAGTGGAGAAATCTTAAATATTCACACACACACACACTCACACACCGAAGATGTTTTCCTTTGTTCGCAAGTGAGGTGATGAGATGATGTGTATTTTTGTGCGGCTCACTTTTAGTGGTGATGGGGTGATCTCAAGATGCTGGCTGATGACTCAAAATTCAATTCAACCAAATATTGACAATATTTATTAATATACGTACGTTCGTACACCTCTAGTGATTGCGATCAAACAATTGTTTTGTGTTTGATTTTTTTTTCTTTCTTCAATATGCAAATTAGTGTATAATTAGTGATTATTCAAAAGTTTGAAGCCAAAGATTTGACAACCCTAAATCACAATATCTCTGGCATTGTGTTCAGAGGCGATAACTGTTGTATTAGCGACCGGTGAGGCGATGCAAGAGCAGACACTGATCAACAGTAGCAATTAGGCGACTATGCATGAAATCAGACAAATAAAATCGTCGCAATGAAATTATATGAATTTTATTGGGCAGAAAGAAAGGCGGATTTGAGAGGTCAGTAGCATCAATCATATTTAGGGCTAATTCATTAACTATTGTCTGGTCGTTTATGCCAACTTATAAATACTTCAATTGTCCGAACGAAATTTGAATAGAAAATAGTAGGGCACAAGACGATTTATATTCTCACGAAAAAATATACTTTTTATTTTGTCGGCAACCAAAAAAAAAAGAAAAAAAATTGTGAGCATTAAGACAAGCAGTTTCCTAAAATCATCAAAGAAAATTGTAATGGTTATTTTTTTTTTGTTTTATTTTTAAATAGCCGCCTTCTTCGGATGTACCTTTATTAGTTGTCTGAAAACTAAAAACTTAGTTTCCTAAAATAATCAAAAAAAAAAATACCATTTTTTTTTATCAAATTTTTGTTTTTAAAATAGCCGTTTTCTTCGGATGTGCCTTTATTATTCCGACTATAATATGCGGATGGAGACGTCCGATCAAACAGTATTGTACTGTTTAATTGTACCAAATTAAAGGTAATTATGTGAGCTAAACACATTGTGGACCTGAGTTTTATATAAAAACAATGGTAAAAAATAGTTTTTACTTTTACAAAAAAGTTCATTTTTTTAAAAAAAATAATTTTTTTTTTATTAATCGTAAATAAATATTGGTTGTAATATTTGTTTTAGGTTAATCATTAGGTTTTAATTAACTTAGATAAAGACTGTTTAAAATAGTTAATACAAAAATGAAAGAGGCATTAAAAAAATATGCCATTTTGGCTCCATTTATTAAAATATACAAAATTAATTCAAATAAAAAAAATAATTTTAAGCATTTTAAATAATACAAATTAATAAATTATTCGTCTTCTTCCTGAATATCTTCTTTTTCGGCTCTCAAATTTGTTTTTAAATTATTATAAAATGCATCCTTTATGTCTTCAAACTCCACCCACAAAAAAAAGTTTATCATGTAATGTTCTTAGTTCGCTGAAATAAAAAAATTAAGCCAATGATGCCACCGCTCCAAAATTCTCTCCAAACTGTCATGCATTGGCTTCTCGAAGATTTTCTGCGGGTTTTCCTCCGACCACAACAAATTTTTATTATGATTCTGTAAAGCTCTCCTTTCACCGAACTAAGACAATAAGCCAATGATGCCACCGCTTCAAAGTTCTCTCCACACTGTCATGAATTGGCTTCTCGACGATTTCCTGCGGGTTTTCCTCCGACCACAACAAATTGTTATTATGATTCTGTAAAGCTCTTCGTTCACCGAACTAAGACAATAAGCCAATGATACCACCGCTTCAAAAATTCTCTACAAACTGTCATGAATTGGCTTCTCGGAGATTTCCTGTGGTAGTTTTGCCTGTTAACATAGCTGTCGCGTTGAGAAATGATGATATTTCGAGCAAAATCGTCGTCCATTTCTAGCTGCCCTAAAGCCCCAACTGAGACCCGATATCAGCGCCGATGGTTGTGTACCTTCTTTTGCCGAGTCGATTGAACCTCGGAAGAGAATAATGCGATGTCTTTGGCACAATTGGCATCAGGCCGGTGTATGAAATCCTGAGTTGTTCAGATTGAGGGCCGAAAAATAAGTATTTTAACGTTTACACACAAGTAAAATGCATGTTTGGTGATAAAGCTTATTTCTATCTACACAAAGCTTTGAGGTGAACTTGCTTGCTGAAATTTGTTAAAATGGCAATTTTTTTCAGCGTGTAGTCAATGCATTTTAACCCAACTTGCGTATAACTGTAGCGGCAGCTGTCGCATTTGGACCAAAGCCTCTTTTCAATAAACGCACTGTTTGGTCTACCTAATTGGACATTATTTCACGGAGAAATCGATTGATTTCACTCACGGAGAAATAATAGTGAAGTTATGTGAAGATTTCGAGTGAGAAAGAGCAGTCACTGGCAAAATAACATATGACTCGAAAATAAACAACTTTGTGGACCACCCGATACAAGAGATCAACTATCGATCAACACTACCATATACATGTATCTAGGTTCAAACGATTGCCATTTTGAATATCTTATAAAAAAATATTCATTTACCTGTAATGACAGCAACTACATATGTTTATGCCAATTCGATCATGTTGGTATTTACGAACGTTTAGGTGACATAAGACAACAACAACAGCCTGAGCGAATACAAAACTCATACAGGTTGCTATGATGAGCATGACTCATACGACTGACTGGCCGCCTGTCATTCCCACTGTTGTGGTGTTGTTCACTGTAATCAAAATGAAAGAGAAACAACATCGAAACACCACCAAAACACAACTAAAAATGGGACAACAACAACAACAGCAATTGCAGCGCCACAAGACGGCAAACAATAATAAATTCACGTTAAAATATATGAAGAGGATATGAAAACCTAGAAAGAAACAACCAAAAAAGAAAAAACAACAAACAGTGCAAAAATGAAAAAGTATCTAAAGCATGCATATCATCCATCTGCGGCAGATATGAAATGAAATAAGACAACAGCGACATTCAAAATGAAAATATTCTGCTTCTGTGAATGAACTCAATTTCCAGTGGCTGACGGTTTGTCATAAACAAACATGTGAGTACGTACGTACTAGCGGTATTGTTGTAATTTGCATTTCAACAAATGGTTTCATTTTTAAATATTTCAGCGAATCAAATGAAGAAGAAATGCGGCGACAAGCGGGAAAGCGAGCGGACGGACGGAGGAGACCGTTAACAATGAGGGAGTCGAACGAACTTTATGCCTAAAAACCTAAACAAGTTTGAACAACAACAATGGTTAATAATGTACAACAATAAAATTAAACAAGGTGGCTGTTTGGTGGGTGCTGTTGTTAGCAACGTACGAGGCTGGTTAGGGGAGTCTTTATCAAAACAAGAAATCTTCAAGTAAACTGATCGGAAAATGTTGTGGACATAGGAAAGTTTGAATATGCCCATTAGTGATGTGCGGTTCCTCGTATTTTAAGACCCGGGTCTTTCGGGTCCGGTTCCAACAAGACCCGGGTATTTGGACCGGTTCTCAATAAAGGGTTAACCCAAGAGTTACTACTAATGAATATAAAACTAATTGCCTTAAACTATAACAAAGTTAAATTTATACATGCATAATATAAATTAAAAAATTAAAGTTGGGAGTCGCCTGGCTCCTTAGTATTGAACGCAAAGGTTTAATTTGCGGTCGAGTTTATTCCTTCCTTTCAGCTTGGTTATTTCCAATTAAAAACGTAGAGTTCAATACCGTTCTATTCGGTTGCCAATTATAATATAATTTTATTTTTATTCCAATACAATGACTTCAACTTTTTCTATCCCCAGAATACTTTATGTTTCTAAAGTGTCACAAATAAACTGAGTTGATATGGGTATGGGTGATAGGAATGATAAGTTGGGCAATGTGTTAACTGCCCCCCCTCTAAATATCTGCGTCCCGTAGATCAACATAAGTTGTTGGGAGACTTTTTAAGGTTACTTTGACTTGGCCTTGGTCTGCTATTGTATGGATCTTCGGTAGCTGGATATCTGCGCTTATTTTCCGCCCTTGAGCAGGCGGGCCATGCAACCATCCCCCAGGAATATTCCAATAGAGGACATCTCACAAATTGTTGCATTATTGATAGAGTTGCAATTGCCTATTAGTCCTTAAGTTTCAGCTTTTGCTGAAGTGGCCATCGAAAATTCAACCGCTGCCTTGTTGAATGGTTACGATTGGTGCATCGTACTTAAAGACGTCCAGTGCGTTGGTTGATATCGTCAGCAATATTCCGCTCCAAAATTTGCGCCTTGTTTTCCATGTGATTTCTGTGGGCTCTTTTGTGTTCCTCCTCGATTATATCCGTTTTCTTCATAAGTGGTCGGCTCTTGTGGATTTGCTTTAATGTTCGACTCCATGGTGTACAGTTTCTGGTGCCTTGAATATCCCTCGTTAATTGATCCTGCTTCTCTCTTGAATGGATTGTTTGACCCTGATTGGTTGTAATAGTTAGTTCGTCTCGACTGCGCCGACCTATCCACTTCCATCTTAACTACTGGAGTCGGGTCTTCCGTCACATTTGGTAGTGGAACGTTTGATCTTTGATTTGATGATGAAAAAGGGGTTATTTTTAGATTTTATTGTCTTAATATTTTGCAACGTGCATCTAAGGATGAATCACGTGCATTTCTATGTGTAGTGCATCTAAGGATGAATCACGTATTTGGTAGAGGAAGGGCCGTGTTATCCCGTTTGTTTGCCAACAATCAGATTGAAGGCATCCTACTAGGGCAGGGCTTGCTTCACAACGGTATTTTGGACCTATTGCAATCTCCAGCGTGTTCCCATGTGAACGTTGGAATGTTGCTGCCGCGACCAAGGAATAGCTGCCGTGTTCCCATGTGAACGACAACGTGCACCCTTTAGGGCGTACCTTGAACCATATATGGTAGCTATTGCAGGATCACAAAATCGTTAACCATTAGAGTCCCGGCGGGAGTAGTTGACCTAAGTATTTAGGTACACAACTTGCTCCAACCAGTAACCAGCGAGAGTAGTTGACCCAAGTGTCTTAGGTACACAACTTACTCCAACCAGTTCAAGTGTGACGACGGCCACTGGTGATGCTTACGGAGGATTGTTTTGCACTTGTCTTCCAAATTTCGTTTAGTTCAATTTACAGTAAGAAGTGATTTTTGCAAGCTTTTTCGTTTTGGTTTTAGTTCGGGAAAAACTCTTTGATTTTGGTGTCCCCCAACTAGCTTCTTTGATTAACACTTTGATTAGCAGGATAATGACTATATTAAGATAAAAGAATTATTGCCAGGAGGGTCCCCCCGAAGGTGGTGAATCGCTGTGCAACTTATTCTCATTTAAACTCATTAAACTCTCATTTAAATTATTGCCAGGAGGGTCCCCCCGAAGGTGGTGAATCGCTGTGCAACTTATTCTCATTTAAACTCTTTTTTCATCTCGTGCCAATTTTCGGCACCACACCAAGCCACTTGGAAGGATTCACTGTCAAGGTTCCTTTCACTTTAATTTTAATTACCAATTAAGCTTTTCTATTCACTTCCTATTAACACTGCAAACGTTTTCCTACAAGCACAACACTGTTTATCCGTTTCACTTTCACCGATGGCCCCGTCGCACTTGGTCTCCAAGGATATTACATCCTAGAGAGTATTTTCTTCAAAGACCTCCATTTTTTCAGGAGGTCCCTGCTCGGGCGCCAATTAAAAAATTAAAGTTGGGAGTCGCCTGGCTCCTTAGTATTGAACGCAAAGGTTTAATTTGCGGTCGAGTTTATTCCTTCCTTTCAGCTTGGTTATTTCCAATTAAAAACGTAGAGTTCAATACCGTTCTATTCGGTTGCCAATTATAATATAATTTTATTTTTATTCCAATACAATGACTTCAACTTTTTCTATCCCCAGAATACTTTATGTTTCTAAAGTGTCACAAATAAACTGAGTTGATATGGGTATGGGTGATAGGAATGATAAGTTGGGCAATGTGTTAACTTATATAATATCGATGTCTTAATATAAAAAGGGCCTAACTCGATTTTTGATTAATTTACGGGAGAAATAAAAAACTTAAAAGAAATCCGTAATCCGTATTAAAATAAGAAAATTATTAAATGAGAAATAAAATGTATTGCTTTTTTATTAAAAATTTTATTCAAATATTTCTTGTTTCTAAAATTTTACGAATTTTATTAAGTTTTTTCCTTCTCCTGTAATGTAACAAAAAACAACAAAAAGAACTAGCTGCGTTCTGCAAACTGCGAACTAACGGTATTTGAACGTATATTTGCATGTAAACAATGACTAACACACCACAGAATTTGAAGTCACAACAACAGCAGCAGCCAAAATTAAAAAACAAATGTTTTTCCTCGTTGTTCGCTTTACCAAGCCACAGACATCAACAAATGAAAATACGCACATTCAAACACTCACACACACACTTCTTTTGACCCGTTTTCGGCTCTCTCGGTCTTTTTTCCGCTCTCGGTATTTGGACTCGTTTTCGGGTATTTGGACCCGTTTTCGGTATTTGGACTCGTTTTCGGGTATTTGGACTCGTTCGGGTATTTGGACCCGTTCGGGTATTTGGACCCGTTCGGGTATTTGGACCCGTTCGGGTATTTGGACCCGTTTTTCGGTTCTTGTAAGAACCGGTCCGGTCGGTTCTTGTAAAGACCCGGGTATCCGGATCCGGGCCTTCGGTCCTGTGCATCACTAATGCCCATGTCACAATAATAGAAGGTACAATCCTGGGTATTTTGATTGTGAAATTCTGATATATGAATGGCAGACAGTTACAACTCGCGGCACAATTTTTTGCGAACCATAACCTTATTTTTAATGGTTTTAAAACTTCTTTGTTTGGCTTTTTGTATTCCAATTCATTGATTTAAATATTTAATACGAAAATGTTTTCGGCATTTGAAGAAAAAACTAACAGCCTGAGCCACTGTGGCGAACGGCAACGTTCGCATGCTTTTTTAGAGAGAAACCGCTGATTTCAAAGTCACCAAACAGCTGCTTGCCTCTTCTGAAAGCATGAGAACGTTGTCGTTCGACATCGCGGCTTAGGCTTTTAAACTCAAAATGAAAAACAAAATTAATCAGCTGTTTGCATACGCCTACTTTTAGTTATTGTTCCATGGAATATTCCTATTTTTGATTGTTTTCAACTCATAATATAATATTTTTTGTTTAAATATTATTTATATTACATATTTGATGATAACATTCCCTTTGATTCTGGAACACGATTTTATTAACATGGCTGTCTAGGATGGCTTCACAGTTGCTCATCCTGTCAATCTAATTTTCCAAGACCTTTGTGACGGGTTCGATATTCGCCTCAGCAGCGGTCTTTTGCAAATGACATCGCCGAATCGGACGGATAACACAATTACGCGCTATCATGCTGAAATCAAAGATCGTCCAAGGTCATGTCTTCAATCACCTGTCACAAAAAATGGTTTATCGTTGATCTGGCTGTCTGCTCGATCAACGTTAACCGAAGTAGAGTTGACAGCAGAATCTGTAAAAAAAAATAGGCCGCGCCACACTCTCTGTGGATGAATTGGTTTACCCACGATCATGTGCCAATTTTCTCTCCGGTAGTTTGTCTTGTTAACGGCTCTCTAATTCCCAAACTGAGAAGCTAATATTTGAGTCCGTTTAATTCCCCACGATCAACGTTAACCGAAGTAGAGTTGACAGCAGAATCTGTAAACAAAAAAATAGGCCGCGCCACACTCTCTGTGGATGAATTGGTTTCCCCACGATCATGTGCCAGTTTTCTCTCCGGTAGTTTTTCTTGTTAACGGCCCTCTAAGGCGCAAACTGAGAAGCGAATGGGTGAGTCAGTTTAATTGCTTTGTCAATTGGCAATTTTACTTGCTAGGCAATTTTTGTGATTCCATTTTGAACTTGCCTCAAGGGAATTCTTATTCAGCAATTTTTGTTTTCGTTATTGCCTTTTCAAATACAAATGACTTTCAAAATTACCGAATACGAAAAACACAAAAGGATTTGCCAGTACGAGCTAATTTTTTCCACTTCCACCCCACTTTCAAGTTTAATTGCCTAGTGCGAGTCGGGACTAACTAATAATGCGAGATGTTTGTGTAGGAGTCTCATCAGCCTGGTGAGTAAAGTCAATGTTTCAGGGCTGAGTCGCACATTTTCGGCTACGGCAGCCAGATTATCTATGATAGTGACCGTGTGTTCATTAGCATGCCAGTCTCAAGAACTTTTTTGTAGGCTCTATGAAAAATAACCCAAATAAAAAATTACCAAAAAAAAAAAAGATCACAATTTGTTTTTGGGCATTTTTCGTAGAGCTCTTTTTGTTCCGTCATTTCGCATGTAAGGCATTTTTCACTGAGCCTCTTTTGTTCCGATTGCATGCAAAAGGTGCGGTGGGGGCATTATTTCGGGCAATACTTTTCCATAAACGCACTGGTTAGGCGACATTTTCTGACAAGTCCCAGGTGACTTGTGGTGAATTATGGCTTGGGTACCCAAAATTTTCGGTGTTGATTACTCCGCCTTTAGTAAATAAAAACTTCACAATCCACCCTCGTTACTGCACACGTATGTACAACTGACTCTAGATCTTTCAGATCGTACAGCAAAACAATACCCACTATCTTCATACGTACTTACGCGATGCGACCATACGCCGCCGTGTGTAGTATTCCGCTAGTGGTACTTTCTCTGTTACTATTTCACGCTCAATGAAATGTTTTGATGATGATGATGTTAGCGATTATGCTTTTGGTAGGAACAACAACAGAAATATACCGAAAAAACTGCACAAGAAAACCACTACAATTTATTGCCGCCACCTTACACACATACGAGGGAGTTGAGTGAGTTCATATGATGGAACCATTTACAACAACATCCCCGTTGCCAGTTGTAGGTAGGTACCCACCATTCATTCCAGCACAGAAACCAAACAGCCGGCAGACTTTGGCTTGAGGAATGATTACTGCGATGCGCGCAACAACGGAAGTTGCCAACACCTCAAGTATTTGTGGTACGCTATGCGATGCGCCGCCGCACTGTGGTATTGTGCTCAGGCGTTCCATTGCGTTGTACGTGAACACGGACAGGCGAAAAAGCCGGCGAAATTTTTATAATAGTCGGCTGTAGTAGTTTCAATTAGACTTTAATACACCACTACGTCGTTACACATATGAATTGTGGTTTCTTCTTTTCCTCGCTTTTGCTTGTGTTGTTATAATTGATTCGCATAAGGAATAAACACTGACTGACTGTATGGGTTATTTAAATTAATAAAGGAATGCCGGCTGGTGTCTTGTTTCGGTTTCTGTTTCTGTTAGTCTTCATATTAAAATCAAATTATAATTTTCACTTTTCTTTCATTGACTTCTTTCACTGACAGGTCATTAGAAAGAAAGAGTGGGTTTCTACAATAGAAGTCATCACAATGATTAACTAACGCTGATGTATTTACGGACAAATTAAGACTTTCACAGGAAATGCTGGTGTAGGTAAATTAAAAACCACGCTTGTATTTATTAGTCATCCCTATTTATGGTATAGCCTTAAAATTCTAAACCTTTGCCAACCAATAAGAAAAACATATCGCCCATTTATCATAACTCAAAACACGATTTTTTTGTATCAATTGCACCTTTCTTGGCAAATATAGGGAAAAAACCATAAGTTTCCCGAATAAACTAGAGCCCTGACATGTGTGTGTATAATACATGCAACACAAACTTAAATCAAAGTCATTTTCTCATGCATTAGTTCGGAAGCACACTCCAGATGTCACTAATTGACATGGCAATAATTGAAAGGTTTTCAAAGGTAATGATTTCTTTTTAAATACAAATACCTACTTTTTTTAAACCAAATACTGTTTAAATACCCACTTGGAAATATTCAGAAAACGTCTTGCGACGTCTGCCCTCTGTATGGCTTCAGTTTTCTATAGACTGAATACCGGTACGCATACCTGTTTAAATACAGGAAACAGCCGGCAATACCTTAACATTTGATCGACTTTGACTTGGTTTCAATTACTCTCAGAAATTCGAGTAATGTTCTAAGAAACTCTGGGAATAGAAACAATGTACAGACTAATCCAACCCCTAATTTAATACCGCAAGGTAATACTTTTCTGATCGCTATGTGTCAGGAAGGACACTGGATGGGCGGTCCGAAATTCTCTTGTATACGCATCACGTCTATTGAATTAATAGGTTGTATTGACCAAAATCCAATTCTGTCGGCCCAGAGTCTGTAACTTTTGATCTAGTAAACATTTTGGAGTTCTGTAAAAAATTGATTGTGGACAAAGAGTGGGGGACTATTTTAAGATATTAACATTAATAATCGGATAAATCCCATAAATTTGCAGCAGAAATCATTGCCAATGGGTATCGACGAAGAAGTGTGGTAGCTTCCAAAGCGGATCCGTATACCTTCCCTAAAATCAAAGCAAACACAATGCTCGAAAAGTTTTAAAACATTTCTATTTTTGCAAAATAGAAATAATCAATGATCTCGAACTCGACTAACAGAAACAACACTGTTTTTCGTTTTTATATTTTTAGTTTTTAAGTTCGAAGACGAAATTGCTTATAAAAGAATTTAATTTTTTTCTTATTAAATTTTCACCGTTTACAGATTATGAAATCTGAAAAAAATTTAATTTGATTTTGTCGACATTGTGTGTGTGTCATAGATTTTAGCAACTTACTTACTTACATTTTTTTTATTCTAAAGAACGTTTTCTTGTTTTTATTATTTTATTTCTACCAACTACGATTTGGTTGTAGCAACTATTTTAAACAACTTTTTACATTTAAGAGATGTTAATTTTTTTCTAATTTTCTAATTTTAATTTCCAAGACCTTTGTGACGGGTTCGATATTCGCCTCAGCAGCGGTCTTTTGCAAATGACATCGCCGAATCGGACGGATAACACAATTACGCGCTATCATGCTGAAATCAAAGATCGTCCAAGGTCATGTCTTCAATCACCTGTCACAAAAAATGGTTTATCGTTGATCTGGCTGTCTGCTCGATCAACGTTAACCGAAGTAGAGTTGACAGCAGAATCTGTAAAAAAAAATAGGCCGCGCCACACTCTCTGTGGATGAATTGGTTTACCCACGATCATGTGCCAATTTTCTCTCCGGTAGTTTGTCTTGTTAACGGCTCTCTAATTCCCAAACTGAGAAGCTAATATTTGAGTCCGTTTAATTCCCCACGATCAACGTTAACCGAAGTAGAGTTGACAGCAGAATCTGTAAACAAAAAAATAGGCCGCGCCACACTCTCTGTGGATGAATTGGTTTCCCCACGATCATGTGCCAGTTTTCTCTCCGGTAGTTTTTCTTGTTAACGGCCCTCTAAGGCGCAAACTGAGAAGCGAATGGGTGAGTCAGTTTAATTGCTTTGTCAATTGGCAATTTTACTTGCTAGGCAATTTTTGTGATTCCATTTTGAACTTGCCTCAAGGGAATTCTTATTCAGCAATTTTTGTTTTCGTTATTGCCTTTTCAAATACAAATGACTTTCAAAATTACCGAATACGAAAAACACAAAAGGATTTGCCAGTACGAGCTAATTTTTTCCACTTCCACCCCACTTTCAAGTTTAATTGCCTAGTGCGAGTCGGGACTAACTAATAATGCGAGATGTTTGTGTAGGAGTCTCATCAGCCTGGTGAGTAAAGTCAATGTTTCAGGGCTGAGTCGCACATTTTCGGCTACGGCAGCCAGATTATCTATGATAGTGACCGTGTGTTCATTAGCATGCCAGTCTCAAGAACTTTTTTGTAGGCTCTATGAAAAATAACCCAAATAAAAAATTACCAAAAAAAAAAAAGATCACAATTTGTTTTTGGGCATTTTTCGTAGAGCTCTTTTTGTTCCGTCATTTCGCATGTAAGGCATTTTTCACTGAGCCTCTTTTGTTCCGATTGCATGCAAAAGGTGCGGTGGGGGCATTATTTCGGGCAATACTTTTCCATAAACGCACTGGTTAGGCGACATTTTCTGACAAGTCCCAGGTGACTTGTGGTGAATTATGGCTTGGGTACCCAAAATTTTCGGTGTTGATTACTCCGCCTTTAGTAAATAAAAACTTCACAATCCACCCTCGTTACTGCACACGTATGTACAACTGACTCTAGATCTTTCAGATCGTACAGCAAAACAATACCCACTATCTTCATACGTACTTACGCGATGCGACCATACGCCGCCGTGTGTAGTATTCCGCTAGTGGTACTTTCTCTGTTACTATTTCACGCTCAATGAAATGTTTTGATGATGATGATGTTAGCGATTATGCTTTTGGTAGGAACAACAACAGAAATATACCGAAAAAACTGCACAAGAAAACCACTACAATTTATTGCCGCCACCTTACACACATACGAGGGAGTTGAGTGAGTTCATATGATGGAACCATTTACAACAACATCCCCGTTGCCAGTTGTAGGTAGGTACCCACCATTCATTCCAGCACAGAAACCAAACAGCCGGCAGACTTTGGCTTGAGGAATGATTACTGCGATGCGCGCAACAACGGAAGTTGCCAACACCTCAAGTATTTGTGGTACGCTATGCGATGCGCCGCCGCACTGTGGTATTGTGCTCAGGCGTTCCATTGCGTTGTACGTGAACACGGACAGGCGAAAAAGCCGGCGAAATTTTTATAATAGTCGGCTGTAGTAGTTTCAATTAGACTTTAATACACCACTACGTCGTTACACATATGAATTGTGGTTTCTTCTTTTCCTCGCTTTTGCTTGTGTTGTTATAATTGATTCGCATAAGGAATAAACACTGACTGACTGTATGGGTTATTTAAATTAATAAAGGAATGCCGGCTGGTGTCTTGTTTCGGTTTCTGTTTCTGTTAGTCTTCATATTAAAATCAAATTATAATTTTCACTTTTCTTTCATTGACTTCTTTCACTGACAGGTCATTAGAAAGAAAGAGTGGGTTTCTACAATAGAAGTCATCACAATGATTAACTAACGCTGATGTATTTACGGACAAATTAAGACTTTCACAGGAAATGCTGGTGTAGGTAAATTAAAAACCACGCTTGTATTTATTAGTCATCCCTATTTATGGTATAGCCTTAAAATTCTAAACCTTTGCCAACCAATAAGAAAAACATATCGCCCATTTATCATAACTCAAAACACGATTTTTTTGTATCAATTGCACCTTTCTTGGCAAATATAGGGAAAAAACCATAAGTTTCCCGAATAAACTAGAGCCCTGACATGTGTGTGTATAATACATGCAACACAAACTTAAATCAAAGTCATTTTCTCATGCATTAGTTCGGAAGCACACTCCAGATGTCACTAATTGACATGGCAATAATTGAAAGGTTTTCAAAGGTAATGATTTCTTTTTAAATACAAATACCTACTTTTTTTAAACCAAATACTGTTTAAATACCCACTTGGAAATATTCAGAAAACGTCTTGCGACGTCTGCCCTCTGTATGGCTTCAGTTTTCTATAGACTGAATACCGGTACGCATACCTGTTTAAATACAGGAAACAGCCGGCAATACCTTAACATTTGATCGACTTTGACTTGGTTTCAATTACTCTCAGAAATTCGAGTAATGTTCTAAGAAACTCTGGGAATAGAAACAATGTACAGACTAATCCAACCCCTAATTTAATACCGCAAGGTAATACTTTTCTGATCGCTATGTGTCAGGAAGGACACTGGATGGGCGGTCCGAAATTCTCTTGTATACGCATCACGTCTATTGAATTAATAGGTTGTATTGACCAAAATCCAATTCTGTCGGCCCAGAGTCTGTAACTTTTGATCTAGTAAACATTTTGGAGTTCTGTAAAAAATTGATTGTGGACAAAGAGTGGGGGACTATTTTAAGATATTAACATTAATAATCGGATAAATCCCATAAATTTGCAGCAGAAATCATTGCCAATGGGTATCGACGAAGAAGTGTGGTAGCTTCCAAAGCGGATCCGTATACCTTCCCTAAAATCAAAGCAAACACAATGCTCGAAAAGTTTTAAAACATTTCTATTTTTGCAAAATAGAAATAATCAATGATCTCGAACTCGACTAACAGAAACAACACTGTTTTTCGTTTTTATATTTTTAGTTTTTAAGTTCGAAGACGAAATTGCTTATAAAAGAATTTAATTTTTTTCTTATTAAATTTTCACCGTTTACAGATTATGAAATCTGAAAAAAATTTAATTTGATTTTGTCGACATTGTGTGTGTGTCATAGATTTTAGCAACTTACTTACTTACATTTTTTTTATTCTAAAGAACGTTTTCTTGTTTTTATTATTTTATTTCTACCAACTACGATTTGGTTGTAGCAACTATTTTAAACAACTTTTTACATTTAAGAGATGTTAATTTCGCATCATTTATATAAAAAAAAACGCATAACTTTTGAATTCATTATCCAAAGTTGTGAATGAAGTAAATAACATTAAATCACTCTAATAAATTTAATTACAGTGCTTCAGAAAACAATTTGAATGCATCAAACATTTTTTTTAATTATTTACAATACAAACTAACTTTATATTCAAATATTGTCGAGATTTTTGCATATGTCTAGATTTTTGCAGCCACAGACCAAAGCCTCCGTCGCTATCAACTCGCTTACCGGGCCTCTTAATGCATCAAGCATTCGTTTGTAAAATACATTTGAGTCAATCAGATGGACATTTAAATTTTAATATTCTTCTTCTCCTATTTTAACATTACGAAATCGTAACAGAGAATAACATAAAAAAAACGGTCAATTAATCCAAGACTTTACTTTCGATTATCCACTAAAGCGGAAATAATCTACTCTCACTGAAAACAATCGATTTAAATTTAAAATGCCTCGGTACGTATGATTAATATTAATTATGAGTTCATTTAGTGAACGACGCATAACTTTTGAATACCGTATTTGAGTGACTCACAAAAACTATTTGAATAATGCATAAAAACCTTTTGGTAATTGCCTTTATGCAAATAGACATGAGACGGAACCAAGCCTCTTTTTTTTCAAATACTTAAAATATAGTACACACATTCTCACCTTAACAAATCGTAACCGAGAACAACATAGAAACTATCAATTAACCCAAGAATGAAATCATCCAAACAATCCACATTTTGAGACAACTTCGTTCACACCGTATTCGAAATGCCATACGAGCGACAAGCGATTTCATTGCCATGAGAATACCACAATCAAGTATATTTTTTTTTTTATTAACATACTTTTTTTTTTTAATACTACTTTGGTGTGTCCAACATCTGAATATCTTCGTACTTGTCGTACCTCAAGAAGAAACAATTTGCCATGCCTGTCACGTCACTCAGTTTCAGTGTCATCCCCAATAGCCACTGACGACTGCACTCGCAACGATGTTGTTATATAACACATCCAGTCTTGATTTTGTTTGTTATACAACAACTATTGTGTTGTTGCTTTTTTCATGTCTATCAACACTATTGCCCAATACTCGCTCACATTATTGAGATTAGTTTTGGGATTCTGAAGCATGAGTAGAACGAACACGATCTAAACAGCCGAACCAAATGCATATTTCAAACGTGTTTGTACTTATTAAGTCTCCTACTTACTTAACGGTTTAAAGAGGTGTTTAATTCGAATTTGAAAAATCGTTGCTTCACAGCATTAGTTAACGAATGCTGTTGTAAAACACTTTCGGGCCGCTAACATGTAATGTAGACGTTGTTGGTTCTGTGGGGGTTTTCTTGGTTCAATGATTTAGGGAATAAAAACAAATTAATTAAAATTAAATTTGAGAACCACGTTAAAACAACAAAGCGTCAAATCGCAGCTCCGATGTGATCAATTGTCATCGTCCTGTGGGACTGAACATTGTGCCAAAAATATCGATTGTAACGCGGGCTGTTTGACATGCTGCGCCAGCCTGCTGAAATCGAAATAGGATTTCCAGCAGCATTTTCAAAGAGAAATGGTCTCCTAAGGCCACCTCTTCAAAATCCCCACCAAACTGTCACTCTAGGAATATGCATTGGCTTCTCGACGATCACATGCGGCGTTTCCAGCATAATTTTGAAAGAGAAATGGGCCCACAAGGTCACCGCTTCAATATCAGCTATAACTCTAGTGTTTTGCAATCATCAGAGGCGGCAGTTTTGCTTGTTAACATGCCCGCCGAGATTAACACGCGCTACATCAGAGAATATGATTTTTTTTTTACCAAAATTGCTGCCCATTTCTTGCTGCGAAAGCCCAAACTTATAAACTAAAACGAAGCGGATGGTCGTGTGCCTTCAAATTGCTGAGTCATTCTATACCTTTTAAGCGAGATTTTTGTGCAAACTTCAGACTGGAGAGTCGATGTTTTTGGGCTGACTGGCACACTCGCAGCTACGGCAGTCAAATTCTCGCCAATTCTCATCTTAAGACGATGGTGGCCGTGAGTGTTCTCCACTAGCTCAACTTTTTGGTCAAACTTGCGTACAGCCGGTACAATGGGTGAAAAATTTATGCTGACTTTCTTTTGAAACTTCGAACGGGATAGGTCTGTCACTTTTAAAAAACCATATGATTCAAATCAAGACTGCTATGTATACAAAGTCTATACAGAGAGCAGACGCCCCAAGATTTCTTTTGACTCATTAGTTCGGCTACACACTCTAGATGTCAGTAATTGGCATGGCAATAATGAAAGGTTTTCAAAGCAAATAATGTTTTTTAAACAAATTCCTACATTTTTAAAACAAATACTGTTTAAATACCCTCTTGGAAATGTTCAGCAAACGACTTGGGACGTCGATTATGTTTTCCTAAAAATGTGTTCATCCGAATATATTTTTAAAATGTTTGAAAGAAATGAATATTCCACCAATATTGCCATGTGCTTAAGCATAATGACGCAATCACTTTATTGCTCCAGTTTGCTGGTATCGTGTATGGGAACTATCGATAACGATAACTATGGTTTGACAGCTGTTGACGTCAAACTGTGTTGAAATTTCCGTTCAGTAAGGAGTGACAAGACAACATAAATCGTTTAACGCCAAAACAACGTTGCCAAATTATGGAAATTTACCATAAATAAATTTCTGTTCGCCTAGTTGATAGAACACTTCGTCCATTTTACGATCAACATAATCGGCCTACCGCGCAAGCAAGCTGCATCAATAAGCAAAATTGTCGTATTTGGAACGAAGACAATCCTCAAGCCGTTAAAGAATCACCATTACATCCATGAAAATTTACCGTATGGTGCGGTTTACACGCTGGCGACATTGTCGGTCCTTATTTTTTGGATGCCGAACTGAGGAAGCAGCTGCCGTTACGGCGAATGGCGAGCGCAAACCATGCTGACTGAATTGTTTTTTTTTAAAAATTAATCAGACAAGACTTTTAGAAAAAATATGAGAATTAAAAAAACTCTGCACGGGCAAAAGACGGAAACCAATTTCAGCATAAACAAAATTACATGCAGCTTTATTTATGTAATTTATTTTATTTGTGGAATTTGGTGAACCAAAACAATTTTGATTGTTCTTCTTTCGTTGAGTGATGTCACAATCATGTGGCTATTAAACTGTCGGCTTGATTGGACGATTAAACTACGTTTACACCTTGACTGAAATAATGAATCAGTTAAAACGAACATCAACCTAGACTCATTTATTGGGCCCAGGAAACTGTAAAATCGACCACCACCTCTACAGTTAAAGGTTAACGCCTTTGTATTACTTTTTATGGAGCTTTGCCGATAAATCAGCAACACTTGAAGCTTCGGAAGCCAATATTCAAGCCAACATTGACGCCATACGGCCAGATTTAATGGGAAAAGTGGTGAAAAATTGTTCTGATCGAATGGACCATGCAACAAATGCCGCCAAATCATCAAAATAAATGCCATGATGATGATGATTACCAGATTGTAATTAAAAAAACGTCATTCCAACAATATTTCTGTCTTGTGTTATCAATTGCAGCTCTTAAACTCTAAAGAAAACACCCATTACATGTGACTGACCATATCTCGTGGCTATATACCAAAATATATTTTTACGATTTTTTGTGTGACATTTTTTTTGGAATTAAAGTTATTTCACACGACCTGAGTCTTCTTTTCGAATAAATTTTTTAAAATCTCTTCATCTAAAAAGTATGTCCAATGGAACATTAATATTATTTCCCCTCTTTATAAAGCGGAGGCACTAAAGCTGAACGCTTTTAATTTTCTTAATGAAAACCTAGAGCTTAGCCTGAACTGTGTAATTAAACTTAAAATACGTTAAGATTGACGCCTGCTAATTCTTCTCCCTGAAGTAACCTATCATTAGAAATTCTTTCCAACACTGTGGTGTTGAACATTCACGATTTATGCTACTGACCTAAATAATTACGTGTATTGCGTGATGTATACCACGTCAGTTACGCGTGTATAATTAAATTAAGTTTTATTCTAAAAATAACTGTTATTTCAATGAGCATAAGAATAAGAGTATATAATTAAAAAAAAAAAGGCTAAATATTTATTAAATTACATAATAGATAAATCATTTAATGTTAAGATATTTGAGAAATGACATAAAATTGATACGCTTTGCTGTTATTTAAGGACTGCTCCAGTTAAGACGGGAGCTGGTAGCCATCCATGTGAAGAGATGGTCCACTTCGGATTGGATGGCATACGGTTTTGGTCTATAATAATATTATTGTTATAATTAACTGTCGCTGTGTTTTTGGTTAGTTAGGTAGAGATTAAAGTAAGTGTGGAAAAATCATTGTAAACGAGGCATTGGTCAGCGCAAAAAAAGATTAAGAAGAGTAACTTTTCGTTGGTATTACATTGGACAAGAAAGTCTAAGTGAATCTGCTTATACAGACTGGCTGTCGAACTGCAACCGTATGACTGTCACAACGGATGCAAAATGAATGCGAGTATCTTTTATTGTCAAATCCAGTAGAATATCAATCGGTTTGGATAGTTTATATATATTTTAGTAAGCATTTGGTAATTTGTCACAATAAAGGTTCTACGTTCAATTTGTCTCAATCCGTTATCGGTGTTATCGATTATTTTAATAATAAATTTAGCAAAGAAATACCAAACATCTCGTTTAACCCGTATAGTAAGTCTAATAAATTGCTGTCTTTTGTGCATTTCGATGTTATTTTATCTAACATCCGGAAAGATAATTTCATTGTGTGTCATGTCAAAAAGACATTTATCATGTCAGAGAGTCATACAATGTATAAGGAATCATTCGTGCACACTTAAGTCAAAACATAATTAAAATGGTGTCACTACAGCGAGTACATGCACAAGACCTTAACACCGTCCATTGCCATCAGTCAGTCTTTAACGAGAAGTGTACGCTTAGCTTGGTAACATTAGTAGACATTGCGGCTACACCTTTTGCACTAAACACCGAAATAGAAATTGGTTTATTTAACATCATGAGGTGCTAGCTAACCTCGATTATGTGTGAAATGTTGCGATCGATTAAAGGCGATATTGCGATTCGTAAACTTTGATAAGCAAATTTTCGAAAAAGCCGAGGTTTAATTTTAACTGAGACAGACAAAACGTTAAGCGTATTTAACAGGTGTTTTTGGTTTCATAAATGCTTCAATATTTAATCGAATTATGACTCAAACATAGTTAGAGCTTTAGAGGGGATTTACTAAGTACGAGCGTAATCATCGAAGCACTGTGGATCCAAAAGAAATACAAGTCGTATGTAAAAAAGTGTTTTTGTTGTTTTTCCATTCTGGGATTTATACAGGTTGTTTAGAAGAAAGAAGAAGAAGAACGTTACAACGCGCCAACAAAACGCACTATTTATGGTGTAATCAATGATTTCGAAGAAAGAGGGTCTGTAGTTGATAGGCCCAGTCACCTTTGCACATACAGGGGTTTCCAACAAGAGGTGTTATTTTGGTATTCAATGAAAAATTACATTTTTTGAGATAAATAATCGGATAGTTATTTCATAATAAAGACGAAGGTATGCCGTTAATAATAAAAAACATCATCTGCCAAATGGCCACCACGACCATGCTTACAGGACCATATCCTTTTCATGATATTTTCCCTAACCAAATCGGAATGTGGCTGCCCTATCTCCTCGATAGCCTCACGAATTCTATCTTTGAGGTCTTGAATCGACGCTGTGCTCTTGGCGTATACCTTATCTTTCAAACGAAGAAGTTGCAAGGTGTTAAATCACAAGAGCTCGGTGGCCAATTTCGATCACCTTTTCGAGAAAGTTTTTAGTTTTGCAAACTGTGACTGCAGGATTTTCACATTTTTGGTGGTGAATCTTAATAACATCAATGTTGAAGAGTGCATTGTTTCATTCTTGTCAAATGTCCAAGAATAAAAGCTTCAAAAGTGACAGCTACCGAAATACCGGATGATTCAAAATAACACCTCTTGTTGGAGAACCCTGTATTCACAGACACATGGTTAAAAAAATCATTGTATTTTCGGCAATCTAAATTGCACAATACGATGAAAAATGCTGATCCATTAAAAAAAGTAATGCAGAAAGGACCTCAAAGTAATGTAACGGAAAAACTGACAGGAAAAACTAAATTACTTTCTGATTAAAGTAATCATGTACTCGTTTTTGAAAATCACAGGTCCTATTTTGTGCATAATCAACGACAATCTGTGACATTTTTGGTCTTTGTGGGCTTTGGTCGCCAGATGGGGTTATCAGTAGTTGTACATCGTTTTGCATGTAATTCGCTATGCGTGTGAGCCGAATTACTGATGAAGATCGAGAATTCTCTGTATTTGGTATTAAATTGCTATTAAGAGTATATTTTTTAAAAATAATATATCATCCCCTTAATAAAATTGTATTGAGGGTACGACTAATTTTGGCGGATTTATGTCCATCAAATCTATACTTGTCAAAGTCATTTAATCTGACAAATTGTACTTGCATTAAGAAAATCCAAAGCTAATACAAATTATTCTGGACAACCTGCGGAAATTGCAAACTTTTATCGTTAGATGGCGACACCTGTACTTCTTAAACGTTTTGCGTTTAGTTCATCTGCACAAGATTCATTCCATTCATTCACGGAATGTTTTTAGTTCAACTTAGTGATGTAATTTAATAAGATGTCGACATGTGTGCTTGTGATTTACTATGCAAGACTCTCATTCCAGTCATAACAAATTTTCAGTTCAACAATCTTTCCACCTGCCCTTGACAAACATTAGTGATGTCATTTGAATACTTTCCAAACCTCAATTTCAACTCGTCCACTGCCTTTCTTACCATCTTTACTTTACAGGGCAAATACCTCTAGTTCAATTAACTCCACGTTAACAAGAACTCGAGGGAAATTGAAATATGAGCCGGAAAAAAAGGCCTTCCACAGGTCATTTACCAATAAACGATAATAAATAAAAGCGCTGACAAATACAACAAAGTTCAAACACCTTTACCAAAAAAAAAAAGAAAAAAGTGTAACAATACCAAAAAAAAAGTAAACTCTCTTGACATCAAAATTAGACTACATACACGCATACCACACTCTGTGTGTCTGTATGCCGCATTTATTTATGTACATATGTTCGAAACTATCTTCGGAAAAAGAGTCACAAACCTCATCGAAGGTTGTCTTCGTTACGGTTTTTATATTTTGAATACTTTCGTTATAAATGACACACCTTGAACTTAATAACGGAAATGACACCACTCACGAAATGGAGATATGTATGTATATGTCATTAGGAGAGGACAAATCGCACCTTAAACACAAAAGGATCACAACTCAAAATTGTCCAAAACAATTGTCCTACTACAAATCTTCGCTATCTTCATTAGCTGGGAAAATACAGTTATGTCTATTTTTATGTTAATTGCTGGTCTCAAGATAATTATTTTTAGTTGCGTTAGAATTTTGGGTTGTGACCCTTTTGTATTTTGTCTATGGAGTGGTATTTTGAGTAGCCGTCATTCTGCAACATAATGTAATCGGTGTACAGCAATTTCAAAGACGGACGATGCCGTCCATGTTAAACCCTGCATCATACTGTGTATGCTGAGGCAAATGTGACTTAAATATTTGACCACAGAGCGACGGGACCTAAACTTTCTGAATGTACACTAGGGTGGAGTGAAAACATGCTTTTTTTTTAATTTGAAAAAGTTAACCTCGGAAAGAGATGTAGTCTGGGGTCCTAATGAGGGGAAAAATAAAGAAAAAAAATTTAAAACATTTTTAGGGGTCGCGCCACTCCCTCGAAATTTGGAAATTATCGCTATTTTGGCGTTGATTTTAGAAAAATCCTAAAAATTAACGACTTAAATTATTCGAAATTTAAAAGTTTGAGCTTGTTCAGTGCCCAAACAAAAGTATTTGAGGCAAATATGAGGATAATCGACTAATATTTGTAGCTTTGGTGGCGATTTCATTGTTCAGTCAATTTTCTGAAGAAGGGGCGATTTGACTTATTTTACTTTTTGCAATTTTTGAACAATGAGAAAATTGTTTTTAAATTTTTTCATGCCTTTATTTCATTGTTTACGCTATTGCAAACATTTATTGACATAAAACTTTTTAGGATTTTTCTAAAATTAACGCCAAAATAGCGATAATTTCCAAATTTCGAGGGAGTGGCGCGACCCCTAAAATTTTTTTAAAATTTTTTTCTTTATTTTCCCCCTCATTAGGACCCCAGACTACATCTCTTTCCGAGGTTAACTTTTTTTTTTTGAATTTCACTCCACCCTAATGTACACATTTGTACAGGGGTTACATGACAAACGTACACCATCCGATAACTATCCGATAACTAAAACAGAATATTTTGTAATTTTAGATGATTAACCAAAGTTTCGAATTCTTGGGAAAAGGATTGATTATGAGGTTATCGCAGTTTTGATGAATAGCGAATTAATGAGAATCAAATCTGTCTATATTGCCTAACTTTGCCTACTCTTTAAGAGCTTACATAACCTCAAAATTTAACATTTTCTGCATCATCCAATATGTTACAATTTATATCCAAAAAAAAACGAGGATATAAATTGTAACATATTGGATGTTGCCTAAGATTGATCGCAGAAAATTGTTAAATTTTGAGGTTATGTAAGCTTTTAAAGAGTAGGGAATGTTAGGCAATTAAAAGGAGAATTGAAATTTGCCTGTCGATTTGTGAAAAATCTCATTGCCTGCCTGAATCTAGAAAATCTCATTTGGGTTTCTATAGATATTTTAACGGTGTCTGTTCATCAGATATCCGTCGTCTGGTCCCTGAAGTTAGAACATTTAGCCGGAATACTCGGCTATCCAGGGAGTCTCATCCGTTCATTGTTAAATGGCCGGTTGACCGGACGACGCACTATAGAGAAAATTCGTTCTTCAGCCGGACTGTTCGTTTGTGGAATAATCTTCCTGCAAGTGTTTTTCCTGCCTGCTATGACATTACCAAATTCAAGGCCAACGTCAACAAACACTACTCCCTCTTTCCCCCCTCCAATAACCTTCCTTCCCATCGCTAACACAGTGCATTGCATTTATAGGGGGCATCCCCTTAGTGCTAGTCAAAAAAAAAAAAAAAAAAAAAAAAAAAAAAAATTCTAAGTCGTCTAAGCCATGTCCGTCTGTCCTGCTGGTATGCACGATAACTTTCGAAAGAGTTAAACAATTTCACATGGGTTAATGTTTTCCCAAAACTACTTATGGCATAGCATATGGGCTATATGGTCATACCCCTTCTGGTACCTCCCATACGAAAACCTCTATTTCGCCCACTTTAGAAATCGTGTAATATTATCAATATGTCCAACGCGATCTTGCGTTAAATTCTGTATTTAGTGAAGCTATTGCTGGATAAAGTTTCGGACAGAAACTTGGAAGTCTGGCAACTCCTCTTCTGGTGCCTCCCGTACAAATGTACCATTCTTCCAACTTTAGCAATCGTGTAATAACGAACAGCGCGATCTGTTCTTGCCAAAGCTATAAGTGGAGACAGTTTCGGACAAAAATTTGGACGTCTGCAATACAATTGTACCATCAATTGGTGGTAGCCACACTCACTTTTGGCATTCCAACCCTTTGGTTGGTTGGTCACTGGGTTTTCCCTCCAGTGTGCTCTTTTTCTCTTCCCCAAGCCGAAGGAAGTTATTCGGATTTAAATAAAATACTATTTTTAATATTATGACATTTGGCCAATAAAATTGACCGTTTGACCTATAGTGTTCTGGTGAGAATCAAACTCACAACTCCCACACTGAGAGGAAAGCATGCTAGCAACTCGCCTACCGGGGCGCTTAGGTTATTTTTATTAATGATAAATGGCCCTAAATTACAAAAAGCCAAAATAAACTGGAATAATTCGTGTTCCTGTCCTAAATAGTAAAATGTCAGGTTGCCCCCAAATTAATCTCTCTAAGCAAATTATGTATTTTCTCTCAGGAAGTGTCATAAGTTCGTATGAAAACACGAACATTTCGGTAATAATATATTTCACTCCGATCTTTTAACTGAAAAATATGTCACTTATCCGAATTACGCTTTAGATAGAAAAAAAAGGGATAACTGAAACCATTTGGCTCTCTTTTTCGGAGGCTATTGTACTTTCCTTGAACTGTATTGGTGGTTGTGGCGATAACGGTTCCATAATTTCAGTTTATCTTGAAGCTTTATATGAAGAGGGCGCGCTAATCATTTTCACCGCAACGCAACGCCTTTAACCGAATAATCAGCCACGATTGCTGGGGAAACAATGAAAACCTATTTATATTTTTTTTTTTTTGGATTTTTGTTATTTTATTTAAACAGTTTTTTAGTTTATATATTTAACAAAAAATATAACTAATTTGGTTTTTTATTTGTATTCTTTCAGAAATTGGAACAAGAAAAACATGTCCTACGACAAAAGCTGGCCATCGCTGAGGAGGAAAGCGAACAGCGGGTGCTGGAATTACAAACTGATCTCAATGAACTTAAAGACAAATTGCAGGCTCAGGTAAAAATATGTTTCCAACAAATATTTGTATGCACAATCCCAGTTTTGACATTCATACTTGCTGGCCTTGGAATTGTTTCTTCCATTGCCAATGTGCAGCCTAAGAATTTCGTGGAAGTCAGAACTGAGTCACATGCATAATTCTAGTTCCAATATACACATTAATAAATCATTAACGTTCTTGGCAATATCCAAATTAACAGGAAAACGCAATACGTCAAGCTGAAAAAGAAAAAACCATGTTAATCGAAGAACTTTCAAGTCAAAATAATCGCTTAACAGAACAAATACAAGAGGCACACAATACGGAAATGAAGTTGATGTCACAAATACAGGAACTGAAAGATCAGTACTCCTATAGAAACACCAGTTTACAGGTAAATTATTCGTATCTCTATTTCTTTCTTTCCACATCCGTTCTTATGGAGCTGACGTAAAGCGATTTCTAATGACACACTTTTTATTCTGTTCGAATAACAGGAACACGTTAATAGTCTGGAATCCATTAAAACGGAGCTGAATCTAACCACAGAGAAGCGACATGATTTGGAAAAACGTCTACAAGCCGTACAAGAGGAAAAGCAAAACTTAAGTTCTGCTCTGGAAGAGTCGTCGGATCGTATTCACATGCTGGAACGACATGCCCGTGAACAGGAAACTAAACTAGAGGTAAATGCAAATTAGTCAAATAACATTTAGCCTTAGTGTCATCGATTATTATGTCATCCATATTATTAAATATTTTTCTTAATGTTATTTTTCTGGCGTCTTGTTTTGTTTTCGCTGTTATCTTTTGTGTCAAGTGTGCGATGGAGCAAAAAATAGAACTGAAATGATATTTATTATCATTTCTAATTTCGCTAAAAATTTTGTGGAGTGTTGGAAAAAAATAAAAAGAACAATGAAATTGAATTGCGTTCTTGGCACCATGTTGTTAGTTATCAGAAAACATCAAATTATAATTTATAATTTGTTAACAAAATGAGTTAGAATTCAATGGAACTAGTCTACAGCAAATTTCTTTTTGATAAATTAAAAACGAAAGTATAAATCAAGTACTTATGTGAACTCCGTTTCGAAAGTTTTACTTGCATATTTACCCCCGTATTCATAAAAAATTTAGATAACCTTTGTTAAGAGAAATGTGTGAAAATTGTTTTTCATAAATTTTTCTTAACAAAGGATCAATAAGGAATACTTAAACTGAAATTAATACCTGTTGTACGTTTATATGGGAGAGAGAAAAAACCAGATCAGTTATTAAAATATTTCTTTTCAAATCAGTCTTGCATTAATTGTCGTCAGTGAATGTTCTGTACGTAAAATCGCGCGTGATTATAATATTTTTGTTTTTTCCTCTCTCTGTACAAACTCAAAATTTTGAAACGTCAAAAAGAAAACCCAGATGAAGAAATGTCTTCATCAAAACAACAAAGAACTATGTCTAGAATTAATTTCTATTCACCACTTCAACTGAACGACGATGAAGATGAAGAAAATGGTGGTGATAGTGTCCGAAAGAAAATATCAGTATCGCCTATTAAGGTTTTAACTGAAAATAGAGAAAATATTTACAAAATCCTTCATGATAAAGGTATTCAAAACTACCTAATAAAAAAGATGTCCATTGGACTTAAAATAGGTTGTGAAAGTATGGATACATTCAATTTAATTGTAAAACTTCTAAAAGAAAAAAGTATACAATTCTTTACACACGAACGTAGAGATGAAAAACCATTCAAAGCCGTAATCCATGGCTTGGAAGGAAAAAATGAGTTAGAAGTCAAAAATGAATTAATACATCTTGGATATAAATGTTTGGATGTAATAAAAAACAAAATATGCCGCCCCTGAATGTCGGACCAAATGTTAAATATACAAACAAGGACAAATCAGATTGCCTAGCTGATACTTTTCTTCAAAATCATTTTATATCTGATGGATTAAGCACACGGGACCACATACATTTCGTAGAAGCTTCAGTATCTCAATTCAACCAGCAACCTCATCCTACTCCCACTAGCGAATCAGTCTCACCTAATCTGGTGCAGTTATTAATCAAAGGTTTAAAAATAAGAAAAGCAACTGGATTTGATTAACAATCGAATGTTAAAACATGTGCCAACGAAAGGTATAGAATATTTAGCATCAATATTCAATTCATGCTTAAAGCTGCAATATTTTCCGGAAAGTTGGAAAAAGGCTAAAGTTATTCCTATTCAAAAACCAGGAAAGCCATTTAATAATCCCGGCAGTTATAGGCCGATTAGCTTACTAAGTAGTATAAGCAAACTGTTTGAAAAAATTATTAAAATAAGTATCGACAAACATTTAGATGTACATAACATAATACCACTGGAGCAATTTGGGTTCAGAAAGCATCACAGCACAGCCCACCAAGTGAAGAGAATATGTAATCACGTAAAACTAAACTTTTTCTCAACAGCTCTAGTACTGCTTGACGCGGCTAAAGCTTTCGACTCCATTTGGCACGATGGAATAATTTTTAAAATGATTAATATCAAATTTCCACCTTACTTAATTAAGATAGTTAAAAGTTACTTAACGGGCAGATCATTTCCAGTACTTGTAGAGAATGAATTATCTGATTCTAAGGAAATACTATGTGGAGTCCCCCAAGGTACGGTTTTAGGACCCATTTTATTCAACATATTTATTAGGGTGGAGTGAAATTCAAAAAAAAAAAGTTAACCTCGGAAAGAGATGTAGTCTGGGGTCCTAATGAGGGGAAAAATAAAGAAAAAAATTTTAAAAAATTTTTAGGGGTCGCGCCACTCCCTCGAAATTTGGAAATTATCGCTATTTTGGCGTTGATTTTAGAAAAATCCTAAAAAGTTTTATGTCAATAAATGTTTGCAATAGCGTAAACAATGAAATAAGGGCATGAAAAAATTTAAAAAAAATTTCTCATTGTTTCAAAAAGTAAAATAAGTCAAATCGTCCCTTCTTCAGAAAATTGACTGAACAATGAAATCGCCACCAAAGCTACAAATATTAGTCGATTATCCTCATATTTGCCTCAAATACTTTTGTTTGGGCACTGAACAAGCTCAAACTCAAAATTTCCAATAAGTTAAGTCGTTAATTTTTAGGATTTTTCTAAAATCAACGCCAAAATAGCGATAATTTCCAAATTTCGAGGGAGTGGCGCGACTACATCTCTTTCCGAGGTTAACTTTTTCAAATTAAAAAAAAAGCATGTTTTCACTCCACCCTAATATTTATGTCTGATTTTCCTCTGTTGACACCTTGCAAATATGCTGCATATGCAGACGATGTTGGCATATTCTATTCACATAAATTAGGTCTCGATATTGTGACCAATTTACAATGTGCACTAAATCAGTTAGTTAAATATTATGATAAATGGAAGATTAAATTAAATTATGAAAAAACTCAATCTATCTTTTTCACAAGAAAAAGAAAGAATTGTTTCCTCCCACCTTCCAATTTAATTATAAATGGATATATGCTGGTCAGACACAGTGAAGTATTTAGGCATATTCTTAGACAAAAAACTCACTTTTCAAGGTCATATAACTAATATCCAGAACAAGGTAAATCTCTATATAAAAATCGTATACCCTCTAATAAACAGAAGATCGTCCTTAAGTAACTCTAATAAAATCATAATTCTCAAAGTAATATTTCAATCTATGCCCAGCATGGCAAACATGCGCAGTATCACACTTAAAAAAACTCCAAATATGCCAAAATAAAGTCCTAAAAATGATGCTCAACCTACCTCGGCGTTACCCCACTAATCTGTTGCATGAATTGAGCAAAACAGATAAAATCGTAGATAGAATTAGTGCTATCGCACACAGATTTAAAACATCATGCGAAATCTCGGATAATGCTTTAATATCTGCACTTCAGAATACATAAATAAATAATAAACTGTATTGTAGCAAAGGTTTTTAGAACTTTCATTTGAATATTCTCATAACTGCATAATAAATCGTATAAAATGAATTTTGTATATATATAAGTATAATGATAAAGATAAAAGGCAAAGCCATATTACTTAAGTGCAATAAATCAATCTATGTAAACTGTAAATATTCATTTAATAAACGTAACATTACATTCTTTTCAAATCAATCACAATGGGTATTTTGTCACGTCGTTAATCTCAATGTCAACTTGAAATTATGCAACAAACGATTATTTTTTTGAATTCCAAATAAATTAATAAAAATAAATTTTGTGGCATTTCATCTACAGAGTTTATTGCCAGATTGCAGTTAATAACATAATTACCAAACTTGATGAGTAAAAAAATTATTTTGCTGGGGTTGTGTGGCATGGAGCGCCCGCTGAAACGATGAAACTTTCATGTTTCGCTAAAACAGCCGTCATTTTATGATCGAAAACACCCGGAACGAAAACACATAGTTTTTACAAAAATCATAAAATAATTAAAATTATTTTTAAAAATGACGCTCCTGTATAATTTGCTTACTTTGACTTGTGGTGCTTTTGTATATAAGGAGCGATTTCTCAGCTTCATACAATTTTTTGACAATTATGTTGCAACACTATCGGTGAAAAATTAAAACATCCGTGGTGCATTTCTGCGACAAGATGCGGCATCGAATGTAAAAAGAAAAAGGTCTGAAAAAAAAAACCGTAGGGAGTTCATCAAGTTGTTTGGTCTTGATTTGTTTAATAAATGATTTCCCAACACTTCGGTCTTGTGATTGGCTTCTCCAGTTCAGGCAGAGAAACAGATCTGAAGAAAACCCGTAGGCCTGGAAAAACGTTAAAAGGGAGTTCATCAAGTTTTTTGATATTGATTTGTTTAATAAATGATTTCCCAGCACTTCGTTCTTGTGATTGGCTTCTCCAGTTCAGACAGACCATCATCATTTATTGAATTAATAATATTTGTGGAAGTTGGCGAAAAAAAATTAATTTTGATTCTTCTTGCGTTGACTGCTGTTATCACATTGTAGTTAATATCGTTCAAGTTGGACGATTAAACTGAAGTTAAACTTTAAGGCCCCACTTATTTCCCTTAACATTCCATGAAGGAACAGACGGGGAACTTCTCTCGAATCAGTGAGCTGTGTACGATATAATTTGAATACTCACTGACCGGGACCTACTATTTAAAGCCGGCTCCGAACAGCTAATGCTTTTCTAGAGAAGTTTTACATGGCTTAGAGATTGCTCTCTTACTCGTAAAGTCGCCAACATTTACGAGGTGGAAACAGCCGCTGAAAAATGTTTGATGGTCTTACCCGTTTTCGAACTCGGGTTCTTCTGTGTGACACCACGGCCTTGGTCTAGTTTTGTTTAATAAATGATTTCCCTGCACTTCGGTCTTGTGATTGGCTTCTCCAGTTCTGAGTCAAAGTTTAACTGGCCACCCCTAACATTTTACTTGAGAAACGAATTACCCATCACTTCCATGATTTTCCACAGAGTTGTATTCGATATCGTACTCTCTTTACGAATCCCCTAATGAATTCTGTGTCTCATAGGCTATTATTTCATTGAAAATATACAGCGTTTATCGCTGCCAGCTTATTGATTATTTCACTCACAATAGACTGAAACAGCCATTTGCTGATTTTGGGAAACTGCATGAAAAATAACTTTTTAGTTTCCAGACAATTTTATTTTTTAAGAAATTTGTTTTCGCATTTTAAACGTCTTCGAGGATTTCCATGTCAATAGTCGAGATTCAATTCCCCATAGAAACATAGCTATAGTCAGAATCTATGTATTCCAACACCCATCGCATTTCGAATGTCTTCAAAGACCTGTGACGTTTTTGACAAATGTTTTCTTAAAACGTAACGCTAGATTTGTAGAAGGCAATTCACGACGTCTTAGTCATTACAATTATCAAATAGGTATATCCCATTACCTGCAAGTAGTTAAAGCTCTTACAGATGGCGTTTCTAGCCGAATCCAGTTTGTCATTAATATTTTTACAAATTTTTATATTTACAGACTACTTTGCAAGCCCTCGAAAGGTCAACAAGGGAAAACAATGTGCTCAGCGAACGTTTGGGAGCGGTGAGTAACTCTAAAAAAAATACAATTTTAAAAACCCAGAAAATAAAAACTTCACGAATTCGTTAAAAATAAAAAACATAGGACAACTATAACGGTTCCACTGGCAAAAAGTCCTTACAATTTGAAATGGAATGCGACGAGGATGAGGCCAACTTCTCCGAGGACGGTAAACCATCACAAATGTGGATTGAGTCTCGCTCCGTTTACATACAATTGAAATCTCTGGTAGATTCACTTAAAATCAGTCATGACGATGACTCAGGTAAGTAACCAAACGCCCCAAATTTCCAGTGTGTGTAGTTAGCAAGTCATTTAAATACGTATGTGAAATTTCAAAACAACAAGGTTTTACAGGTTTAAATTCAGACATATCATTGGATTTGGAATCTATGGACAACACTATATCATCGAATGGCAACAGTGAGGGTGTCGACGAGGGCACCAGCGGACATGCCATTAATTTCCGCCAAGGCATGCTGTCGGCCATGTCAGATGAGCTGACACGTTTGCTGCTGAATTTGGATGCGGGTAATTTCAAGAAAATGTTGGATCAAACACGTAATCTAGTGTTCGAGCAAGAGGATGAAATTAAGAGGTCTCATCAAGTGATACAACAGTTGGAAGCCAAGGTAAGTGGGGGGCAGAGAATTGAACCAAAAACAGAAAGTAATGACATCGGTCGGTTGCTCCTTTTCAGTTGACTGTTACCGATGTTGAGCTGCAAAATGTCAAAGAAGAACGAGACCAAGCCCGTGGCGATTTGGTCGATCACACCGATCGTGATGAACTACTGGCTAAAGCCCAGAAAGAACGTGATAATGCCAATGAGAGACGTACCAAGGCCGAGGTTGAATTGGCCAAGACCCGTGTCGAACTCATGCAGGCCAATTCTCAATTGTTGGAATCCATTCAACAGAAGGTGGAACTGTCGCAACAATTGGAACAGTGGCAGGTGGGTTAAATGGAATGAATATACTTTTTTTTTTTTGGGTTTTAACCTAATAATAATTTGCATGTGTATTTACAATTAATTTTCTTCCAGATGGACATGCAAGAATTGATCGAAGAGCAGATGCGCTCGAAGATGATCAATAATCGCAAGACGCAACAGCCCGAACCACAAGCAAATACCAGTGCCGCTGCCAATTTGGCCAAACGTTGGACCAACTACAAGCTTTGGGGTATCTTTCAACGGTAATCTGATGTCGTTGAAGTGGTGGCGCTATGCGTCGTTAATTTTAATCATGTAAAAGCTTTCAACATCTTATTAATTTGAGTTAAACAAACAAAATGTACTTACTATTATTATTATTGTTTACTCTTACTTTACTATCATTATTATTATTATTATAATTTGTGTATAAATTTATATAAATTTTGTTCTTTTCTATATATATATTCTATACTATTTTGTTTATTAAGATATATTTATATTAATTGTATTTTTTTTTTTACATTGTAATAGAGTGAGTTTATAAACAAAAACAAAAAAAACAGAAAAATATAAAATCCCCCCCACAAAAAAAAACATCATACCACAAGTAAATTGAATTATCTTATAGCAAAAAAAAAAATGATGTACCTTTTGATGATGATACTATTTAGTAAAAATTGATAAACAAAAAAAAGAATCCAAAAAAAACAACAAAATATATGGAAATTTTATAAATGTATAACTTTTTTATGTTCTATGACAGTAATGAAACATTAACGCTTTTTGATTATACATACTTATATTTTTAATATATTCCAAAATAGTTTTTAGTTATAGTAGAACTAAGGGAAAATAAGAAGATGTGAAATGTAAATAATATCTTTGTTTGGGGAAAATTTTTGGAAAATGCATAAAATGTAACATTGATTTACAAAACTTATTTCTCTGATCCTTCCAAACTGAAAAAACGTATTCTTCAAAATTTCAATTATTCAATTCAATATTTATCATTATTGATTTTATGAAAAACTCTGAAAACTCTTTCAAATTGAAAATAGCTTCCCACAGAATTTCATGACTTTTTCTCTGTTGGAAAATTCGTCGGTTAGGATGGGGATTTTTTCAACAGATGGTAGCTATAACATTTTCTACGAACGACGTATACATTTGCTATGAGAGACGTAGTGATATCTAGAGTTTTCAGACGTACTACTCCATCTTCAAATAGACTTATGTCATATGCATCATATGTCATATATGTCAATCAGCACAAAAAAAAAATTTGTAATCTTCTAGGCTCCAAAATACACCAGAATATATTATAAACTTTCCATGGCCAAATGGGCTGTTGCATAGTGTAATTAGAGTGGATGTTCTACAATCCATGCTGGGACTTTGGATTAAACGCAACTTCGCCAACTCTGCAGTTAAATGGCTGAAGTCGGCCATCTCGGGAAAAAATATCTCTACATGACTTGAGCAATCTTTACGTTAAAAAAAAAGTAAATAAGCAGAGAAATATAGCAGCTCCGGTTACAAACTAACAGCTGTCAGAATTAATCACAGACTTACACTAGCTGCTGTAAAACGAACAACTGACACAGATTATCACAGAAATACAATAGCTCCTGTCAAAAAGAAATAATCAGAGAAATACACTACTGTCAATCTGACCGCTAATATAAACCTACCAGTAGGCCATCTGCCTTTGAATGCACTGTTTATTTTCTGCATTTAAAAAATCAGTAGAAAATAAAAAAAATATGAAAATTAAAAAAAGATAAATTTTTGAAAATTACCTTTCGAAGATTCTTGAATTGCTACCATTATTTTCTCAATTCTTAAAATAAAACACATTTATAAATTGATTGAAAATATTACGACTGTAATTTCTGAAACAATTTGGAACAAAATATTTAAATTCTTCCCCATACAATTGATAACTTTTTATTTTCTTGTATGTTTATCTTCAAACAAAATATAATCGTATTTGCCTTGTAATATGTTTACCATAATCAAAATATGTTAAAATAGCTAAAACGACAAGATTGTATTTTATCAAAACTTTTGTTTTTGTATTGGAAAATCCTCTTTTTTTTAAGAAACATATCGCTCGCTTTCAACTCTCATTTAGTATTTATGTATAAAAAGACACAACAATATATCCTGAAAGATCATTCCCGTGTAAATCGTTTGTTTTCTGTCTCTCTCTTATTTTTGTAACCCAACTATGTTATACCACTAATCCAGTAACCCTTTAAAGAAAAGCAACAATCGTTTTGTGTTTATTTTAGATATAAATTTAGGTTAGAATTAAGTAAAGCACGAAATCAAAGCATTTTTTTCTAAGGATATAAGTTAAAGAAAAATTTACAATGACAACAAAAAAGACAAAAATTGGAAATCCTAAAAAAAATCATTTTTCAAAAGCTTTAATTTCACCTACTTGCCTTAATTCTGACAATGAAACAAAAACAAAAATAAATAACAAAATAAAAAAAAACACAACAAAACTAACATTAACGTTATTTTAAATGTAAAACCAATGTTTAAACAAATAAAACTAAATTAAACATTTTAGTAAACCTTATATGAACTCATTTTATTTTACATTAGTGCCTTTAATTTTGGGCTTCTGAGTCATTCATACAGGGCAGAGCTGATGCTCACTTTTATTATGGACTGTTTATTTACAGTATTGTCATCGTTGTGTCAATACCAACACACCCTCTTTAGCCTTAGTTTATCATATTCACAATCTCACCTAATTTGACTTTGCACATTCTACAGAGATGTAGACATCTGTAAATCCATGTAATGGGCATCGTCTTCATTAATCAGAGTCACTAATGACTCGCTTAGGATTTTTTTCCTCCTTTAAAATTTTTTGCTTTTTCATTTCATCAGGAACAGACTTGCAAATGAACAAGGCTTCGATTGTAAATTCGTTTTATGGTACTCAAACGTAACTCCGAATTCGGTCCGAAGAGCAGCAATAGGCTGTTCAAAAGCTGGTAATGACCCTGAAATATTCTCTGTTTATGAGCCGGCACCTCACTGGACGGCATACAATATAGCCTTCAACCGTAAATGGGGAAAGGCTTCTCACATTAACGCAAATGACAAAACACCAAGCAGTAAAAGGAATGACACTTTTGCTCAAAATTCTGGAAAGAATCATTGATACAAGTATTCTGTCAGAGACGTAGACGTGCTAACAAAACAGCTTTTCATTCGCTGTTTGGCCATCTAGAAAGGTCCCCGCAATACAAGAAAAATGCGCAATTATCGCCATGATACACCTTATATCAATCAGGCCGTCATCTCACCAGTGAGGCCGTACTATCTTCACTGCTATAGAATTATAAAATGTATACTTGCTTAACGCTATGGTGAAAACGGGTTAGAAGGCAATTGTAAACGGATGAGTATACTTTCAGAGTGCTAGAATCTGTGCTAGGGATACCATTGAAATATTGCCGGATTGTCAACACAGCCGAGACTGCTCACATGGAATATCATGAATATCATCTTCATGACAGCAAAGAAAAACTTCAACAATTGCTAGAGAAAGACGGGTATCGCCGGAGGATACCCTGATATGGATTCCTGGGCATAGGGACATAGTTGGCAACTGTACGTCTGTTAAACTTGCGACAGCTGGCGCTACGCTGAACTCAAGTGAGTGTAGTTATGATATTGACATAAACAGGTTAGAGTAAAATTAAATTATCACTTTTAAATTTCTTATACAATCAAAGAGGGTAGACGTCGCAAGTCGTTTGCCGAACATTTCCAAGAGGATATTTAAACAGTATTTGTTTTAACAAAGTAGGTATTAGTTTCAAAAAAATTATTATTTACTTTGAAAGCCTTTCAAATATGTCCATGGCAATTACTGACATCTAGAGTGTGTAGCTGAACTAATGTGTCAAAAAACAACTTGGGACGTCTGCCCTCTGTATAGTCTTTGATACAACTATAATTCTTATCTTATTTCATTTAGTTTATACGTTATACCTATTATAATCGGTGGTCTGTATTGCTGTATTATTTCTTCTTTTTAGCTGATTCTTTAACATTAAACTTTGGTACACGATCCTTTTTCGCCAGTATTGTATTCGATGATTCGTCAATATTAACCGTAGATATTGTCATATTAATTCGTTTCTCTATGACCCCAATGAAAAGTTTCACATTATGCGAAGTCATCGAGGTTTTAGAACTTAAAACATTCAAAATGGGGGCATCGTCACAGGCCAATTGTCTGTTATGGAAAATTAAATATTATGTAGGTCTTTAATTTTATATAAAAATACTTCTCATACTTAAATATTTCCCCTATGCCTAAAAGCATTTGATGCAAACGTTTATCCAATTGTTCGGCTTTCTCTTTGGCTTCATTATTTTGCAAACCGGCTTTCTCAAGTTTTTCATTTAGATAGTCCATAGACTCGGTTTTCTGTTTTACCTCTTTCTCCATTAAATCAGCCTTTTGGCGCTCTAATGCAAAATGTTTGATTACCCAGATGTTGTAGGTTCAATTGGGCCTATAACTTACCGATTTCGTCCGTTAACTCTTGTGTTGTATCATTCAACACTTCTACTTCATGGCTTAATTCATTGACATAGTTGAATAAAGCAAAGTTTTCCTCTTCCTGTCTCTTGAATTGTACCGATAGTTTGGCAGTCTCTGGCTCTTGATATAGATCCTGAAATAAGCAATGTAGAGTAGGAATGTTTTATTGAAATCCTTTCTCTCACCTTCATTCTGTCGATAATTGCTCGATAATCCTGCAATTGTTTTTCGAAAGCTTCCTTCTGAGCCAGCTTTTTATTGAGTTCTCTCTGCTCCAGTTCAGGATTTTGTCGTTTTTGTCCTTTAATGTCGAAGAATCTCTGCAATTTGGCATCGTGCTCTAGGCGACGCTGCATTTCACGCATTTCCTATTTAAACAGTCAAACAATCAATATCTGAAGCATTTAAAGAATTTGTGTTCCTAATAAAGTTTTACCTGAATGTGCATAATTTTATCATTTTCACTGCGATCCTTTAGTACCTGCAGTTTATTGCAGAGTTCCTCTCTCTGATCGTAGGCCAAAGTGGACTGATCGATTAAGTCCATGATGTACTTTTTACCATCATTGAACTGGGTGACCATCGACTGCCACATTTCATTGAAGTTGGCTCTGATTTTTTTAAATTTTGAAAGTAACGTCATAAAAGTAATGGTTTATAAAAATAAAAATTAAAAACTGTAATGGGCAATTTAGAAAGTAACCAATTTAAAGGAAGAAACTTATACGTATGGGAGGATAATGACTAAACTAGTAGTAAAGTAGAAGTAATAATTGCAATAGTCAGCCGAAATCATTGCCTTGTACAAATAGTGTTACATTTTAAAAGGGTTACATTTTTAATAGATGTTAAAGGATGAGGCATTAGATTAATTGTTAATAAACTCGCCTCTCAGTTGGTTCATGGTATCACGTGCAGAGTGGCATGTGCAGCACCATCCTGAAGAAAGCATATTTCAATCTATCTATTTTCGGCAAAAATCTATGAACGGTACCTTGATCCATTGACCCATACACCGGTGGTGGCGGGGGTATTCAAGGGTTTTTCTAGGATTGTTATCGGTTACATGTAGACTTCTTCTGTTTTATTTGCCCTTCTCGAATCCGGATTTTACCACTATTCACATGCATTTTTCACTATGAGGGTGTATGTTTTGCTGGGAAATCTGTTTGGCTGCTAGGTCAATTACGACTATATCTGCCTAGAACATACTACAACAGTTAGGTCTCTATTGCCAAAGTTTGCGAGAAAAATCCCGAGCCCGTTCCAGTCTTCATTTTGAACCTTCTGTAAATATTAAGATCACTTCCATGACGAAGTTCATTACTTCATTACTCTCTACATGGAATAAAGACTTGAAAGGGTTTTTCTAGGATTGTTAACGGTGACATGTAGGATGTCTACTGTTATAATTGACCTTCCCACCCTGCTTCTAGGATAGAGCTGTGTCCATAGAACTTTTATTTAAGCATGTTGGATTCTCTTCGAGGGGGAGCGGCACAACTCCTGGGGTGGACATCCGTTGGCGGTATTGCGCAATATCATATCATACGATTTAAACTATTGTATAAAACTACAGTCGTGGAATTACATACCGATCCTGTAGCATATGATTAATGGAATCTCTCAATTTGGAATTTTCTGTTAAAACGTCACTGCATTTCTTATTGACCACATCCAAACGATTCTCCAATTTAACCACACTTTTCTGGACCTTGCATATGGTGTCCTTATAACAGCTATCGGGTACTTCCAATTTCCGCATGCCATCAATTTCTTTTTCGATCTAACAAAAATAACATCAAAATAACCAATCAATTGATTCCAGTAATTCAAAAAGATCTATTACCTTTTTTATATGACCCTCGAGTTCCCACAAACTGATTCGTTCATTTTGCAGGATACGTTGGACTTCGTCTTCTTGTGATTGTAGAGACGACAACTTTTTTTCTTTCTGAAAACATTTTGGAAAGGGATGAGTGGATTATTGTTAATTGGGGGTATCACATTAAATCCATACCCCGACACTTCTTTTGGCATGAGTACCACCCTCCAAAGTTACGATTTCATTTTTCAACAGCTGATGCTCCTGTTGAAAAACACTTATCATTTGATTCTGTTTCTTCAGCTGCTTGGTCTTGTAGTCCAGAAGACCTCGCAGCTCCAGTTGTAAAGTGCGCAGCTAATGAGAGATTTCAATAGGATTATGACGAACTTTAGATTATATTCAATAGACTCTTACCTGTCGTTGTAAACGTTCCAATTCGGCATTGGCCAATTGATCCAATTCCGCTTGATTACTCATTATCAAGATAGTTCCATAATTTGCCTACTATTTCGTTAAACAAACACTAACCAAATAAATTTGACTCTTATCTTGTTTCGAAAAAATAAATAAACAATTGCTGGTTTCCTAGGAAACAAGAATTATGCGGCAGATTGTTGTTGATATTCAATGCAACTTTGTTAGGTTGTAAATGAGTTGTTTTAATTATTTTTTGTCACAATAGACTGACAAACGTGATGGGAAACTTACATCCTTGTTGACGAATGTCCGTTACTGTCAGAGTAGCCAGATTCATCTTTGCTGGCGTTGTAAACTGATGGCCATAACCTCGTTAAGTATGGCAACCTCTTTAACAGCTGTTTATCAAAAACCATCTGCAACAAAACACGGTAGGACGGGTAGGTTATGTAAAACAACAAATATTTCCGAATAAAAAACACATTTCCGTAAAACGATAGTTTGTGAATTAAATACAAGTACTACAAATTAATACGGAAAATGGTTTCTCCCACTCTGCCGCTATTCGTGAGGGCTCGAGGTCCCGATGAGTTTTGGCGTAAACGGAAAATATTCAAATTGGCTGCTGTAAGAGACGGTCGATCATTTTGATGGTTTGTCATAATCAATTTTATTAACATTTCAGCATTATCGTGGCCGGCGTCGTAATGTTTACTCCATTACCATACGCAACGTCCACCGGGCTTTGGTATATGCCACCAAAGGCCGCAAGTTAAAGAAATTGGACATGGCAGCGGTAGGTTGAACAAATGAAAAGCTGGATTAGGAAATGCTTTAATTATACGCGCTTTTTCTTCCAGTTATGGACCACAAGAGTGCAAGCTGGCTGTGAACAGTATGGATTGGCCTTGGATACATTCAAAGAGGGTCTAACACGCAGCAACATTTTGCTAAATAGGTACATGCAGAGACATACTTCCACCAATAACGAATCTTGACATCCGTCGTTTTCTTCTTTATGCTTCCAGAAAAGTCCTATCTGATTTGGCCATATGGGAGCCCCGATCATTTGAGGCTTTAGTGAATTTATCCCGCGAAAGAGCAGCGGTGCAATGCCTACCCGGTCTCACCGAACGTTCGGTAATGAATCAAGTGTATGGTCTAGCCAATTTGAAGTTGAAATAGCTCTTCGTAAGATTTCCCTAGTTTAAGTTGATAAAATAAAGATCATATTTTTTTCTAAAACAAATAAAGCGTAAAACCGTTTTATTTTTCAGACATAAAAAAAATTCTTACAAAAAAAACTGTTTACTCCGGCCCCGGACTTTAAAGGATAACAATTTCCCAGGGCCTCATGTAAGCATTGTTTTTTTTTCTTGTAAATATAAATGGAATTTACAAACTACACAAGTCTTTCCCACTCTCGTAACAATAGAGAGGGAATGAACCAAAATAAAAGAATGAATACATAAAATTAATAATTAAACACAAATTGTGGAGAGTAGAGTAGTTTACAAAATGCTGGTTTGTGGCAAATCAATGCAATTCTATTCCAATTTGGCCAAAATATCAGATTCACGGAACAAAATATATTCCTTTTTGTCTTCCATTTCAACTTTAGTGCCGCCATATTCGGGCAATAAAACACGGTCACCTTCTTTCACGGCGGGAACAATATGGGCACCAGTTTGCTAAGAAAAAACACAAATATTACATCCAGGGACAATTAATAAGTTAACAATTCAACTTACAGCATTTCTGGCACCGGGTCCTACAGCAACAACAGTGCCTTGCATCATTTTGCCCTGAGCGTTCTCAGGCAAAACAATACCGCCCTTGGTGGTAGTCAAAGTTTCAGCGCGTTTGATCAAGATACGGTCCAACATGGGGATGATTCTCTTAACAGCATTGGCAGCCTATAAAATAAAAATTACAAAAAATAAATTAATCCAACTCATTTTTCATTGATGAAACTACAAAAACAATTAAACATTCCCGAAAATGTTGTATTATCACTTAATTCTATCTTTCTATATTACACAACAAGACCGGCCCCATCTCTTCTTTATCAGCCATAGAAACATCGAGAATTTCATTCATTTGTTGGTTTCGTTAAATAACACACTTTCAAAGTTTTTTTAATATATTTATTTGACAACTCACCATTTTTGTGTGTTTTCTTCGATTTATTTATGTAAAGCGAGGTAGTTTAATTGAAATTAAGCAATTCTAATTGCTTCAATGAAAATTCAGATTTGCAGAAGATATTCGCACGTGCACAACCTTTTACACTGAATGAATTTTTACTAATGAATTCCAATTCAAAGAACCGAACCGGACCGAATCAATATCGACGGCGGCGGCGGGTCTTGTTTTCCAGTCGGCGGCGACGGGGTGGCTGAGCCGTTCAAATGTAGTCGGAGAAATTATTTAATTGGCAACACTGGAGCGAAATAAAGTTTCCAAGTTTTTCACAGTGGCAACCCCACACGGTTGCGAAGGAGGGATCGAAGAAAATAAGAATAACAACAGTTACTGTTACGAAAGATAATCAAAAGTGGCAGGCAAAGATTCTCATTCGCAACAAGCGAAGCTGACATAAAGGTGGGCAGAGAGCCGAGTCGATACAAATCGAAGACGGAGACATTTACGATTTTGATAATTCAAACAACTGAGAGACAATAAACAAAAGATATGTATTACTTCCAATGCAGGATTGTCAGCAATTCCAAAGCGAATATTTAATACAGTTAAATGCAAACAATTTAAAGACGTTGACCTTGTTTGTATATATGCATACGGGTCAAAATATTTAATACCGAACATTCCTCAAAAAGTTTATATAACTAACCGATCGTAGTAATGATATTCCACAACAATGTCATCCGTTGCTGTAATGTGAAGATAGCCGCTACCGCTTGTCAGCACTGAATGTTAAACTTAGAAGTTAGCCTACACTGCTAACAAATCTTGAGAGAAGTTACTCGTACATTTTTCAAATGAACAATTGCAATATATTTTTCGTTTGCTTTGAAGAGAATATGTGTATTCAACTGGCAAGAAATGAATAGTACGTGCAATAACAGGTTTACAATATATTTCTTACAGAAAAATGATACGTCGGCGACGCATAAGATAGGGCGGCGGCGCGCCGCCGAATCTCGCCCACTCAGCTTGGACCTCTGTTCCAATTGTGTTCTAGAGATTGATTCGTCAAAAACCGATTGCAGACCAATTACAATTAAAAATCGGATTGTACATGAAAAACGATGTTTGCAACTCTACATTCGATTTGTTTTTCAACAACCGTATCTCGAAGGAGAATGCCACATGTTTAAATTTATCATATCGTACTGTATGATCGGGAAATGAACGAAAAGATTATGAAGGTTAAAACAGACGGGGAACTTCTCTCAAAACATTATGCTGTGTACGATCCAGCAATTTGCCAGCAAAAAAGATTTTAGGCATCTCTCAGCCCAAAACACGTCTCTTCTATTATAGACGTTACGACTGGTGCAATGTAATTGTGAAAGTCCCATGAAAATTGATTGACCAAGGTTAGCAGTTCTCAGTTTGTTTGAAAGATATGTAAGGGAAAGGGAAAATCTTGCTTGTATTTTATTCGTATTTTTATATTTTGAAACAAACAAAAATTGCAGAAAAAGAATTTCTTTGTGTAGAAATCCAAATTACCACAAGAAACATTGCCTAGTGTGAATTGGGACTAAGTTTGGTTCTTTACAAATCAAAAAGTAATAATTATCAAAAACAAATTTTATTTTGAGTATTATTAATTAATGATTCGTTTTTTACGTTTTCATCGACGTAGATATTTTCACCAGTACCGTATGAATTTTTTCGGGTATTATAAGTATCGTGTATTAGAGAACAGACCTTGACAATGGAAAAAAGAAGAAATTTTTATTATTTACAATAAATTCTTTAATCCCAAGAAAACCAGCACAAAAACCTGAGCTCTAACACATTACAGCTCTGTGTTAATTTTATAGCTTTGGTGTGGCAACTCCATACATATGACAACCATGTACTTGAGTAACCACACCACTTTAGGTGGCACTATTTTGAGTTTCGTTATAAACTATCACACGTGTTTTGTTTAAGACGTGAACTTCTGTCTGAATCTAATTTCTCACATATTTTTTTAATAAAAACCTTTTAAAAATGGGCAAAATCAAAACTGAACCCCTCGATGATACCACCACCGAAACTTTGGACACCACCAATGTCAGCGTAAAGGAGGAGGACACCTATGACGACAAACTGAAGTACGTGAATGCCGTTTCTCAGCCCATGGCCCCGAAGAAAATCGCCAAGAAATGCTATAAACTTATTAAAAAAGCAATGAAACATAAAACGTATTTACGCAACGGACTCAAGGATGTCCAGACACGTTTGCGTAAAGGTGAAACTGGGTATGTATATGAACTGTAATGTAACCAAAGACAGAGTACTCAATGTTGGAATTTACTTTATTTGCAGCTTGGTTATATTTGCCGGAGACGTTACGCCTGTTGATATCATGTGCCACCTACCAGCTGTGTGCGAGGAAAAGGGCATTCCCTATGTCTACACGCCCAGTCGTGCCGATCTGGGTGCTGCTATGGGCGTACGACGTGGAACTGTAGCATTATTGGTCCGCGAAAATGATGACTACAAAGATTTGTATGATGAACTTAAACAGGACATCTCCACATTGTATGTACCTTTATAGGCGACCTTTTTCTAATAGTTTCTTTAGTTTGTTAAGCAATATTTTAAGAGATTTTTATAAGAAAAATATAATGAGAAAATATATAAAATTATAGAAAAAAACTGGTGGCGTGTACTTCTTTGTGTTGATTGGTTCGGGAAGACAAAAACTCCAACGTGTTTTTTTTAGCTTGTCCCTCTTTGGGGATCTTTTGTGTTTTATTTTATAACTTTTTTCTTTTGTTTTCATATATTAATTTTTAAAAATTGTTTTTTTTTTGTATTCTTTATACTAAAAATTACTTGAAATACATATATATCATTTTAGCTTCTATCAAAGTTATTTGTTAATTACATTGATTTTTTATACTTATTATTTTTAATTTCTGATTTATATATATATATATATTGTTTTATACATTTTAAACTAGTGTGTGAAGAAACTCGCGGCGATTTTATTTTCAATTTGAACAAGGAAATAAATCGTATTCCATTCGAATTCCTTTAAACCAGATTAAGAGTATGATATCCGAGGCCGTCATTTTTTTTATAAACATTTTGCGATTTATCCAAAAAATCGTCACGGTCTTTATTTTAAAAAAAAATATTTTTTTTATTGGAAATGAATTGATATTTCGTATAGATTTTCACTCGGAATATTTTCCAATTTATTTAGCAAGAACTGGAATTTCTAAACCATATGAAGACGACGCAACAGTCGTGTTGTCCAGGCGCGGCAATCGCTGGTATATTCACATCTAACGTAATGTCTACCGTAACAACAGTACAAGAACAAATATTTTGTTGTTTGTTTTAGAGGAACTCTCAAAATGGTCTTGCTGTTGTAATTTTTTTCAATCACAACGAACACATTTGATTTTGATGGCTTTTTTACACACACAAGTAAAGAAAACAGCACGAAGAAACAGGTGATCACTATACTACAGCCTAGAGCACACAGCAGAAGTATTACCTAGATTGTAACACATAATTTTGTGAATTTATGAAAATAATAAAACATACATTTTAACAAAATAATACTATTGTGAAAATGTATTATTGTTGAAATCATTTTTAAAATGACTCAAAAAATTGAAATTGTTTTTTAAAAAATTTTAGATATTACTTTTTCGTATTTGAGCCATTTTTCCTGGGCAAAATTACCCCAAATTTGTACAATGAAAGCTTCCCCAATTTTGTTCAAGAGGCCTACAGTATTTGGTTCAAAAGGTAGGTTAGGTTAGGAAGGATAGTACATCCGAAGATGCGCCTCCACACAGACCTGTCCACTACCGTTTCAATGTTTTATTATATTGTCATATGAAAGAAGAATACACATCACCAGCAGTTGGGACAATCACACCACAAGCACATAAAGGGTGTTTTTTATTGGGGTATAGAACTTTAAGTTGGCATCACTTTTTTAATTGGCGGCCATTTTGTCAGCTGTCAAGTGATTAATATTTAGCTTGGTTTGCCATTTCATCATGAACAGGTTGACAAAAGAACAACGCTTGCAAATCGTGCAAATTTATTTCGAAAGTAATGGTTCAGTTCGCGAAGTTCACCGCAAGCTCCGTCCATTTTATGCCATTACATCCACAAAAACTGACTGTTTGGTGTGCTCTATGGGCTGGTGGAGTCATTGGGCCATACTTCTTCCGAAATAATGCTGGAGAGTCAGTTACCGTTAATGGAGACCGGTATAGAGCCATGATAACCGACTATTTTGTTCCCGAATTGGATGGCATGAATGTGGATGAGTTGTGGTTCCAACAAGTGGTTGAAAATTGGACCTGTAGAATAGGCTTTATTCGAGCCAGCCGCGGCGGCCACATGCCCGAAATCATATTTAAACATTAATGGCATAAAATTATCCTTCCAATAAAGCCAAATTGATGGACATTAAAACGATTTTCTTGTGTTTTATTTCAATTCGAAGTTCTATACCTCAATAAAAAACACCCTTTACAATCGGCTGATACAATCACTTGATGGCGTGAGTCAATTTCGTTCGTCTTAGAAAAAATTGTTTTTAAAAAAACATGGAAAACAAATTTTTTTAAATGCGATACTCAATAGAAGAATACAACTATGAAATCTAAAGTGTTTGCTTATGATGGCAAAAAAAAAACGTTATATTGCTACGTCGTGGATATCATATTCTTGCCCTGAATGTCTTCCTTAATTGCATTGGTTAACAAATGTCAATGTTTTCTAAATGCCACCCAAATAAATAACATTTCTTTCTTGCTTCAATTTTTGAATGTAAAATCGCAGTGCAAATTACGATATTTTTGTGTGTTTTTTTGTTGTCATATACACTAAAAACTGGGTGTTTGTTTTTTATTTTATATTTGTACCGTTTGATTTTCAGTCAAACCATTATGAAATCAAATAAGGAGGAGGAGGACGATAAAGGGATGCGATGTCGTTAGTATATATGGGGTGACACTTTTCAACTCAAATATTAAATTTTATTATTCGTTTATTTGTTTTTTTTTTTATATATATTTATATATTTTTTAAATATTTATCCTTTGTTTTTTGTATTTTCTTTGTTTTTTTTTTGTTTTCCGTTTTTTTTTGTTTTGTTGTAATGATCGGTTGTTTATTCTGTTGTTTTTATTTTACTTTTAGTAAATGACAATTTAAAATGTTTTTTATATTTAGTTTTTCGTTTCTTCTTTCTTTCTTGTGTTTCGAATTAATTAATAAAAAGAATAATAATTAATAATGATAGTAATCATAGTGTAATAATTGATAATCATAAAAAAAGAGTGGTAAATTAAACACTATATTTAAATTTAAAATATAAGTTGTATTTGTTGTTAGGGTTAATTATATAATAGTGGTTTATATTTTGTTTTTAGTTTTTGCATACATACATATAAAAATTGTTGTAAATATTTTTTTTTTGTTTTTTTGCTTATGTTTTTTTTTTGTTTGTTTAAGTAAGAAAATATGTTATAAATTAAATTGTTACAATTAACGTGTTTCAAGATTTATTTTTATTGATTTTTTTTGTTTTTTTTTCGGTAACTTTAAAAATTAATGAAAAGAAAGAAAGTATAATTTAAATCCCTATTTGTTTTATGTTTTTCTATGAAAATGTATGAAATGTTGTGTTTTTTTTTTGAAAACCATAATAATTACTCTAAAGATCATATCAGTTTTCTTTAACACAGGACCGTTTTTACTATAGGCTTTTAGTTGGTTATATTTACAGAAGTTTTTTTTAACCAACAAGTTTGACATTTCAAATAATAAAGTGGTTATAAAATTTTAACAAATAATCTTTCGCCATCTCAAACTTTGTTGGCCGGCCTTCTCTTCTATTTAACCCATAAAACCCATTCATAACAAAATAGTAGACACTGACCAAAAAGGTCAGAAGAAATTATGTCTAACGAATATCTAAATTTTTATTAGCTGCATTTGCAGTAGGCATTATTTAAATAAGCATACTAGTCATATACACTATATAGTTGGAGGTACAGTAAGTTAACGGATACACTTACTACAGCCGGATAAATAGTATTACAACCAACACCCTTCAATGAAATATGTTGCCTAAAGATAGTTCAGTTACAATAGAAATAGTGACATTTGTTAAACCAATCCAATCCTAACACTCGTGCCAGCGTTCAACTTTTTTGCTATAAATCTGAGTTAGCTTATAGTCTCAAACGGTTATCTAAGGAATTGTCTGTTCTAGGAGGAGGGGATAGGATGCTGGGAGTGGGGCTTTTTTCTTTTTAAATTTTACAGTGTTGCTTTTAATTTATTCTCTTTTTTTTAAATAGTTTTATTAAAAACTTGTTTTTTTTTGTAGTGTTATATTTTATTTTTGTGTTTTTTTGTTTTGCGTTGTTAATTTTAGCTTACATTATGTAAAAAGAGTCCTATATTTAAGTTCACAATAAAAATCTTATACATACATATTTATATAATTTTATATAATTTTTTTCAATATTTTTTTTCGTTTTTTGTTTCATACATTTATAATTAATTTACAAAGTTTTGCAAAATTTTTTTTTGTTGGCTTTTATAATTTTTTAACATGATTTTTTTATACATTTAATTGTTTTTATTATTTTGTTTTTCTTCATGTATTTATATATATATAAAAAAAAACTCAAATTAGCTTTAGGGGTTTTTGTATTACTGTTAGCAAAAATATTTATATCTATTATAATTCTAAAGATCTTTTGTTAGCTTTTTGAGTTCTTTTTTTGTTCAGGTTTTTTTTTGTTGTTTTTTTTTCTTTTTTGTCGAAGGAAACAAAGTTACGATTTAGAAGAATAGCTAAGAAGAGTTTGCGGAACAAGAACAATTTGCGGATTTTGGAAAAGTATCAGCTGCTGTGTTTTTAAAAGTATATTGTAGGTTAGAAAGAAAACTTAAATACTTTTATCTTCTTGTATTCAAAGACTTTATTTTTTCTTTGCGAGTTTAAGACAAATAAATAAATGTTTCGATACGAAAAACATGACGTGATGGGGTTTTGTTTTTATTTGGGTTGTCATCTGATTGGCTATGGTAAAGTTATCGAACATCGTCTGCGAATGTTTTCTTATTCAGAGAAAACAAGTATAGCTGCTTACGGAAAAGGATCTTATACATAACATTATTCTACATTGGAGAAAGTCGAGTCTGCCTAGTGGTAAGAACAACAAAAAGTTATTCGTACATTAAGCTTAGGCACATTGAAATTCATTATAAATTCCAAATGAGGACTGCAGTCCAGAAAATGTTTTCTAGTCTAAATTACAATAATTTCTCCCCGACTGGTTTTTTATATGGAAAATTTTTCAGGCCAAGTATTGGTTACGGAACATAAGAATGAACACAAAATTGTCCATGTGGGATTTAATAAACACATGTGTGATCTGGAGTCGAAATGTGTTGTTTCTACTGCTATTCCGACAGAAATTTATAGAACAAAGAAGCAACAACAACGAAATGTTTTGAGTCGCATTTGTACAAAGTTACAAAGTTTATTTTCTGATACCTAAGAACTGGTTTATTTAGAACAATAGGTTCCTGCTTATATGCAATTACATAGGATATTTTACCTCAAGGTGGAGAAATAAATAAAGTCTTCATTACGAACAAGAAGAATGCAGTTTAAAATACAACAAATGTATGTGGCAGTGAACATACAGAATATTCATGCTTTATGCTTTTGTATACCACAAAGAAAAATATTGCAGAATCATAAATGAAACTTGGCTTTTTAAACTTTTCTTCAAATCATAACTTTGCTTTAACAATAATTCTTTTTCTTGGGTGTGCATTCTTTTTTTGCTTTGTTTTGAATTTGATCTTAAACTCTTAAAGACAAAGTTTTTTTTTTATATTTTCATATTTTTTTTTTCATTTTTTGTTTTTTTTTGTTTGTTTTTAAATTCTATATTAATATTAATTAAAGTGCTAAATTATTAAATTAATTCATAATCGAAAGAGAACATTTAAAAGAAATTCAAGTCATTCAAGACTTAACACACAACAAAACTAAAGGTAAAAGGTGTGGTGTAAGGCTTTCTCTGGGCGGAATAAGATGCGAAGAAATGTTAAATGAAATCTTTACTGTAAAGTACTAAAGCTTCAAAGCGTAGCCAAAAATTAAATTTTATAAATACCCAAAAGGAAATATATAAACAAGTTATTAAATTAAATAATTTCAAATTAACTCTATGTTATACTAAAATAATTTAAAGCTAAACTTAAAGAACAAAATCCATTTTTGCAATTGCCAAACAAATACTAATCGCTATCACTCTGTTTTTCAATCCCATTCACTTTTCTCTCTCTAGCAGATCTTCTGTTTTTTATCTGTCCTACATGCTCCAATCATGCCAACTCTTTTACAGTTCTCTCGCCACCCTACTTTAAAGTAAAGTTTTATCATCTATCTTTCAACATAACGTTTCCGCGAAAGCCTTCCTCCTTCTCCTTTAAGCTGTATGTACCAATCAAAATTTTACTGAAAATAATTGTAAAAACCATTCGTACCTTGACCCAGTTCCCTTATAGCTGCAAAGGGATCTTTGTCTGCGCCTTCACCGTTAGCTGAAGTGCCTACAGTTAAGCCCAGGCCACCCAAGCCGTTGCCCAGACCACCGCTTAAAGCATTGTGATGAGGGTATTGATGTTGGTGTTGTAATGCTTCTTGCGATTGAGGTCCTTGGCTCAGTACTGCAGCATATGTGGTATTCCGACTATCACCAGCTGACGCCGCTGAATTGCCGACGTTTCCGCCACCAACCCCACCACTACCTCCACTGGCCGCGTTATTGGCCTGTTGTTGTTGAAAGTTCTGAGGGTGAAAACTATTTGCCACGCCATCAGCCATAGCAGTAACAAAACTATTATTGCCCATAAAAACATCCATGTCTCCCTTAAGGCCAGCTGCATTGAAATTGTTATAAAGTAATTTCTGCAATGTTGCATTATTCTGCTGATGTTGTTGATCTTGAAAGATAGCTTCTATTATAGTGCTAGAGCCGGTTGTTAAGCCAGCCAGTATATCATTGGGACTGCTGGTTAAGATGTTATCCGGTGTAGACGACGATAGAGAATGACCTCCGGTAGAGGTTGATGAATTTCCAGCACTACCCAAATTATGACCATTGCCCATTGTAATGCCTTGACGCCTATAAAGGGGCACTGACGACGAATTCGATGATGATGAACCACCGGCCACATTGGGACCCAACATAAACTCTTTATTATTCAACAAAGTATCTGAAAAAAAAGTAGAAACAAAAAACAAAACATTTTATAAATAGTTTACTTACTAAAAATCATAGAAATGCAAAAATATGCCTTTGCTGAGCCTGAGATCATCTTCGAATTCATTAAATCTTTAGTAGGACGTTTGCATTAAAATTCAATATATATTTTAGATCATTCTAAATGTTGCAATTAGACAGACATATGTGTGGAGTTAATGTATACTGTTTTAGTAACTTCAATTTGAATAACCTTGTGCTGTTATTTCTGAAGATTGTATCACACCATAGTGTCGAATTCTGTTCCGAAAAAGCAATCTTCCCAAATATTCAATTTTTAATTCCGATTCGAAATTCAATTCTGCTTTTGTAATTGTTGTTTCTCAAAATTAATATCTCGTGAAAAATGTCATGCCATCCTTCATTTGGGAAACATGTCGAATATTACCAGTGTAAATGTATAAATATTATTATTGAACAATAAACTCTATACGGTGTATATGTCGAAGTGATCTCTCTATCCCAGTATAAAAATATAACACCACTCTTGTGTTCTCAAAAGCATCGTATCACACATTTACTTACTGTTTCCCATAAAACCGCCCTGTGGATTGGCGGGTTGTTGCTGTTGTTGTGGCGGTGGCATACCTAACATATTGTTAGGTCCCATAGGATTCTTCGACATGTTGCCCTGATGACTATTCATACCGGCAGCTCCTACGCCGTTTCCGCCACCTCCAATGTTGGGAAACATTTTGCTGGCGCCACCTAACAAAGGATTTGTTGAAGAAGTATTCGAATTGAGCATCATATCGCCTCCGTTCATTGTGGGCGCTGCACCATTACCTCCGTTGCCTCCACCTGCTACGCCGAAAAGATCTCGCAAAATCGGTTGAGAAATTTCATTGCCATTCAAAATAGAGTTGAAAACCATGTCGATCTGTTGATTGAAATTAATATCCAGTGGTGGAGTTTCATCGTTTAGGCTTACATTTGGTTGCATGAGATTCCCTTGAGATGGTGGACCCATGAATGGGTTCACATTTCTTTGTGGTTGCTGCTGTTGTTGTTGCTGCTGCTGGTAGTTCATCAGTGGTTGCATGAAGGCGGCATCCCGTGGCATTAACTGTTGCTGTTGTGATGGCGGCTGTGGTTGAACGCCAATATTATTCATATAGGACTGTGTCATGTGTTGTGGAGGTTTATTCACCGGCTGTTGGGGTTGCTGTTGTTGTTGCTGCTGCTGTTGTTGTTGCATCATAGTGCTCACTTGCCTCAGGACATCGGTGAATTTGTTGGCAGCTTCCTGACCTTGGGTTTCCAATAACTTTAAGTACCACTTGTATTGGGATTCTTTAGGTTCAAATGCCATCTCGTATATATTCATGTTTGGCGGCAATAGAGAGGCATATTCATGTGGCTGTGGAAATCTTAAAGTAGTAGGCGACTGTTGTTTATTGGCCGAGCCAACCATAGCATTCGGTGGTGGAGGTGGAGCTTGGAACATCGTTCCGCCGATATTTAGTGGAACATGGACGTTATTAAGGAATTGGAACTCTTTATCTTTCAATTGGCCTTGCAAGCTGTTTTGCCCAAAGAAGGCAGCATTTTGATTAGGAGCCGCTCCTCCAGCAGCTGGTGGCCTAGGCATAAAAGGATCCATTGGACTTATAGGACCATTGGGAATGCCGCTCATATTGCGTTGATTCATCATTTGCAGTTGATTGGGAGGAGGAGGTGGCGCATTTCCCTGACCAAAGCCGCCAAAATTCGTATGGGCTTGTGGTGGTGGAACTTGTGATCCTTGTCCCGGATGTTGCTTTCCCGCATACAGAGCTTTATTGGCTAAATAACCCAGGTCATTGGGATTATTACGCATCTGCTGCTGATTAGGCAATGGTGGCGGTTGGAGGGGAACACTTTGCCCTCTCATATTTTGTCCAGCTTGCTGTGCTGGCATTTGTCGACCATTGGCACCATTCGGATTGGGCGGTTGTTGCATTTGCTGTTGTTTTGGCAAAACGGTCCAAGGATTCGATTGAGGTGGTGGTCCCCACAGACTGGCATTAGGATTTTGGCCCGAGGGAACTCCAGACTGTTGACCAGGAGCCGACGAAAAACTTCCACCACTTCCGGGTGGCCTCAGTTGTTGTTGTTGGGCATGCTGCCAAGGCATGTATTGAGAAAATTGATTGCCACCTCCACTGTTTGGCGGTTGGCCCAAGTGAACTGAAGGTGGCGGTGGTCCTCGCGGATTGAATTGTTGGCCACTCATTGGAGGTGCTGCTTGTGGTGGTTGCTGCGGTCCTCCCGAAGGCGGGGGCGGTCCTATTGCTCGCATTGGCATATGGTTCGGATGTCCATGAAAATGATGACCGCCTTTTCCTCCCACCATACCTTGGTTCATCATTACAGCAGCTGCTGCTGCCGCTGCATTGTAGGCTGCAGCTGCAGCAGTATGAGGACCATACATATGTGACATTTGTTGGTTCGCCATGGCAGCAGCATGATGTGGTGGCATTTGTCCCGCACCTCCCGCTGCAAGTAAACTTGGATGGGGACCTATACCGCCGGGACCATGATGATGGCCGGGATGTGGTCCCATTGGGTGGTGGTTATTAGCAGCCATAGCCAAATACATGGCAGCCTGATCTCGTAAATATGCCTCGGGTTGCAACGAGCGTGGTATAAATTCGGGAGCAAGAGGATTGAGGACATAGCCTCGTTTCAACTCCACACCATCTAGCTGAGACCGCAATTGCCACATTGTTATGCCAAAAAGAGATTTATTTTCGTCACAAATTTCTATGAATCGTTCCCAAACTTTGCGACATCTACCGATTGAACACAAGGCCACCGGATCTCCGACCACTGCTACTAAACTTTGTGCTCTTGTAATAGCGGTATTTAAAAGTTTAGAATTACTAAGAAACCCATAGTCGGCATCTTCTGTAGCGTTGTTCGGTTGCGCAGGTATACCACCACTGGCTGCAGAGCCACCCATGCTAACCGGTAGACATGTTCTCCGTGTACGTACTGTAGATAGAAATATGGCCCGGAACTGTTTACCCTGAACATTGAGAACACGTTCAACCGATATACCACCCATACGTCTTTTTCGCAATTCCGAACGTATACGAAATACTTGATCAGCATAAGGAGTCATAATACCGATACTGGCGTCGTTTATTTTACCCCACGAACTGGGCCATTTTTTCCGCAGCTCCGAAACTCTCTCCACGACTTCATACACCTCCGAGTTATTATAAAAAGCAGTTGAGTTTTTATCTTGCACATCCTCACCTCTCGTAGTGAAAAATGTCAGAGGATAAAATTTATCATGTCTGGGTTGTTTACCGGAGGCTATAAGCTTTTGTTCATAAAACAACTCCGAAGTAAATTTTATAATAGCTTCATGGGCTCGATAGTTTTCACAAAGTAAGATTTTACAAGGAAAATTCGAAGGATAATGATCATAGAGACGTTCCAGCAGCGATATGTGCAGTTTGCGTTCTTTGGCAAATGCCGAGAAGAGCTCTGGGCTCATTTGCATGTGATCTCCAGCCAATACAATGCGTGTACTGTCGTTGGCCAATGCCAGGGGCATTATCGCTTCGCATTCCATAGCCTGTGCAGCTTCGTCGAGAAATATATGAGTAAAATAACCTTTGGGGAGATCTAAATTGGCCAATTCCATAGATATACTTAATGTAACCACCACAATGCGATGTTTCATAATGTCCTCAACAGTCGGACGCCGAAAATTACCAGCACCATCAGTGATACAGTACTGCAAATAAAAGAAAGGATACTCAATGTAAGTGCGACCTTGAAAGGGGAGAGTAATTCAAGATAACAATTTGTTGTTGTTTTCAGTAAGTCACTCGTAAAAGAAGTCAAGGAATTATATGGCTAGTTTTCACATATAATAAAATACTCAAAACTTAAATAAGATTTAAAAGGAACGTCCACTTTGTCCAAGAGTTGTTTATACCTTTTTTTTTTGGTATTTTGATCCCAAATATTAAACAATATTTTTTTTAAATAAATTTTTTTAAGTTGCCTTTTTCGTAGAACGTATTTTTATTATGTTGATTACAATTTTGGAAGGAGTACTCCGATTGAACTATTTTATTATTAAAAAATATCTAAAATGGCATTCTTTAAGATTTGTAGAGAATGTACAATTTTTGATAAATCCACAATAGAAAAAGCTAATGTCGAAATGCAAAAGTTGGGTTCTCTAAACAAAAATAGTAAACTGGATATTTAGAACGGTTTTCGGACCAATCTTTACGTGCCGAAGTATAGTCTGGCGCAACGCAATGATCAAAGACAAGTTGAGAAAGTTCATAGAGTTGTTGCCTGCAATACGACATATGCAATTACAATAATTTCCTTATGACAGTAACTTCTCATTAGCCGTTCGGAGTCGAATTTAAACAGCAGTATACAATATTTAAACAGTCGACAAAATTCTTGACTGTTCCGTGCAGGAAATGCTGACTCGGATACGGTACGTCTCGTCATTCATGATTTGCGTGCTGTTTATCCTAAAGAAATTATCTTATATTTCATTTAGTTAAGCTTTCATTATATATGTATAAACACATGTTATAACTTTAATAATAAGAATATTGTTAAACCTTTTTTCCCATTCATGACTTTCTGTATAATTTAATATCTCGTTTCAGATTATGCTGACCGTAAAATGGACGACATGATCTATGAACTTCACCAAAACTTACAAAACAAATCGATATCGATAGTTATCATGCAGCTAAAAAAACACCCATTACATTAATTCATATATGCAATATTTTGAGCTTCGTCCCCTTTTTCAAAAAAATAATTATAAAATAATTTCAAATTTAAAGACGTGTCGCAATGGGTATTTCGACAAGTTTTCCCGTGTCATTTTGGAAAATGTTTGTGTAAATATGATCAAATATCAGTCAATTCGCATGGAATAATTTTTTTAGTTAAATTTATAACAATACCAAGGTATTGTGAAAATAGGAGTAAGTGTATGGTAAAAAGATAACATTGTCAAATTGTATTATAGTTTTAGTATCGGCCTTCAATACTTTGATCGGTATTAACTTAACATTCTATTTAAAATTATATGGTTAATATATAATTGTTTGAACTTACCTTTTGAACTACACTATTTACGGTGGCAACCCAACGTTTGTGGTAGTACACCCTAAGCGGAGTCGCCTCTTCCAAGCCTGCCTCTATCCATGGATGCAAGTATTCTTTTATATATAGATCAGCAGCCGAATTCGAATGGGTACAAATGAGTATCTTAGCTTCAGGTTGTGTCAACAACTGTTTAATAGCCTGAGCCAAGGTGTAGGTTTTCCCAGTGCCAAAGGGACCTATGAGCAGTATGGGAGGCAACTTTATGCTTAGTGATGTGGTTATCGCATTAACAGCCTCCCTTTGTTTGGCATTCAATTTGGGCTCGCATGTTTCAGACCATTGCTTCTTCGGTGTCCATGGAATATTAGGTTCCACTTCGGTGGCCGGAAATATGATTTTGAAATCGGTGATTTTGTCCACCGCATGATGCCATTCACAATAAGGTAAACGATTCAATTGGAATTGTATGTCCACGTGTATCTCCGTATCAGCTTTCAACTTCATACTCTCAACACACTTAGCCGATAGCTTTAAGTATATCACATTCTTGCCTTTATCTTCAATTACAGCCTCGTATACATGACGCTTTTTATCTGAGCCGAGATTCGCTTCGTCTACGGTTGATATATACACACTTGAACAGTTCGATAATATCAAACGGCCCGCGGATGTGTCCTCCGAAACATCCTTACCCAAATGCATGAGAGCAAACAATTCTCCTGATAAAGAGTATTTCGCAGTACTTGTTGCCATGCCGGCAGGTGTTAGAATGTAGTTGGATGTTACACCAAGTTTCGTTCGCAGATTAAAACGGGCGATTTGTTCATAGCGGGCTATTTCCTCGACAGACAACAGTTCATGTATACGCGATCGATAATTATTCTGAGTCAAACGTTTCTCTAATATCGTAGACTGCGTCAGTGTAAATGTTTGGGCTCTGGGGCAGGGATATCGTTCAAGCATTTCTTTCTCATGCTTAAGATCATTGAGATAGCCTTCAGTCTTCATATGTGTACCGATGGTGGTTTCAAACTTCACCAATTGTGTATTGGACACATCCCATCGGGTGGCCGAACTGTTTATTATATCACGTTTGATTTCTTCAATTTTCTCGGCATCACTTACGGGCACAACGTCCACACACAGATGTCGCACCATAATGGGCTCAGAACCAAAATCAAAACAGACAGCCTGGCGGAATGTACCGTAGATTTCGGTATGAAATTCAACGGTAACATGATGCTCCGTGGTTGTACTGGTATTTGAAGATGTCTCAGTACTATCCGAAGACTTCTTTGATTCATCCTTTTCGGACGATGATGTAGAGGCCGAAGAAGAAGACGTTGACAGTTTTTGTGGCATCCATTCTTGGTTGGTTTTAACATCCAAATCGTATGTCATATCTGGCGTTTGTATGGTTTTTATAGCGAAATGACTTCGGTGAGCATCCTGCAATAGGGCAACAGCTTTCAATGACTTTCCACTGGTTTTTAAAACAAACACCCATTCCCGCTTGGATGTTTTTGAACTTATGCTCGTTACAAGATCTTGTTCGCACAGCGCCTCTACACCATCAACCTTTTCGCACATGATCTTTTCGGGCGCCGTTGACTGGATCCATTTTTCTAATATTTGTTCTGTATACGATTTGCCGTACAGTTCTTTTTCACAGGCCTTCTGAAGACGCATACGTCTATATTCAAATCGTTCCTTCCACTCATTCAACTCGTCTTGTCCGTGAGCTTCCACACATTGATTGCCATAATGACAGAGCTGAGCTTCACTCCATGATTCGCAGAGACTGTATGAATCCAGTGTAAAACCTCTAGGCGGCGGTCTCCACTTCCAATCTCTGCCCTCGTCGGACATTATGACATTCTGATGGGCTTCGGTTTGGCAATGTTGTCTCAGTTCATTGCGTGTCCCGAATGTTATAGCACAGTACGAACAAGTCGTGCTGTTGATATCTTCGGTCGCCAGAGCTTCATCAGAAGACGACGATTTGCTTACTGAACTGACACAGAGCGATGAAAGCATGAGGCCCGACATATTGTTCAATGGGCCACCATTGGGTGTTGGATTTTCACGCTTTTTAATACCTTTTGCGTTGATAGGAGGAGCGCCACCACCGCCTCCGCTGCATAAATGTTTACTGTATTTATCAAGAGCCAGACCTTTGCTGGCCCAACTGTCTAGTTTACTGTTCAGACTGGCCATTTTATCATCTAAAATGGCTATATCCATTAATTTCTGCTCGGATTTATCATAGCTATACAACATGCTGACAACAAGTCTGTAACCTTCCAAAACATTGCAGATTTCATTGAATTTTCGACAACGAAATTGGGCGATCCATTCTTTGAGAATTTTTTCGGCTTCCTGTAAAGAAAATAAAACAGATTTAGTATTATAACAGATTTAGTATTATTATTATAATATATTATTATATTATATTATTATATTATTATTATATAAAACTACAAAAATTACTTATGTAGTTTTCGAATGTTCAGAATGTAATTAAAAACAAAAGGATATAGTTATGGATAATAGACTCAACCCCTATTTTCAATGGCATCCTTCGCTCCAAGTTCACAGTTACTTTCCAACATTTAAAATCATTCGCATCTTGCAAACTGTTCTGATAATATATCTGACGTCTGTAAATTACTCTAACACGATCTCTGAAATTTTTTCAGACGATTCTTCAGACGTTTCCGCACAATCTCTGTAATTATTTTACAGCAATTTTTCATTTTTATTGTCAACCAAATTGTCAAATAGAAAAGAATCGTCCGATTTGATAATTTTTTTTTTGAAAAGTGGTAGTAGCAGCAGAATCAATATCAGTAGAGATTAATTCAATAATTGTGAATAAAATCCATCGATTTTCAAGATATATCTCTCATTTTAATTGTAAAACTTGTAGCTTTATAATATTGCACAAGATTCGAAAAACAAGTACAAAAGACAAAATATTTGTCTGAATCATTCCTACGATCAGAGAACAAATTAAACTGCCGGCATTTAAAATACATCTGAGGTATTTTGAGAAAAATTCTTTCGGTACGATGTATGACTACAATCGGTATCAGAATCCTCAGGTTTAAACTACAATATATTTACTATACTTATTACCCTTAAGGTTGCACGAAGGAACAAATGGGGAACTGTCTCGAATCATTAAGCTGTGCACGATGTAATTGTATACTCAATTAACTGCACCTACAGTTTAAAGCCGGCTCCGAACGGCCAATGCTCTTCTAGAGCATGGCTTAGAGAATATTCGCCAGCATTTACGAGGTGGAAGCAGTCGCTAAACATGATTGATGGTTTTACCAGGCTACGAACCTGGGTTTACACACTACCAACCAGGTCCGTCCATATATTTGCTTCACCAAAACAAGTTATATCGCATGTTGTCTGAAACTGCATATCATTTTGATTACTTAAGTAAAAGGTACTAGAGGTAACCTAAGGTAAACTTAACATAAAAACATGTTCTTATTGGAATGTTCAAAATATATGTATATGTTCGGTAACGACGAAATTTTAAATTTAATGAATATTTTGGTCATATTTCCTCAGCAGGTGATTATCCCTAACTGCCTCCACACTCAAATCAGTAACCACCAATCGAATAGATATTTACACCTACAGAGTTTGGAGTTTTTTTTGGTACTCTGTCTAAGACAATTATAAATTTGTTTTTTTTTTTTTTGAAATAGAGATGATCGGTCTGATTGGAATTCACAAGTTAAGCATTTTGTGGTACAAATTGTGCAAATTCGTCACTGTGAATTTGGATGCATTTCCAACAAAGACCGATAAATTTATAGATATGGTTGTCATGTAAATCTGAGACTTTATTCCTTAATTTCAAAAATATTTTCGGTCGTCTTCCATTGCTTAAATTTTTGTTCATATTGCTGATGATAATTTATACCGCTGAATACAGTGAAGAGTGCTATGAAAAAGTAATACTTTTTCCCAATTCGTTGGAAATATATCAACGGTTGTGGGATCATAAAGTAAATTTCAATATATATATATATGGAAGCATAAAGTACATTTTAATAACCATAAAATTATTAATATGGTCTGTTATTAATACCTCTATTTTCATGAAACGTAAAAATGTAACTTTCTAGAATAACCGGGGTTTTAACCCTATAAACAACTTTCTCTTTTTATTGCTATTTATATATATTTTAGTCGTCTTTTTCAACTAATCCATCAGATAACTTTGTAGTTCACATTTGAATACTATAAACACACGTCAGTTAACTACCTATTACCATCAGTAATGAGGCTTTCAGAAATGCGTTAATTTGTATTGATTTCTGCATGCAATTGAAAGCCCATTATCACGAATTCAGATTATAAACATTATTATTATTACGTCGTAGAAATTACCTTATCAATATTTTAGATCGACAACAGTTTTTCGAAAGTACAAACTTTGTAACACCCATTATCGATACTGATCGAGAAAGGAAGATTGAGCTAAAAACAGATTTAAAGTTTAATTAAAAAAGTGTACGTCAACAATACCGTAATAAGCTTGTTTAAACAGACGGTATTCGAGGTCTGTCGAGACTTATTGGAGTAATAAAGAATTGTATTTTTCAGAATTTTTTTTTTATATTATACGAACAAGTTGAATTTGAATTTCCACTACATATTAGGACGGGCAAGTATATAATTCTAGAAAAGTTGCAACATATCGGCCTATATTTTGATATAACCCCCATGCCACGATTATGGTAGATGCCAGGACTTTGCGATATGAACTAGATCGAATGGAATCAACAATGCGTATTGAGGAAATGGACAGATCGAGTAAACCGTGCACCAGCTACATTTACAGCATATACAAATAAATATATATAACTCTTATATTTCCTATTTTCAGGTTATTTTCCTTACCTATTTCGGTTAACTATTAAATATATGCAAATTCGTAAATCTTAATTTGAAGAAGGGATTCATACTGGACACTGTGGGCGCCGCGTGGTATGTTTATGATACTGAGAACCCGGAGGTAGTATAGTTTTTTGAACCACGCCATCCCACGAATAGCATCATTTTTTCACAACTTTTAATGTAGGAAATTTAATAAAATTTAACCTGTTGTTGAAACACAAAGATCACAATCAGAAGCTCAGTGACGTATTTAAAACAGCAGAAAGTGTGTTTTGTACGGACTCAATTTTGTTAACAAAATTGCAATTGACCTGGAGTAAACAACTGTTTTTCATAAAACAATTGTTTATTAAATTTTTAATGTATGCCCATAAAACCGATATCAATAAAGGAAACGACAAGTAATCTTAAAGGAGAATACATGAATTCAAGATATCGACTATTTAAGTTGGACAATGTAAATCGGGCTAATAAACAACTGGTATATATTTACCGTGCTGATATTAGCAGGTGTTGCGAGATTTACTTCTAAGGATGAAATTAATTCCGGTTTAACGAAAACTGCAATTGTGGCTAAGAGAAACATATATTGATCTATCAGAAAAAGACAGAAACCAGTCATCTGGTATACTAAAGATATGAACATCTTATAAGGAAATATCATATATCATTTTTGAAACCTGCAAGTCCATATCGTTTATTATCAAGTCAATCTAAATGTCACTAATTTCACCATGGCAGACTGGAGGTAGGGAACTGTTGGCATTTAAATGTAGACTTCAATCTTTAAGTTTTCGGGTTTTCAAATTACATTATGCACAACCGAATTATCGGCGACTGGTTAGAGTTTTTGATTCACTCACATGAATATTTATTACTTTTCTGTTGACTTGGTCATTTCCATTACAACATTCTAAAATCGATAGGTGCACATTAATGATAATCACCAAAATCTTCTTTTACTTACCAAGTATTTTTTCAGTTTACACAAAGCATGTATTTGCCACTTTTTCGTACGCGATACACTGGTCAAACAATCTACCGGTTGCTCGCTAATTAGCGATAATACTTTGCGGGCATCTGCTAAACAGGGCTCATATTTGCCCAGTTCGAAGAGACACTCGCAGCGTCCCAACAGACAAATGATATGACGGTCCTTTTGGACGCGACTCCACGCTGGTACAGAGGCCAATATTTCATCATATAGAACGACGGCAGGCGACCAGTTCCGACAGCGGACCAGTTCATGGGCCTGCTTCTCCTTGTCCGACATGAGGACAATGATGGGTGTGTTTTTCATATTGTGTTGTTTGGTTGTTAGTTAAGCGAAAGAAAAGGACCCGACACCTTTCCGTTTTGTCCAGCGTTCTATATGTATGTGGTTTATATGTTGTTTGAACTTAATTTACAAATCTATTTTACACTCCTTTTAATATTGCAATTAAAAGTTCTAACGCTTAATTAGGACATTTTGACAAATAGTTGCTTTTTGTTGCTGTTGAAAGAATCCTACAAAAAAGACAATTAAACAATACAATAAATTATTAATAATTGGCAAATTTAGCGGCACTAGCTTATAAGTATAATAACAGTAACATACACTCGATTTTAAAATGGTAAAATGTATTACGAAAAGAATTTAGTTAAATCGCAGTAAGAATGATGGACAAGGTGGAGGGGTGACAATATATGAACTTTTTACCGAACTAATCGGCAGATGTATCAATCAAAAAACTTAATCCCCCACTTAAGCGAAAATATAAAACTGTTGTTTTTGTAAACAATCGTGTTTTCTTCGTAGATCTCGATACACATACAGAAGAGAAAGGGTTAAAATTAGACCGGTGACCGGCTTTAACGTGTAGGGAAACCTCAACCTCTTTCTTTCAAGTACTTAAGAAAAATAATAGAAAAAATTAAAAAAAAAAAAATCCGGAGTCTTTCAACCACATCGTACTTCTATCGGCATCCTGCTAAAAATGCTTACGACATATAGTTTTTATTTTTTTTTACAAATTGTTACTTTTCTTGCTATGTGTTGGATATGTTTCATCAAATTTTTTTGCACTATTTGTTGTTATTTTTTTGTCTCTGCACCCAATACTTTTTTTCTTTTCGTCTTTTATTTCTTAGTGTACAGTCATTTTTTTCGTCCGAAGACGACCTTATTTTCACAAATTTTCCATATAAATGCGAAAAAAATCCACTTCCTTTAAGGTGGAACATATAATTTGGGGCTACCAGAGGCAAATTACAATAATATGCTTACAATTCATTCGTATAAATAACACAATTTAATAAAAATAACCATACCGTCGTTATTTGGCCGTCGTAAATCGTCGTCGAGTAAAGAGACCGCATTGTGATGATACGGTAGTAAATAACGGGGTAGTTAGGAAGAACCGAATAACCGGTACGACAGCTCAAAGCTTTGTACAATAAGAAGTTAGAACGATAAATAATCTCTAAACTAGATAAAATTTCCAGATATATTTGTTCTATTTCCAAGAAAGTAAAATTGTTTCAGTTTTTGCTACTTAAAGCTTTCTTTTGTAGGCTTTGGTTAACGGTTACTTGGACTCGTACACATTTTGCGACAACTCTAAAATAACTCGTGTCAAAACGAAGAAGAAAATGTAAGAAATAACCACATAAATAAAACAAACCGAGTTGCCGTACTATGTTATATTGACAAACAAATGATGAAACTAGTCCAAACAAATCTTCCAATAAATGCTCTGTAAACTGCTAACTGCTGTACAATAAAATATATCCTTAATTGTGTAGCTTAAAGCAACATCAATAAACTATTAAATCCCAAGGCCCAAGGAGAACTTGTTTTTTTTAACATGAACATGATATGGCCACATTATTATTTTTCGCACACACAGTTGTTTGCACATACAATTGTTCGCTCAGATTATCATTTTATGCTCTTCGTTATAAAGCAGCTGTTTCTTTTCTGTATGTATTTTATTTTCATTGCAAAATTTTTTTCACCTATTTTTTTCCGACACGAATTCTTTTTCAAACACTTCATTACGTCACTTATTTGTGGATTTTTCGTTTAAACTGGACTCACCTTAACGATTTGGTTTATTTAAATTGTTTTTAAATCTATTTTATGCACTAATTTTTACATTTTTCCTAAAGAAAATAATTAAATGAAATTCGTAAATTATTTGTGAATTTCGAAGCTTTTTCGAATTTCGTAGGAGTTTGGAGCTTGCCAAATTGGCGCAGTTGAGTCTTCGATTCTTTCATTACTTGGTTCGTTTATCGTCGATTCTTCCTTTGCATATCATTCTTTTATGCCGGATTCCTCCATTCCATATTATTCGGTCATTGTTTTTATTGTGTGCGTGTATATTGTTGTTCAATAACCAGAGTTGGTATTTTGGAAACTTTAATTTGTGCCGCAATGTGCCCAAATAGGGCCAATAGTGCCAAAATTAAAGTTTCCCTATTCAAAATGAATACAAAATGACTCCTGTGTGCGATTAAAATACACATAAATGAGTTTCATTTTCTGATCCGCGAATCTTCTCCAAGAGTCTTTGGTGAATCGCTTTTCTGATCAGTTTCGAGACTTTTCCCAGTAATTTATTGTCGGATTTTCAAAGTAACGCCCAAAACGGTCACATTTCAAACAAAAATATCTCTTTTTGTGAGTGTTGCATATGGTAAATTCCACCAAAAGGTCTACCGTGATGAAAAAATATATTACTATATAATATATTACTATACAAAAATATTCAAATTTTAATGAAATTAAAGAATTTCACGTGTATTTACTCAAAAATTTACGAAAAACAATTGCAAAGTGGAAAATTGTAGTTTTGGATCATTTTCAGATTTTTAAATGCACATTTTTTTAAAATTTCCTTCGTAAAGAGAGGCTTATATAAAAAGAGGCTTATTATAAATAATCTTTCTAAGAGCATAAGAAATCTTAAATTGAAGAGACGAATCAAAAGGAATGAAGAATAACGGTTTTTTCTAATTTGTCTATATGATAGTCATAGAAAAAATGTCACGTTCGAACCAACCTAAAAAATATATGTAAAAAAACTATCCATGATATTTCTATGAAATAAAGAGGATACGAAAGCTTTGTCATTTTTTAACATTTTACAATTTTCATCGATAACATATTCTGTTTGATTTCGCTGATTCTCATGTTTTTAAAGATGTTCACGGAAACTACTTCTGTTTTTGTCGCGTTCGACCCGCTCCCTGTTTTGTCCTTATTTTGTTATCACTATTTCGCCTGAAAAAAACTAAACCACCGGTGATAGTACTACTATGGACCTGTACGAATATGTATAAGATGAATCTAAAATATATTTTATTCTGACCTTTTTTGCACTTTGAATGTGTACAACGGTCACGTTCGACACCATGGAATTGCCGATATATAGTTATTGTTTTATGAAAATTTGGTTTTTCTATTCCTCCATTACATGGTCAGCTAAAAACTGGAAAAACTAATATATTTTTACGAATTAACAAGAAAATTTAATATGAATTGTGTTAAATCAGTCTATAAATATATGTAACTTAATTTGTGAGAATTGTGAAAAAGTACAACTAAAAATTTACCATCACTGATCTGAGACGAAAAACCCACACAGCACCGAGTTGCCACTATTTCAATAGAAAACTGACGGGGGGAAGAATCAGCTGCAAAACAAATGTGAGAACTGGGGACTAGCCTATTCAAAAGCGACGATGCAGAATGATTTTTAATTTGTTGCGGATATAGACAGAGATAGTGATGAGACATAAATACAATTTTGTGAGAATATGAATACATTTAAATAACGAAATAGTAATTTATAAATTATATAATTGCTATTGTTTATGTATTTTAGTATTTAAAATGGATGAAAGCCATTGTTAGGGCAACTGATAGAAGTCGCGTAACTTTTAATTAGGTTGGGCCATAAACAACTATATACTCCCACAGTTATAAGATAAAGGATTAGATTGTGGCTACCAAAACGACAACCAATAATTTGAATAACGGTATCACAGAAAAGGAGGAATATATTTGAAGTTGAAATGGTAGAAAGTTAGAATGTAAAATAAAAACAATATAAAAGGGAAGACAAAAATAACCTTAAAAATATTAAAGTACAAAATACTAGGGGCAATAAATGGTAATATTTCAGAGTATACTTCAGTTTACTTTTGTAAGGAAATCGATGATTTTAAATAAAAATATCTCGATATATCAATTTGTTTAGAGGAAGGACACAAACCACCAAGTTGTACACACCTTTAAGTCGCCAGTCGGTGGAGGAACCAGTCTAAATAGATCTGTTCCTCTGGCGCCAAAAGAACATTATTTTGTGGAAAAATAACCAAATAATCTCATTTGCTGGGCAAGCTTTTTTTGGAGTCTTGGAAGGTGACGACGGAGACGTTTATGATTTAACGGGAATTTTAGTTTAGAAAACAAAAGGAAACCAAAAAAGTCTTTGAAAAATCTCAGCAATGATGAATTGGTATTCGAAGATTTTGTGCTGTATTTAAAACCTAGCAAGCTATTTCAGTATAAAGTGGATTACTCAGGCATTTCCCCTCTAGGCCATATCCGATGTAGCGCTCTCGAAGTGTGTCATTTCTACCTGGCGGTATTTTCTAGATTTTGGTTTTATTATGGGAAAAAACACTATGAAACTTGGTAACTAATGAGACTCTCTTCCTGGGAAAATCTGCTGAAAAGTTGGACTGATTTTCAAAAATAACAAAATTATGTCACTTAACCCAGAACAAAAGATAAAACAAATATGAGTGACTTGGAACTAAACCAGCTTGAAAATTGAATTGTAGAACACGCCTGTTTGTGTAATTTGCCTTTTGTTTTAATATTTAAAATTACTTTTTTTTTGTACACCCGAAAGGATAACATTTAACAGATTCAACAACTTTTCCATCAAACTATTTCTTCTTTATTTCTCACCCCACAGTGTTCATATATTCTCCAGACTTGCAGAATTGACTACCATGGAATTTTTTGAAAGAGACCTGTCGCCTCATGTTCTCCGAGAGTTCCTGCAATCCACAACACCGAAAAGGAAATCCAAATTCTCACCACGAATAGCCAAATTACGCAGCATGTTTTCGCCTAGCGAAAATTCACATGAAATGACGAATTACAACACACCCAAATCATCTTTATCTCGAAGAATGGGCAAAGACAAACAACCGTCCAGAACGAAAAGTCCCCGTACAATCATCAACAGAACAGCAAACACATCAAAAAATACGAATTGTAAAACTAATTTTACAATTACCCATTCGTACAGATCCCAATCTCCGTTAATTCCAAACGACAGTAATATAATATATTCGACCAAGACAAGAGAATTGAAAGAACATGACGATCAGCAAGCCTCTCAAGTGAGAATCACGGAAGCACCTCGTATTGTAATAACCCAACCTGATTTGGAGTTCAACGAAAATTCCGAAATCCTTTCAAAACTAATTGTGAGCAATTCAGCGGCATTCAGGGAAGAAACAATTGATATTAAAACTACTCCGAAAGAAAGTTCCAAAAATGTCGAACCTGGTGAACCATTTACAGATAAAGTGCAATCCAGAAAACTACATGAAAGTAAAGATAATATAGTACTGACTGGTGGAAAACAACTTGAAACAAATGACAGTGAAACAAATACTCTACCATCTCATCCTTTACCAAATGAAATGATAAAACCTCTGATTGTCATTAACAATCCTGATAAAGAGTCTAACGAAAATTCTGAAATCCTTACAGATCTTATTGTGTCCAAGTTAGTGGCATCTAGTGAAGAAACAACTGTAACAAAAACAAGTTCAAACGGCAATTCAAAAAATACCCATCCGATTGAAGTGATACTCAATAAATCTGTCCAGGGAACATTCATAGATAAAGATAAATCAGGGGAATTACAACAAAATGGTCAAACCAATGACATTGGAATAACTGCTGGAAACCAATCTGATATGGATGAAAACGACAGTGAAACGAAGGCCTTACAGTCTCATCCTTTACCAAATGAAATGATAAAACCTCTAATAGTAATTACCACTCCTGATAAGGAATTTACCGAAAATTCTGAAATCCTTGGAGAACAAACTGTTTTCAACTCAGTGTCATCTAAAACAAAAGTAATTTCAGAAGGAAATTTAAAAAATGCCAAGCGTATCGATGTGATGCTCAATAAATCTGTTCCGGAAAAATTCATTGAGGAACATAAATCAAGCGAATTACAACAAAACAACGAAATTGAGGACATTGTAATAATAACTGCGGAAGCTCATATTGGAAAAAATGAGAGTGAGACGAAGACAGAGCCTCTAGAAAATTCATATTTTCGAAATATACCAAGTGGGCCTACTATTGACTTGCGGTACAAAGACAGTGTCGAAATCATACAGGAACAAATAATGAAAAACTTGGTAACATCTGCCGGGCAGACACCCGAAAAGAAAAATTGTTTAAAAGAGAATTTCGAGAAAACCAAAATGGGTGAAATGTTAATCGATGTAACTGTCATGGAAGAAGGCAAATTACAAAATGCTAAGAACATAGAGCTAATTTCAGAGAAATCGAAATTTGCACCACCATTCCATGGCACAGAAATATTTGAAATGGATGCAGAAAATATAATGAATGCTGAACTTAATAAAATGGCAATCATCAAAGGAACAGATTACTGGAATTATATACAGGACTTGGAACAATATGAAGATGGAGAAGCTCTGGTAGACACTACTACAAAATCGGATTTAGTTGTCAATGAAGAAAAATCTACAATTTCTTCACCAATGGAAGCAGAAACAGGTTTCTGGAATTTTATACAGGACAGGAAAAAATATGGAGATGAAACAACGAAAGACGGAGAAGCTCTGGTAGACGCTGCTACAGATCCGTATCTAGTTGCCAGTGAAGAAGAATCTACAATCCCTCCACCCATTCGACCTGTCGAAGCAGAACATTTAATGAGTTATGAACTTAACGATAGAGAAACAGGTTTCTGGAATTTTATACAGGACAGGGAACAATATGGAGACGAAACAACGAAAGTGGGTGAAATCCTGGCGGAACCGCATCTAGTTGACAATGAAGAAAAAACTAAAATTCGTCCACCCTTTCCAGAAACTGGAACAATTGGAATGGAAGCAGCAAATATAATGATTGATCAAAATAAAGAAATGGCGACCATCAAAGGATCAGGTTATTGGAATTTTGTACACGACATGGAAGAATGTGTTAATAAAACAACAATTAAAGGCGATGAAGTCCTACTAGAAACTACTCAAGAATTCGGTCTCCAAAAAGAAGTCGACGAAACCCAAATGAAGATCAGATTCAACCACGAAGATCATACGATTCAAACACATGATCGGAAGGCAGAAGAAGAGGAAGACGAGCTAATAAGTGAAGATGTTATACTAGCTGAGTTATTGGAAAAGGTTAGAATGCCGCAACAGAAAAAATGTGTAATCACTGAAGTTGAAATTGGGAGGAACACTGCAGATCTAGCATTATTGCCTAGAATTAAATTGGAAAAGGAAACTGTTGATTCAAACAAAGCATATCTGAACTGTTGTAAATTTAAGAAAAATACGGAACAAGAAAATTTGACTAAATCAAATGAATCTGAAATTAATATTAACCCATACTGTTGCTCGCCAATTAAAAAGGAAGAGAGTGATCAAGCCAACCACAAAAAGGCAACGAAATCTCAAGAAGGAAAACAAAAGAAAAAATCATCATCATCGGTTTTAAGATTCTTTCAGGCTATACCGGAATTTATTACATATCCGTTTTTAAATAAAACTCATAGAGAGGAATAAAATGACGTTGCCGAAGAGAAGAAAATAGGAATAGGAGAGCCTACAGTCCGCTTTACCAATACAAAGTATGATTCCAAATTTGCAAAAAGCTGGGAAATTGACTAATGTCGGAAATGCGGGAACATAGGATAACAATTTTAAACAAGTAAAAGGTGACAAAATGTATTTAGAAATAGGAACTGGTGATCTGGATCAGGTAGCTGTAAACGATTTAGAAATAGACAATTTGATCTAGATGATGGCGATGATTCCACAAAAATAGAAACTACAGAATTGAAAGAAACAATAAAACAAAAACATGTGATGAGTCAAGTAACCTTTCAACACATTAAAGCAACTGCCAGAAACACATATTAAGAAATGATCAGAGAAAATGCATACATGAATGCGTAAATTAGAGTAGATTTTCTTCTGAACAGGAACATTTAAATCACAACAAATACTATACCGATGTAATTGCTGTTGGCCATATTCAGAGAAGCGAATACAATCAATTCGAAAACTGTAAAAGCAACAAACCAAAATCAAAAATGACTTCAGCAACCACAACGGCTAACTCGAAATAGGATGATCGATAAAAGGCCGGTTAAAGAGAAATGGTAAGTAGTATTTTTTAAGATATAGATAAAAGATTTTTCAACGGTTAACGTTGACTGCTGCAGAGGCAGGAAAATTTAAAAATTGGGTTTAAAACAACTTGCTTTGCACTTTTACTAAAAAAAAAATACATTAGCATATTGTTTACTCAAATAAAATAACTATATACACATTCTCCAAAAATAGCGCGATTAAAAAAAATACAAGAAAATTACCAATTACTTTACTGTTACGTGAATAACCAAAATTATATAAATGTGTAAACCAGAGGTTCCATGTATTTTATGACATTATCGGCCATCTCAGAGCTGCTAGTTATCGTCGATAAACTGTATAAAAATATTGGATTTTTGTTAATTAAAATAAAACGTTCATTTGGACTGCCCTTTACAGTACAGACCTACTGTTTAAAGCCGGCTCCGAACGGCTAATACTTTTCTAGAGAAGTTTTACATGGCTTAGAGATCTCTCTCTTACTCGTTAAGACGCCAACATTTACGAGGTGGAAACAGCCGCTGAACAATGTTTCATGGTCTTACCCGGTTTCGAAATCGGGGTCTTCTATGTGATTTTTTTTTTATTTTTTTTAATTTATTCTGCAACCTTTCTAGATAACATTTGGCAGTCTCTTACTTTTACTTAACTCTTTTACTTTTAATTTCAAGTTAAAGTATTCTGACAATTTTACTACCAGTTTGTCGAGACTAAAAAACTTTCCCATGTATTTAGATGGGATAGAACCGAATGACACGAAATCGCTTTAATTGGAACCGACTGGAAATGATGGCAGATGACAGCGAATTCTAAAAAAAGGTATAGTAAATTCTCTCTGTGAAAATATATAACCAACAGTTAAACGTTTACAATAAGCAGATACAGAAATTATTGATCATTATTTGGCAACCTTCAAATATTGTAATCATATAATCATCGACAAAGAATCTTTTTGTAAAGACATGTTTCAAAAGTGGACACATTGTGACTGAACTTATGCTGAACAATAAAAATTTGTGAACAAGTTTTGGATTGCTTTATTGAATTTTTTGTTTTTAAATGTTATCAGTAAAATATATACAACTGAATTAATTTCGGATGTGGACTGACTAAAACAAAAGTCAGTTGATAATATTAACTTTTCGCTTTAATTTAGTTCCTAGTTTTTAAATTATATAGTGTAAGTTAAATTTAGTGGTTATATTATCATTATTATTATCATCATCATAAGTTTATAGTCATTATTATTATCATCGTTATTAGTTTGTAGTCATTATTATTGTCATCGTTCTTATTACTTATAAAGTGTTCAAAATTTGTTATAAATAAAATTCTAATTTTATATATTTAAGATGTTTTAATTAATATTTATGTATATGCAACTGTAATGCAATGTATATGCGAATTGGACATAGCATAATTTTGTAAAACATACTATTGAAAGATGTCAACAGGTCCAGTAACAATTTAAGTTGTGGGCTACCAGTACCGCGCCTTCATCCAATGGACGTGGGTGCGTCACCCCGTATGCCACCGACAGAAAATCTGAAAATTAAAACAAAAATTACAAGGATTGCCCGAAATGATGAAGACCCCCCGCAAGAGCATGGAAAACACGGTTTTTGAGAATTTCCCAAAAGTTATTTTTGGAAAAACAATAAATCTTTTCCAAATATTTTTTTTTGGGAAATAAAAGTTTGGACACCGAAACTACACCATGCAATTTATCACAACAAAATAATTTAAAAATAAATGGCACCGATGTTTAGAAAATAAACTAATTTTTGCAATTGCCAATTGGTTTTAACAAAGTAATTTTACTCGGAATTATCTACGTTGCCTGTAAAATTCACACATTTAAAACTCAAGCTCAACAACTCTTTAAGTACGTATATCTTCATTTACATGGGATGCTGATCTTCTCAGAATCACTTAATTTTGGGATAACTCTACACCCAAGTTGTATTTTTCACACTGGAATGTATTTCTAATCAAATATTGCAAATTATACTCGAACCCTTTTGATTATAAATTATATTGTTATATTTTATTAAAACCTACAATCACAACATTTAAAAAAACATTAAAATTTGCTCAAATAATTTAACAATAAAAATAATAGTATGGCAATAACAATTCTACAAAACACATTCTTTCCTTATTCTAAAACATAAGAGCGAACCAAATGAATTATTCCTTATAAATACTGTCGAGCATAACATACATCGGTCATAATAATATCGCAATGTTTCGAATTTGTTATGCCCATTTGTTGAAGATCACGAAATTGCAACAATTTAAAACTAAACAAATCGATTTCCTCCCTTTGAAATACACCACCATACATGGATAAACCCCTTTGATTGAGTATTTTAGAAATGTGTGGCGATAATGGCTTGACGGCCACTGGCGAAGCTTGACGGAAATGATGAAGAGTTTGTGCCGTCGTAGGTGCCGCATTCGTTCGACGATGTGGTTGTAGGAGCGCCTTTTGTTGTTGCGGTTGCCTTGTCTTTTGGGGTAGAGTAAGGATAACATTATGATTTCTAGGTTTGAGAGGAGTACGCACATTCGTGGGTGTAGCCACATAATCATGATGTAGACTTTGTGGTGTAGCACCGGTATGAACTATTTTGACAATGGGACGAGGTGTTACATCCTGTTGTTGAAGTCTAAGCGGTGGCGTCACTTGCTGCATCTGTGGACAGTCTTTCTTTTGATGACAATAATGTTTTGGTGGATCCTTGAGATGGAGCCGACAGTTAGGCATTTCGAATGATCTCTGCCGCGGCAATTGTGGTTGTGTGTGAGGTTCAAAGACATCTCTAATTTTAAGAAAGTGTTCGGAAAACCGCTTTGTCTTTACAATCGGACTATCTCTTTTGGCCTTTTTTTCTTTCGAATGTCGATGTGATCGCTCTGACGGCGTTTGCTGTTGTTCCATACGATGTTTATGGCGAATACTATCGATGTACATATCCAAAGAGCCATCACCGCCAAAATTAAATTCAAATGCCGTATTCTCGCTGAGTGGCGTTAAAGGAGTTAAAGGCGAATTAGGTACTAAAAAAGAGTTGAGGTTATGTTGGCTGTATTCTCTCTTTGATTTTTGGTCTATAAACTTACGTGTTTGCAAATGGGCATAACGTTCCATGGCGTAAATGTAAATGTTTTTAAAAATGCACAATCAATTAAATAAAAAAAATGAACTTGAAACGATTACACTTAACAGAAATAAAAACACAAGATCAATCAACAGAATAAAATCAAATTACAAACACATATGCGGGACTAAAAAAACAAATTGTAAACGAACTCAAGAATAACCGTTATTTATGGTTGCTCTAAACAGTACATATAGACAACTATGTAGCAAGTAATGATAAAGGAAGAATGGATAAACTTGGACAATATATAATTACAAAATATTATAGATCATTCAAACTGAGAGAATTTTTGACAGCAAATGTAAAAGCGACTAGTTTTAGGCAATATTTTCTCCAAACAAAAATGGGACTTCCTTACATCCTGTTTCGATAAATTATGTAAAAACAAATGAATTCGCCGCTAAAATTAAATTAAATAACAACTCAGTCTTTCTTTCCTTTTATAAAAGTACTAAATTCCTGCATTTTCAGACATTGGTTTACAATAATTTACGATATAGTTTTTTTTATAATTTTCCATTATAGTCTGACGGAATAGTTTCCGGTCGGCGAGACCGGAGGCATGTCGCCCTGTGGGGAAATAAATTGACCGTCAAACTTGGAATGTTGAAAGTACTTACAACTGTACGCAATCCGATTCCATCGGCCAAACGTATGTAAGTTTTGAACTAGTAAACAACTAGTAGGCAAGGAGTAAGCGATAATTTTAAGATACTAATGCCATCATTTTGTGAAACGTAACGTATACAAAAATAAACGGTACGACATACAGAATTGAAGGCGTGTCGAACAGAAACGAAATTTACATTTTACAAAATGATGGCATTTAATTATTTAATCGGATATAGTTTAAAAATACGGAACAAATTTAACAACAAATTTAATAAATTAATAATTAATTAATTAATATGGTGTTATGTTCTTTTTTTATTAATGTTGATTTTCTACAAATAATGTTGCAATTGGTAAAAAATCAATTTTTTTAGTATTGACGCGTTTTTTTTGATTATTTTTATTTGTTTAGTATAATATTTTTCATTTTCTTATTGTAAAAATGTTGACACTCCATGTGTAAAATTGTTTGAAGGGTTAATGTTCATATGTACGTACCAAATAAAATAGGTCGACAAATATAAAACTTTGTTTTGGTCCTTAATATCTCCGGCATTTAATGGGCTAATGGTCCAAGTGTGGTATCACATTAAAGCTAAAGGTCTTCGCTTTAATGTTATAACAACAAATACATACCCTCATATAAGCCATTTCGTGAGTTTGGACCATTTTTCCATAAAAATAACAAAACAAATAATTTGATGTCACATCGGCATGGGTTAATGGTAAGGTATTTCGATAAGCTTCTCTGAATCGTTGAATTTTGTCCCGTTTCCACGTAGAACACAGGAGTTAGGGCTGATTATGTCTCCGAACTTTCGGGCCCCGTAACTTGGAACGTTTTGACTTGGGGGATTTTTTTTTAATCTTCTTAGAATCAGAAGTGTACCCTGTAGGGAAAATTTAAGACATATCGGAGCAATGTCGGTAAAGTAAAGTTTAGGAAAGTTTGAAGGGTTCCCCACGTTTGGGGGGTAACTTTTGCCCGCCGAAATCGCACACTGCAAAGATAAGGTACATTTAGTGCATAATGCCAAATTTTTTATTTCCAAAACGCGAGCTAATTATTTTTTTCCGTTAATTATTGAAAATTATGTTCGTAGATAAATGGATAAAAGGATAAATTTCCTGTCTTTGCCAGTTCGTACAGCGCTATTTATTACTATTTTGGCGATTTTACTGGTATCAAGTAATTTGTGTACATTACCAAATTTAGCGACCATGACATCGTGATCATCATTGCAGGCATCGATGATAAAACCTTTTATCATCTATGTGTTTCTGTTCTATGTGTTTATCCGTTCTTTATCCAAAAAAATGGAGATGCAAATGGATAAAAACAATCGCCATTAACAAATAACTGTTCACGCCAGTGATCTAGAAACGTGTTTGAATAAAAAACAGCAGCTTTAAGTGCGACGAACCTTAAACAACAAAAAAAAAACCTGTTAATTTTAATATTTTATAAAAACAAAATAGAAATTGAAAAAATGTCAAATTTCGCACTGGCTTCATATCCCAATAGTCCAATGCCCAGGACCTCGTCGCCATTGGCGAATTCGACACGAATTCAAACTGACATGACCTCCAACAACACCAGCATTATCATCAATAACTATAACTATAACCAAATTATTATTAATGATGGCGAATCGACCAAGTCTCAAAAATCGGTTGGCGGCAAAAAGCCGATGGTGATTTCCCGAAAATCCATAGCTCCCAAAAAGACCACCGTGAATGCTATAAAGCCAGCAGGCAATGCCATCAAGAAACTGCAATCGGTTGAGCGTATACTGAATCAAATCAACATGACTAAATACACTAATCTTTTTAAGAATTATGACTTGAAGAAGTTTAAGGAGTTGAGGGAATTGGATCTGAATGCCATGGGCATTACTAGACCCCAGGAGTTGCGTACCCTCAAGGAGGCGATCAATAAAGCTAAAGCCGATAAAGCCAACATTTAAATTGTGATATTCTTAAATATGTCTCTTAAATGTTTTTGTATTTGTTAGCAACAATTGTAATGTATTTGTATTGTGTTAATTTTGTATTCGTGTAACTTGTTTTATGGAATATTTGTGATTTGCGTGCTGGACACTCAAAAATTAATTTTATAATGATTTTACTAAAGGAATAAAATACAAATATTTGGCAATTAAATGTCTGTACTTGTTCAAACTTAACCAGTTTTTTTTTGTGATTGCACGTACCATTTTGCTGCTACAAAAAGGTAGACGCTACAATAAAATGCGTTTTAAAAATTGCAAATTCTCTAATTTGTGTATGCATAATAACATTCGCTTAAAAAGAGGGTTCATAACCTGTGTTTTATTTTCGCAATTTATGATGATACTTGCTTAACTTTGTTATTAAGAGGCACATTTTGCTCAGTGTATGCTCAAACATAACAATAACATGACATTCATTTTGTTGCAGTGTATGTGTGATTCAAACATGTTCAGAGCAATTATGTTGGGGCATAACATGTCGGACAATACGTTGTGTTGCACGTCGTGCTCAGGTGTTGCCAGATTTGTGGTAAATGCCGGTGGGGCCATAACAGGTGTGCCGAGTTTAAAAGAATATTTATAATCTCCATTTAATTATGGTGGTTCATTTGAATTTAATTTAATTAACTCATAACGGGCAGATTGGTAAATGGTAAGGAACAATTACCTCGTAAGTACTGGCGACTTTATGAGTAAGAGAGTCATGTAAAACTTCCGTAGAAAAGCATTAGCCGTTCAGAGTCGGCTTTAAATAGTAGGTCCCAGCTGATGAGTGTACAATTATATCGCGCACAGCCTGGTGTGTTAATGAAATTAAGTAGGAACAAATAACTTCGAACTAATCAGTGAGCTGTGCACGATATAATTTTGTAAAGTCGGCTCTGTGGATCCGAATGCAACCAATTCCATGAGTGAAACTAGTACCAACTCTATCGTCTATTTATTTGCGACAGCCCTCTTTTCTTGTGTTCAGTTTAAAACTTTTAACTGTTGTCAGAGTGAGGTGGCAAAACGTCTCTAGGAGTTTTTGACTACAATGTCATCTTAAGTGTTAAAAAAAAAAACACATGCGGTTGTAACGTGTTCACAAATCAACCAATAACATCGAATATGAAAATTGGTTTTCGGGTCGATGGGAAATTATGGGTATTAAAACGAAAGTACATTCGATATTAATGTTGGACTGGCTGAGAAAAAACTGTAATAAAAGAAGATATTTTTCTTTAATTTTAAATGAAGGAGACTTTACCCAATGCTACGTACACGAAGTAGTTTCAATATTCATTGGCCGGGTTCCAGTATTCAAAGCCCATTCCAAATGAATTTTTTCCAGAGGAGTTTTAAAGGTTAGTCCAAATAAAAGTTTCTTCCAAAATCCATTTTATCGGCATGGTCTAATGAAAAAAAAAATAATAAAAGGGACTATTATTTATGGAATACGATTTGAGTCGTGTCTTGTCCGGCTTCACAGTAGCGGATCCAGCAATGATTTGCCATTAATAGAAATAAGGAATCACTTAATAGTATTCTTTACTTAACACTAATATTAATAAATGAATATTTATACTACCACTTGTAGAAATTTAAAAAAATGCAAGTGTATGTAGTTTTTGGGGCAGTCCGCGGAGTGACGTCTGCGCACTTTGGTAGGCAATTTTTTTTAAAAAATAAATCAGTTTTGCAAAGAACAATTTTATTGACTGCAAAACTTATAAAGCTAAAAGTTAAATTATAAAGTTAATAATAAATTCTATAGGGTTATCCATTTCGTGGTTGTCAAAAGTATATGGCTGCAATTCGACATCTGTCAAACTAAGTTGTTTAACCATTTGTTTTTTCATTTCATTTGGAAGTCTGACATTGAGAAAAAATGGATCGCTTTACTATCACACAACGCTTAAAAATTATTAAAACCTACTACAAAAATGGTGATTCTGACACAGCCACGTATCGTGCTTTAAGAGGAGATTATGGTTTATGGTTATGAAGCACATTTCTCACTCGGTGGGTATGTTAATAAACGAAATTGTCGTATTTCTGGTTCTGAGAATCCTCTAGTAATTGAAGAGAGGCAATTACATCCACAAAAAGTCACTGTTTGGTGCGCTCTTTGGTCCGAAGGTGTGATTGGACCTTACTTCTTCGAAAACGATGATAGAACGACTGTCACCGTCAATTCGGAGCGTTATGGTCGTATGATAATCGACTTTTTTTGTCTGCTATTGAAGAATACGACTTGGAGAATATGCGATTTCAACAAGAATATGTGCAAGACAACTCGAGCGAATACCGCTTTATTGCAAGAGACATTTCTTGGCCGCGTAATCAACTGGCCACCAAGATCATGCGATTTGACACCATTATACTTTGTTTGTGGGGCTATGCGAAAGGCCGTGATTATGCAGATAAACCTTTAACTCTTGAGCACTTAAGAACCAACATTCGTCAAGTTCTGGCTGAGATACCGCCCAATATGTGCCAAAAAGTCCAAAATTACCTCAAAAGAATCAATGATTGCAACATGTGGTGGTCATTTAAATGATGTAGTATTTCACACATAATGTTAACGTTCAAACTTTATAATAAAAAAGAAATATCACGAAAAAAAATTATTTTGTATGTGTTTTATTTACGTTTACTTTTAAAAAGCAAAATGGATAACCTTTTATTTTGCGAAAATAATAAATCCATGATCTCCAACAACAGAGACAATAAACTGTACCTATGAAGAATAAAGATCGGAGAAAAGTTAACAATAAACATGATAAATTGCAATATATTTTATTTTTCAGATAGTAGTGATTTGGATATCAGTCCTTGCAATGCTACAACTTTCCCCTCTGAATATAAAAAATGCCCACTTATTCCAAAATATGTTAACATCTGGCAACGCAATCAGCTGATCATCGTAGCTTACATTCTTCTCGGTAGATAGTTAGCATCAGTCAGCTCGCATTTAAAATTAAAATAAATGAAAAGATTCCACTGGTTTTAAACATTTATGTGAAGCGGTTTGTTTGCCATTAAAACAAAACAAAATATATCAATTATCATTATTTTAGATTTCGATTTTTGGTAATATTTTTTTTTAAGTCAAACTGAAAAAACCGGTTGTTGTTAAACACGACCACAAAAGAACAAGTGTCAAGGTGTCGTCGCATGTTAGTTTTCTCCATAGACTCCAAAACCAAACAAATTAATAAAAATCAGACAAACAAAAAAAAAAGAAGAGACGAATACAAATCGGAATGAAGTTTAGAAACGTTCAAGCTTTACAACAAAAAAACACGTTTCTTCGGCCTTACCCCCACTACTGCAATAAAAAAGCCGGTACGTTTTGTTTGACAGTGTATGAAAGGATGAAAGGGGAATTGGAAAAAGATGAATCTGAGCAAAGGGGAATAGAAGACTTGTTGTATTGTGTTCGTTTGTGAGGTTCGTTTCAGACCGTTGGTTGTAAGCTCGTGCCGAACAGGTTCGAGAGGTTCGATTGAAATGTAAATAAAATAATGCTGTTGCTTTACTATTCGATTTAGTCGCAGTTACAAGTTCGTCGTGTAAACGTCTCAAAGCGGAAACGGAAATCGATTTTTTTCTCGTGAATTTCAAAATAATATCAAAAGTGATTTAAACAAAAAAATAAGCAGTAGTGTTTTAAACACAGAAAGCAATTCGAAATATAATCGAAAGGAAATATTGAAAAAAAGTAATTCATTGGAAAAAAAAAAAATTGAAAATTCATAATTGTTCAAAAAGGAGAATTTATTTTATAATAATTTTAAAAATATCATAATTGTGTGTGTGTGTTGTTCATGCAAGAAAATAATTGGTTTGTGTTTAATCACGACAAAAAGTGTAGTCAAAATTTGGAAAAATTGTTTGTTCAAATTTAACTAACGGAAACTGCAGATTTGCTACGATAATTACGATAAAACTAAAAAAAAAACTTCATTAAAAAGTGGTAAGTGAACATTTGTGCGCGTTGAATTGTTCAAGTTTATGACAAAAAAAATCCCCAAAGCCCAGAACCAAGTGAACTGAAGCGTCAATCTAATTGTACAATAAATTGGTATTTAGTGGTCGCCCGTCAGTCATCTGGGCTGCATTCTTCTGACCCCCATTGGAAATCCCTTTAACGTTGCGGCCACTTTTTGACTGGCGGCTTCCTCTCAAAGTCTGCTCTGCCAGTTGAGCTGTCAGTGGTTGCAGCAGACAATTTGCCATTTCACACAAAAAATAAAAAAGGATAATAGCTGGAATATGTTAGATGTGGAAGCCAGACTGGCTGAGGTGGTGGGGAAGGGAGAGCAAAGAAGCCAAAAACGTGTCAAAAGTTTTCAATGGGCCAGGCCAGTTTGGCTTTAAGGCTTACATACATTTACATTTTGCCACAATTGCAAATTGCAAGTGTGTGTATGCCGATAATAACTGCAGTTGGCTGCCAAACGCATGTAAAGGACGATAAGTGTTGGTGGTGGTGTGATGGTGTGGTGCTGACCTTGGACACGAAACCAAGGAAATAATGCATACATGCATGTGCATGCAAATGTCCTTCATAGCCGCCCGACTACAAAGGATAAGTACACTTCAAACAGAAAAGAGAACGAACTGCAGCATATTCTGTGAATATATTTCAAATCGATAAAATTTGATAATTACCATTGAATATGAAAAATGTATAACAACTGAAGGACAATTTGACTTATGATTCAAAAGGATAGCACATTTCATTTAAATGCACTTGAAACGGACACTTGTAAATCCCGATGTATGCAACTGTGTAATAGCCTCGAAGGGCCATTTGGAACGATTATTAAGAGACTTCTATTAGGTCATCAAAGCCAGTTGAATTTGTTTAAATCGTATCCCTTCGGTTAGGATACGTCACACATTAATTATTGTAGCCAAAGTCATCTATTTGCAAAGGACTCTACTCTACTAGGAAAACAGAAGATCAAATTCCAAAAGGGAATGGACAATTTTTAAAATAAGAATAATTAAGTTAACCAGAGCAATGATTTATATTTCGACCCGAAAATTCTTGTATTTCTGTTTATATAATCGGATTGTAGGACAAAATTCATATTCTACATGAAAATCGAATATTTCTCAGTTCGTACAAATAAATGCATCCGCTTTTGAGTCTAGATTCAACAAGTTCATTGCTTAACCCAACTGAATGGTCGAAGGTCCAAAAAACATCATCTGCTCTTCGAACACATTTTTATTTTACCGTTTGAAAGGACTCAGGCTATAGAAAAAGTATTGACTATTTTTTTTTGATAATTGTATTCGTTTGTGGCCAATAATCTAGAGACTGCCTTTTTTTATGGAACTGAATGCTTGAAGAAAGCATTTTGTCAATTACAAAATATTTGTAATGCACTTGAATACCTGAAGGACAGATAAAAAACGTCAACTGTTTCAAAAAAAAAAAACCTTAAAGAATCGCTCAATCGGATTTTCGGAGGACTCAAAACAGGTCACAGAAGAAGTACTGACTGTATTTTTTAATAATTGCATTGACTTGTCGTCAGTCTGACTCTTTTACGGAATCGGAAGCTCGAAGGACCATAAAAACTTTTTTTTTCCATTGGACATTTTTCTAAAACGCTGTAGTATCCTTTAATAGGGTTTTTGAACTACGATTTACCTTGTGAAAGGACCTACAGTCGGCCACATAAGAAGTATCGAAATTTGTATGCGGTTGTCGGTGAGTCCCGGCTGCCTGACTCTTGGTAGGAAAGGATCGAACAAATATCATCTGTTCAGTGGACAGATTTGAATTTTGTAACGCTTCTACGATTAACCTATGCTCGTTGGATGAGACCCCATCTATAACAACTCGTATAGAGCGATCTCTGAGAAAACTCGATATAAATCGAGAGAAGGTATTGCCGACACCAAATGTAATATGTTTTGATATGAGTGCTAGAGTCACGATCTTGCTTTCACCAAGGTGGTGAATGGATCGACTCCATCGTTCCGAGAGATACGCCCCAGTTTATCGATTTTTACGAAAGCCATACTGTCGATCATTCCGAAGGCCGTTGAACTCTAGATACTTAACCAGATGGTGGTTAAGCGAGCTAGCTTCGAAGATCACTTACACAGGACAAGTGCTGAAATACCATCTGGGACCGGAGTTTTATTAACGTTGAGATCTGCAAGAACCCGCTTAAAACCTTGAACTTGATACGTTTTCGATCACGGGGAGTGGTTGACTGCTTTCTGGCAAAGATTAATTCTTTGCAAATATTTCAGCCAGAAGGTTAGCCTTATCAACCGAGTTAGTGAATATTTGATCATCGTTAACGATAGTTGGAATATCAGATGAAGATGTGTAACTTACCCTTTTTACGAATGACCAAATGCTCATACTTCCCCAGGGAAAAGGTAGAACTATCGCATGTAGATACTGTTCGTGTAGCAATTTCTGAACGCTTACTCTTTTAATCTGCAAGCTTATTTGCATGTCTGATTAAACCAACAATTCTTTAAAAGTTGAATCGATATAGTCTTCGAGGAAATGAACGTGGTTATTCCAAAAAAAAGTTATTAACTCGACAATTTCAGCAGCAGCATCGACATTGTTGTCTAGGAAACATAATTTCTAGTTGAATTGTTGATAAAAAATGTCTTTTCGTATATGTAGATTGTCCGCTTCGTGGCTGATTTAGAAGCGTGCCGAATATCGGAGAACAAAAAGAATGCTGAAGTGGTACAGTGATCCGACTTACCAAGAGGTGCTAAACTGATAACCTCGTACTTTTCAGGGTGTCAAGTTTGGAAAAGATCAAGAATATTTTGTTGTTGCCCTTTTACATGCGTAATGTGTATAGGTTCATTCACTAGTTGCATCAAATTGTTATGCGCGTCCCTCCGGAGAATTATGGATTGAATGAGAAAGCCAATGATGATTATAGACATTGAACTCCCCAGCAGCTACAAATTCACTGTCCGGAAAATCTTCTACAATTTTTGATATCGATACCTTCCCATAAGAATGTATTAAGCGACATTTCTAAAATTGTTCAGGAAACGAAAAAAACGTCTCGTTTAGTTATTTATTTGTGTATTTTATTGAAAGGAACATATTTGGAAAGAGATTTTCAGAATACAAAACTTGACATCATTGCAAAACCAAAATTTTAATTAGATAAGATAATACGAATTTCAGGGAGCAACATTATTCTAGTGAGAAAACTTGGCGGTTCATACAATTTCATTTTCTCTCTAGTTTCCTTTGCATCCATGATAGGGCAGCGAAACCCAGACCAAAATGTGGCGTTTAACTTCTAGTATAGTTCCACATCAAAAAGTCATTTTCGAAAAAAGTGTCGCTTAATACATTCTTACGGGAAGGTATCGATATAGATTCCCTATCCGAATTTGGACTTCTGTAAAGAAAACCGAAATGTAATGGGTGCGATCCAATGCTGAACTGGCCAGCAATAATTTCTGACTCCAGCTTATGGCATATCAAGCAACAAGAGCCAATACAAGAGTCGAGAAAGTGGAAGTGATTATATCGATAAAAATTGAACCCACAAGGCAGCCGAAGGAGAGGCCTTCCAGCTATTCTCTGTTCAGTTGTATTAGCATCAGCAAAAAAATGAAGACACGGTGATTTTGCAAAACTTTCTTATATGTTCTTATATTTGTTACCTGCTGTACTATCTGTTGTTAGAATGTAAAATAGTCCTCGAATTCACGCGAGGACTATTGAGATGCCATAATTCATTAGTTAGTTTAGTTTTTCATTGCGCATCTACCAATGACGGGGTTCTGATGTTTCGATGTTCTTTTCGTTGGTCGTTTCCTTGAAATAGTGATTGGTCGTTTCGTTCGAGATAGTGATTGGCTGGCGATGCCCAATACTTCATCTTTATAATCAGCTCTTAGTCTTAATTTGCCTACTGAGGATTATGCGATGCCAATGATTTAAACAGTTTGTGTCTTTTGATGCAACTCAAACACTGATTTTTATCATATTCTTTTGGGGGTCAATACCAAAACGTTATGGGCCATTCTAAAACAGTATACAAAATCATTCATAACGTTTTCTTAAATTTCTATGAAATTTCAAAGCCTAGAGACCATGGCAACTTAAATTTCAACCAAAAAAAAAAATCAAAGGCAAAAAGAAAAATAATAATAACCAAATTGGTCAATAATGAACGTTTTCCACATCAATTGTGAAACGAAACGCAATAAAAAAACAGACGGTATGGCAAATTTGCTACAAAAAAATATACCGAAAAAAGGAGAGAAAAAATGAAAATCAAACAAATTAAAGAGTGTTTTTTTTTTGTTTTATTTATTTTTACACTACTTCTATGCTAGTCTAGTACAGCATAAAGCAACAAACAACATCAATAATATATTCAGTATGATAAACGTACCACATTCATACATATATACCGATCTATATAGAAGAAACAACAACAACAAAAACCTCCTCTGTCTATAAACATACACGTATAACAATTGAATGTTAACTTAATCATAAAAAAAAACGGAATTGAAAAAAAAAGCAAGAAAAAAAATATTGTACCACAGTGAGCAGCAATAAAAGCAACTAACGAAACCACCCCGGTTACGTACTTACGATACGATACGAAATGTTGTTACGTTACGTTATTATTCATACAACATTCTATTACAACGTCGCAGCTACGCGTAGGTAGCGGCAGTACCATTGAAACTGTAGCACTTCTACTGCAAATATACCCTATAAGCCCAGTCAGTGTAGAAGATGTATGGAGAGATTTAACAAGTTTAGTAAGAACTTTTTTTCGCACTCACCCCATCGATATATTCTGGTACAGTTGGACTCACAAGAGAGTAGTTGAAATGTTCATGAAAAGGGCGAAATTTTGAAATAATTTGATGGAAGCTTAAAAATCTTAAGGATGTATTTTTAGGGACTACTAGGTTAACCAGCCTCCAATTTGGATATTTATTGTATGTCTACAGTTCTAATAACTTGATCCATTTTAAACCACAGATTACGTTTATATGCCATCAGACATCTTTGGTTTATTTCAATGAAAAGTTCATTGGTTTACACACAAGTAAAACGCGTGTTTGGTCTTTGTAGCTAGTAAAGCTTATTTCCCTCTACACAGAGCTTGTTTCGATGTAAATATAAGTTATTTGATATTAATATTACATGTTTGTGTATAAGCAATAGCGTGTTTGGGAAAAACAGACAACGAACTTATTAAATTTAACAAAGTACATCATTTGAATGCGAATAACGGTGTATTTGCAGCTGTTTTCGAATTTTTTTTTGCATCTACGCTCTTTAAAATAACAGCAATAACCGCGAGAATAAGATGCATTGTTATACAGAAATTCATAAATTGAAAAAAAAGTAACACTCGTAACACCTACAACCAAGCTAATGTTTGTGATAAGGCCCTATTTGTCTTGACCGTTGTCGGTGACGGTAGACGATCAGCTGTTTGAGTTGGGGTTGAATTTTGCATGTGTTAGAGAGAGACAACTAAAATTGGTGGTAGACATCGCTAGACTTCTGCAGGTTGCAGAATCAACCGTCAACCGTCAAGACCGATCAGCTGTTTATTGTTATTGATTTCACTTCGACATTTTGCGCGCGGTAATTATTTATAAGTTGTAAATTAAATTTTATAGTTTAAAGTTATGAGTAATGTAAAAGGTGTTTTTTATTGGGGTATAGAACTTTAAGTTGGCATCACTTTTTTAACTGGCGGCCATTTTGTCAGCTGTCAAGTGATTAATATTTGGTTTGGTTTGCCATTTCATCATGAACAGGTTGACAAAAGAACAACGCTTGCAAATCGTGCAAATTTATTCCGAAAGTAATGGTTCAGTTCGCGAAGTTCACCGCAAGCTCCGTGCATTTTAATGCCATTACATCCACAAAAACTGACTGTTTGGTGTGCTCTATGGGCTGGTGGAGTCATTGGGCCATACTTGTTCCGAAATAATGCTGGAGAGTCAGTTACCGTTAATGGAGACCGGTATAGAGCCATGATAACCGACTATTTTGTTCCCGAATTGGATGGCATGAATGTGGATGAGTTGTGGTTCCAACAAGCCAGCCGCGGCGACCACATGCCCGAAATCATATTAAAACATTAATGGCATAAAATTATCCTTCCAATAAAGCCAAATTGATGGACATTAAAACGATTTTCTTGTGTTTTATTTCAATTCGAAGTTCTATACCTCAATAAAAAACACCCTTTATTTATAAACGAAGTCAAGTTATATTTTGTACAAATGCTGTTCAATTAGCGGTTATTGTATTGTTTTGTCTTACCGTCATAACTAATCGCACAATATTGAGCCTTCCGTCAAACGTCAGCCGTCAAGACTAATTGGACCTATATGGAAAAATATATATATGTTTGATGAAAATTTGTTTGCTGAAATTTGTTAAAATTACCATTTTTTGTATAGAAATTCAAGTTCGAGTTATAGAAGACCAATTTAAGGGAATTTGTCTCATTTACGCCACTTCCAATGCAAGAGCTTCGACGTATGGAAGTTCGAGTTATGAATGATCCACTGTATATTGATGGAGTTTTTCATTTAATCTAAACCAATTTATTCGTATTTAAACCCTGAAACTGTATTTTTTTGCTATCGAGTTTAAAATCCTAATGTCGTCTCCCCAAAATGTCTATATCATTGAAGAAGTCTCCAATGTGGCTTCGAATTCGAAAAGGCCATGTTTACATTATAACTGTCAGGTTGACTGTGGCTACAGTATGTCCATGATTATGTCATTCACTGTAGGCTGATAATAACATTTGAATCTACGGTGTTAAGATCAAATTTCTTCTTTAAAAGCAAATTAAATACCAATTTTAAATGCAAGTAAATCATGTGGTTATTGCAGAGGGTGAATAATAAGTGACATCTTGCTAATATTCCCCATGTTCGTTGACTGTGTGACATTTCGCACCGTCTTGTAGAAAGGGTCGCAGGCAAAAAAATATAATGCATTCCCCAAAGTGGATGAACAATTTCCCCAAAAACCAATGTGAAAGAAATCAATCTGTATGCGAGCTTACAATATTTCCAGCTGATTTTGGAGATTTTACGAATACCGTGTAACGCTTTCGGTACGGCAGACAAATAATGATTTACAACAGATTACTTACTTAATAAATTAATTTCCCGTAACATTCCCTGAAGGGAAACTTCCCACGGGGAACTTCTCTCGAATCAGTGAGCTGTGGGCGATATAATTTTGTATACTTACTGACCGGGACCTACTGTTTAAAGGCGGCTCCGAACGGCTAATGCTTTTCTAGAGAAGTTTTACATGGCTTAGAGATTTCAGTCTTACTCCTAAAGTCGCAGGCCTTTACGAGGTGAAAAACAGCAGCTGAAAAATGTTTGATGGTCTTACCAGGTTTCGAACCTGGGTTCTTCTGGGTGGTACTCGCACATACTACCACACCACAGCCGCCTAAGTTTCATAAAATTATAATGGGATAAGCTAATAGAGACATGCATTTTAACAAATACAATAACATTTTCTTGTCTGTCCCTTGCTTGGAAAATGTAGTGTGGGGAAGGGGGTGGGTGGGTTTATATAATACTATATGAACATTTAGTGGGACACACATATATACTGTAGTAGGTGAAAAAGGGTTAATTTTAATACTGTAGGCCACTGGAAAACGGCATTTATTAACTGACTCCATCAAATAGTTCGGATTAAAAGTTTGTCACAATTGAATTTATATTGAATATCAATCACATTAACTCATAATCTGTAAAACGAAATGGGTTTAGTTGGCTACCCCAACTGAAATGAGAGATGGAACGGTAGACAGTTAAATTTGGTTTGGTTCCAAGATTATCTCTGTCAAATATTTAGCGAATATCAGTTGCTTCAACTAAAAATCTTTAAAGTGGAATACATTAATTGTTTGTTAACACTAAAAAGAGTTTGGTTGTTGTCACAATCGAACTTAAATTGTATATAAGTTGCTTTAACATAAAAATCGGTAATGCGGAATAAATCAGTTGACTATCACAACTCCAAAGAGCTTGGTTACAAATTCCGCTAAGACAATGCAATTGCAGTTGTCACAATTGAATTTCACCACTCAATTGGTTTTCACCACTCAAAAGATCTTGGTTTTATAATTCGCTGAGACAATGAAACTATAGGTGTCAAAATCGTTCAATATAATGCATATAAGTTGCTTTAATGTAAACAAGCCGATTTGATTCAAAAATCGGCAGTGAGAAATGGATTAATGGGCTTTTGCAACTGAAAAGAGCCTGGTTACATATTCGGGTTTGACAATGGAATTGTAGTTATCCAATCAAAGTTACCGAGATTCAGCTCCATAAAGAAGGGCTGGTGCAATAAGCTTGTACAATATTGTTTTAGTTCGCCGATAAAGGACTATCTTTGTAAATAGTGTGCTTAACCCGAAGAAACATCTATTTCCCACCACGTTCCTTTGCTTTATATCGACGCAGTCACCATTCTTTCTACTGACGGCCGAGCCGTGTTATATAAACTCCTACACTATCTCGACTTTTCAACTGCCGGCCTTCACTCTTCTGTGTGTACTCCGAGGAGGCTGCTGAGTTTCATGGAAATGACCGCAGATATCGCCTTAGCCTCTGATTATAGTGAAGGAAACAATATACAGAGTACTCTCTCCATGCGGACATCTCTCATACGCGGACAAAATTCTCAGTCTTTTGTGTGTCCACTTGTGAGAGAATACACTGTATATATGATTAAGGAAGTGGATTTCTCCTTTTTGTCTGAACATCTTGAATGTCTTTTGTTCTCCTGAAGATTTGTGGAGGCGCCTTTGAACATTTCAGAGCAAGTTGTTCGAGCGACATGCATTTATTCATCATGTCAAACATCACTTCTTACGCTACCGACTGTTATACACTAGTAAGGCGGCGACGACTATGACGATGATGATGATGCCGACTATTCGACTTCCTTCTAGTGACAACTTTGGTATCTCCCCTTTATTGTTGTTGTTGTTGCTTTTCAGTATACACTTCTTACAGTCTAATAACAGCAAATAAAGGCAAAACAACGACTCAAGGATATCGGCTATGAGATAAACATATATATACAAAAAATCCTTTAATTATCTAACTAATTACAAGATTTTTTCCAAAGGATTATAATCTTAACAAAATTTCCAACACAGGCACACATACACACACAGAGCCGATCAAGACCCTCCCACAACAAAACCATTCTTTCACACACACAAATATACACTTGTATTATACAATGTACCTCCCCTAACCCCAAACACTTGCCCACTTATACTCTTCAACTTTCGTATGGAACAATAGTAGTTGTACTAGTCTGTCTGTCTTATTTGATTTGGTAACAGAGTGCATAAGAAGAAGAGAAGAAGGAAAAATTGCATTGTTAACACATTTTGTAAAGGCCAAAATGTCGAGATTACCAACTCATCTAAATGTTTGATGTTGTTAAATTACGTAGTTTAAGTTCCTTTTTCTTTAAACACACACTCTCACGCACATACACACACACTGTCCCTCCTTCTCTATGTGTACCATGATGCCACACAAGGACTTCGTTCAGTTCGGTTCGGTTTAGTCCAACAGTGTCTGTCTATTGTTCTACTTTTGTTCATTCGCATTGTTATCGATGTCCTTGTCCTGGTCAGACTGGTGGTACTTGTCGTACTTTAAATGGCATAATCTGGTTCGTACGTACAAGTTGAAATGATGGATATGTTTGTGGTACAGATTTGGGTTAGATTGTAAGTGGCAAGTACAATTTATAAAAATAACGGTGATTACTGGGTCAATTTCTTTTGAATTTGTGTAGATTGTAAATCTGTAAATACAAAAATAATCGTATACATATGTAGTATTATTATCCTTGTAAAAGGATTGACTGTATAAAGGGGTGCTAGTAATTTGTTTAAAAAATATCCAGGAATCTTTAAATTCTATAGAAATTTATAGATCTACCTTGTAATTCTTCTTCAAAAAAATTTCCTTACTCAAGTTGACTCTCCAATAATTTGACTCATAATAATGATCTGCTTAATAATTATTTCCAAGCACTTCGATTGATGTGAAAAATTTCTCTAGCTTATGATTTCAATGATTAATTTGGCTTCTTCCACAGGAGTCTCGGTCTTCCCTATCTGCACCTTCCGTGGCAGTTGCCGTGTCGTTTGAATCCATTTGACCAACATTCCCAGCTAGTACAATCGCTTCTTTTTTTTGTGCTCAACTTCATTCATGTACAGGCTCTATGAAAAATGCCCATCAGGAAGAATCACCAAAAAAACCGGAAAATTTCCCCCAAAAATTCAGAAAACTCCTCAAAATAATTAACAAAACAATTCTCCCGTAAAAATTGGTCGCCTAGTTTGGCTAGCGTTTACAATCATAACTTTTGTCGTTGTAGAACATTTATCCGGTTCGAAGGACCAAATGTAAAGACCTAATATCACAACTAAAACTCTTTACGCGTTGAGTGCTTGTAAGACACTGATTTTATTCTACACTGTGTTTCAATCTGAAACTTGTCACTCGTTGTACATACAAATAGAGTTGGCAACCCTTAGAAGGGACTAACTACGTCATCTAAAGGGGAAATAATGCGCCTGGCGTAATCTTTCTTTTTTATCATTCTTGGCTGGTTTTGGGCTTCAATTTCTTACGAAATATATTTAATAGAATGTTATATTCGATTGATATGAGACTTATTTCGTTTGCGCCGGTTTGTCTCCTTTCTTATGAATCGGACATAGTACAATCAAATTCCTGTCATTACGCAGGCTTTTATTCGTTCCCTTTTAACAGACCGGCATGTGAACACACGTATCTGTCACCAGGTTCCCATTTTAATATCTACACAAAGTTATGCCAATAGGCGAGTCTTTACTCGCCGGTAGTACTATTTCTATTTCTATTCCCATTGCCATTTCCCTTCCTCCCACCGCAACTCACGGTATCGATGCAACACCGAATGTTGTCGGTCTATAAAAGACATGATGACATTCGTCGCCGGCGATCGATAGGAGCTTTGTCGCCGTCAAAATTCTGACATTGGCTCCAATCTGTGATGGCTGATTTTTGATTTGTCTTCTCAATGTATGCAAAGTTGTCGTGAGCAGCGCACTAGTACACCAGTGAGAAGGTTAAGGCAAATCTGGACCCAGTGATGCTGTCATAAAATCGATAATGCGTCTTTCGGGCTATTCTATATATATGTAATTTATATATGTACGAATATTTCACATCGTTTGAATACATGGCCGAAGGAGACTTACTCGTTACTTTGAATTCCAGAGATTTTCAAATATGCACCTTTGCAAGCCCCCTCAATGAATAGTTCCTAAATAAATTACTTCCAGTTAAGCTGGGAAATGGTAAATGTGGTCAAGTCATAAAATCGAACACACCGAAGAAACCTCAAATAATAAAATAATTGTTTTAAAACAATTGAAAACTTAAACTCTGTCTGCTTGTACTTCAAATACAAAAGTAAACAAAGCCATAGAGTAGTATTAGGTGAAGGCACAGGGAACAGGTGGTGGGTGGGGAGAGTAATGGGCTAAGGAGGTGGCAGAACCAGATCTTTAGGAAATCACTCAGGTATCAACTAAAGCAGAAAGCGAAACAAACCCAAACTTTTTGGAAAATCCCCTTTTGCTTTGACAACAACAACCACAACGACAGCGCTGACAATGACAACAATAAACAAATGAAACAACTATTTAAATTTGTTGTTATCTTAAGAACAACTACAATGCCGAAGTGCACAAGAACTAAAAGAGAACAAAAATCACAAAACAAGTAAATAAATCTCAATAAAAATAAACAAGAAAATTCAAATATGATGAGGACTAGCCGAACAAAGGCAAGGGGGGGAAACTGCATACAAAACCAAAAAAAAAAAAACCAACGACAACTGAAGAACTTAACGAACGAGAGAAAGACAAAAGACACCAGCAGCCACAACAACAATGACATATGAATATGTGAACAAAACATACGTTACAAGAAATGTGTGTAATGGCGAAGGCATGAAATGAACAAATTACGGGCAATTAAGACCGGATATTAAATAACTGTGCACGGCTACTGGATTCTATGAAATTCTCGTTCACCAGGGTTGTATTTTATTTGTTAGGAACACTTCGAAAAAATACAACACTGCAGAAAGAGTTGACTTTGTCGACGTTGCCAAATAGAAAGGCGCATCGCACGGCGCTAGAAAGTTTAAACCATGCTGCAAAATAAAACATAAAACATAAAATGTAAAATATAAAATATAAAAAACTAACCTGTAATCACATTCCCCACGCAATATCGACGGACAAGCGGAGACTGCACGATGTTTTATTTTTTTCTTCTGTAAACTGAAAATGTAGATTTGTATTTTACTCTAGATCTAGACTCGTGTTCAGTATCGAATGGAATATACTATGCATGACATGTAGCGCACCTCATCTCACCGTACGAAATCGAATGATAAAAAGTAAAATCAGTAAAACGTAAGAATAAGAATTCAAGAATAAGGTCTTTGTTAACCAATTAAAAAAGATTTTATTATGAAAAAATGAAAAATAACAATAACAAGAATCACTGTCTCAGTGGGTCAGACAGACAGATCGACCATGTTAAATACACATACTTATCGGTAGCTAAAATGTCAATAGACGTAAGTAATAATGTGTCAATTTAAAAACTGTCGTTGGCAGTAAACCGAAAACGTTATAACATTTGAAATTTGCTTAAAAGAAGAATCCAAACAAATAATATTCTGTATTGTCTTGTTTAGAAGTTTCGACAAAGGTCTCTACTGCCTAGAGCTAACATCCTGTAGCTGACGAACCCGGATACCAAGGACTTTGAACACATATGTGGCATAAAATATCTTTAGACGATTTTAACATCTCGGTTTTGGCATTTTTATTACTTACGTCTGTTTCCATTTCAGTTGACGGTTTGTGTACATACATATGTTTGTAAATACTAGTTACGTATGAACACAAAAGTGAAATGAAGAACATGTAAGACAACACAAAAGCTTGAACATAAATTATAGACCATACAAGAACTGGACAACCTTTTAACCAAGTGACGTTTTCCTTAGTTTACTGGCCAATGCCGGAGAAGGCGTTCAAACAATAGGCATGGCCTAACGCGAAGTCTACCATGCTATGTATGTGCAAATAAGTTTGAGGTAAATCCTCGAACCGGGCGCGAAATTTAAATCATGCGAGAATTTTGACCAGGCATACATTTTGGGAAACCCTTTAAGAACCTTCAAGGCATATTCCCAATAATTATTTTGTGTATCTTACAAACTTGAGGTTTGAGGTAAATCCTCGAACCGGTCGCGAAATTTAAATCATGCGAGAATTTCGACCAGACATACATTTTGGGAAACCCTTTCAGAATCTTCATGGCATATTCCCAATAATTATTTTGTGTATCTTACAAACTTGAGGTTTGAGGTAAATCCTCGAACCGGTCGCGAAATTTAAATCAAGCGAGAATTTTGACCAGACATACATTTTGGGAAACCCTTTAAGAACCTTCAAGGCATATTCCCAATAATTATTTTGTGTATCTTACAAACTTGAGGTTTGAGGTAAATCCTCGAACCGGGCGCGAAATTTAAATCATGCGAGAATTTTGACCAGACATACATTTTGGGAAACCCTTTAAGAACCTTCAAGGCATAATCCCAATAATTACTTTGTGTATCTTACAAACTAGAAACGGAATCTAATGTTATGTGCTGGAGCAATTAAAAACCCTATTATGGGAAACTAAATGCCTGGACATTATCATCATCACATCCTTTGTATGTGAAATTCAGGCTTTTCAAAGAAATGTTACATTTTTTAAAGATAAATGATCGGATGTTTATTTTATAATAAAGAGGAAGTTCTGCGGTTAATAATGAAAAACCACATCAGCCAAATGGCCACCACGACCACGCTTAAAGGACCATATCCTTTTCATGAAATTGTCCATAACCAAATCGCAAAGTGTCCTCGATAGGTCTTGAATCGACGCTGGGATGTTGCCATATATCTTACTAGTAAGTTGTAATGCGCCTATGGCGCCCGTTGAAATATGGAAAAAAAATTTCGTTGAAAAAAAAATTTTTTTTTGAAAAAAAAAATGTTTGTTGAAAAAAAAATTTTTGTTGAAAAAAAATTTTGTTGAAAAAAAAAATTTTTCTTGAAAAAAAAAATTTCGAAAAAAAAAATTTGTAAAAAAAAAAATGTTGGTAAAAAAAAAATTTTTGTTGAAAAAAAATTTTGTAAAAAAAAAAATTTGTAAAAAAAAAATTTTGAAAACAAAAAATTTTGGTAAAAAAAAATTTGGGGAAAACACAATTTCTGTACAAAAAAAAAATAATATTTTTTTTATTATTATTATTTATAGAATTTATATAGAATTATAGAATGCCTATTTAAATTCCTACGTACTGCGTGACAGAGTCAGTGAATCAGTGAAACAGTGTCGAGGGTAAATATATATTAAGATCTTTCACGTGGCCCCAAATGAAGAAGTCGCAAGTTGTTAAATCACAAGATCTCGATGGCCAATTGCGATCACCTCTTCGAGAGATAACACGGTCCGGACACTTTTCCCGTAAAACAGCAATGGTTTCGTTGCTTGTGTTGTTGAAAAAAAACTTTTTTTTTCGCTTTTCTTAGCATAACTTGAAGATACTCCAAATTTTTTAACTACTTAAGCGTTACGAAAAAAAATGTTTTTTGAATTGAAACCTTGAAAAAAAAACCAAAAACCATTAAAAAAAAAAAAAAAAAAATATGGGAAAATCTGAGAATTGATAAAAATCTATTTTTTAAAAAATTTGACGTGATACAGACATTTCCACGAGTCTGCCTGCCAAAAATCAGCTCGATTGGATCACTGAAAAAGGGTTAAAAATCGGTCCAAAGGCTTTCACACAGGCTACTACGAGCTTTATACTTCAAACATAAAAAAAAAAAATTCTGACGTGTACGTGAAAATCGCCGATAGACGCGTATTTTTATTTTTTCCCCTCTTTCACTACGAGCCAAAAATACTTTAGTTTTGCGAACTGTGACTGCAAGACTTTCACCATTTTTGTGGTGAATTTTAATAATTTCAATGCGGTGTTGAAGCGTGTATCGTTCCATTTTTAGTAAAGGCATAGTTTCTTCTTGTCAAATGTCAAAGAATTTATGCTTCAAAAGTGACAGCTTCCGAAATACCGGGTGATTCAAAATAAGACCTTTATTAAATTCGCTGTAGAAAATGTAAGCAATTTATTTATTCAATATTATTATATTAATTTTTCCTGCCCAGATATGACTTATTCATTATACGGTCTTTTTAACTTCTTAGAAGGAAATGTCTTATTTTAATTGTTGTCTTGATCCCGGCTCGTCCTTTGTTCGGACTGTTGTTCTTGTTGGGCAATTAATAATTACAACATTCTCTGGTGCTATTACGGCTGCTGTTGCTCGAGTCGGTATGGTATTTTTTTTTTAAACAAGTATGATTAATTACGAGACTTCATATTTATAAATAGTATATAATCCATAGTCGTCATTGTTGTTATTATCCTTGTACTTGTTGTGCAAAATCCTAGAGTTAAACATTCTGTAACGTATATTTTTTGTTTTTTTTTCCTTCTTTTGGTTTGTTAACCATAATAATTCCGGTGATTATGTTTATGGTTAGAGAGGACTGTTGGACATAACAGAAAGAGGAGGAAGTGGATAATAAAACTAATATGCTGCTCCTCATAGATTCACATTATCTGGCAGTGGTTAAAAAAATAAAATTATTTCCCGCCACCGCCACCGCCAACAACAAACTCAACTACTTATCGTAAATTGTTGCTGTAATTTTATGTAAAACAAAAATAAAAATCGTTCATTTGTTTATAAAGTTGTAACGAAACGAAAACCGAAAGAAGAATGAAACAAGGACGTCAGGAATGTTCCTTTACACAGCGAGGAAATAACGCATACAAAACGGAGTTATGCACTACTTATGAGCTTTTTTTTCCAGAACAGAATGAAATACTAGAAAAACGCTAAACACAGGACTAGGGCACAAAGTGGGCGAGTGGGTTAAACAACGACCTGAACATGGGCTCTTCTGGCCGAAGCATTTATATGAATTTTATAATGTTTTTTTTTGGCCCCTTTATTTCTGTCCCTTTCGTTTTGATCTATTTAAGTTTTTATTGTATGTGTCTGTTTGTTTGTTTCTTTTTGTTGTTGCTTTCGGTGTTTCCTTGATCCGTATCCGGTTAATGGCGAAATGAAGTGTAGGGGTTTAAGGCGAGCATACGACAATAACGACGTGTAGTCGTCCATGCGTTCGGTTCTGTTGGGTTTTGGCTTGCTACGTATCTCCCAAGAGCTACAATTACGCAAATTGCAATTATGCGGTGGTATGAATATTTAAACATGCACATGCACAAATGTGTATAATAACACAAAGCCAACGTTTTGAAACGGGCACAGTGGGACGAAGAGTTAAGCAGATTAGCTGATAAGCATGGATGGATGGTGGGAACGATGGACGGCAGGACGGACAGACATTGCATAGTTAATGCCGCTAAACAGACCTAAATTTTGTAATTGTGTAGTGTGGGCCAGAAGAATGTGACCCATATCCGATTGGAATTTAAGGAAAGTTTTTAAAGAAGCAGAATATATGAAAGTTGACAACATTGTCAGTTCTAATGATTATAAAGAGCACTGCTCGCTGATTTGACACAAGTCCCCCATCAGTTACTTTAAGGAATGTCAGCGGAAGTAAGTCCATTAAAAATCTAACAGTCATCCAACAGAGAGAGAGTCGAGTCTGAGAAAGTTAAACAACATATTTGAGTCGACTAAACTTTGAATCTATCTTTAAAATGCCCTAACATTTCAGATTTCGTGAAGAACATATTAATTTTTCCATCCCTTCGAGTCTTGATCCAGAAGGGATTAAGTTGCGTCATTTAGTTTTTCAAGGCAACTTGGAACATTTTCAACTAGAAATGGGAAATGTAGGACTAAAGTATAGTGTACGGTCCGCCGGTATTCTGTTGCATACCCGCATTCCCTTTCATTCAGCCATCTTCTGCCCTTTATGTCTTCCACCCTCAGCTTTGTGATGTCTATATAATAACTAGTAAGTTGTAATGCGCCTATGGCGCCCGTTGAAATTTGGAAAAAAAAAATTTTCTGGAAAAAAAAAATTTGTTGAAAAACAATTTTTTTCTTAAAAAAAAATAATTTTTGTTGAAAAAAAAAATTTTGTTGAAAAAAAAAAATTTTTCTTGAAAAAAAAATTTTGTTGAAAAAAAAAATTTAGTGGAAAAAAAAAATTTTGTTGAAAAAAAAATTTTGTGGAAAAAAAAAATTTGTTGAAAAAAAAAAATTTTGTTGAAAAAAAAAATTTAGAAAAAAAAATTTTGTAAAAAAAAATTTTTAGAAAAGAAAAATTTTTGAAAAAAAAAAATTTGGGGAAAACAATTTCTGTACAAAAAAAAATATTATTTTTTTTATTATTATTATTTATAGAAAATTATAGAATGCCTATTTAAATTCCTACGTACTGCGTGACAGAGTCAGTGAATCAGGGAATCAGTGTATCAGTGTCGAGGGTAAATATATATTAAGATACTGATGTCAGATAATTTTGTCTGTGGTGTAATACACTTGGACAATGCTCTGCGGTCTCCAACGCATTTTCATCCTGGCACGTCCAGCAGAAGTCTGGAGATCTGTTATACCAATTACTGGTATTCGCCCTGATTGTGCTGTGTGATATCTTCTATATAACTAACTCTCCAGTCCCATCATTGTACTTTTTCTTGCTATAGGTAACCTAGGCCAAATTGGCCTATGATGCATTACAACCCCCTCTAGTATTCCAGTTTTCGAGTGTTCTTTTTCGCATAAGATCCCTCTGCATTCTGAAAAAGTAACTCATTGGTGGTTTATCCCATCTGTCCACTTCCACAATATGCATAGCTGAGCCTATTCGAGGTCGGTTATAAGCGGCCTCATTTCCTTCAATATCGCCGTGGCCTGGCACTGAGCATAAACCTACGTTTTAGTCCCCTCAAAGCCTACCTACGTTCATTAACTAACATCGAAGAACACATAGTGGCTTATAACACTGTACAACAAAATCAAATTTTTTCCAAAATTACAAGGTCCGACCTAGAAATTTTGATAGAGGAGACAAAAAAAAAAGACACGTGTATCGGCGTTTTGAAAGTTTACATCTGGGTGTCATTTTAGGGGGAGGTAAAGTTTCCCCCAAATGCAAATTTTGTATTGTCAATCGGCATAGAAAATCGAGTAAAGCTTACGTTTAAAGTATAAGGTGTGTTCAGCAAATTTATGCCAAATGTTGCGGAGAACAATTTTGTAGAATATGTTAACCCTCTAACTCCTCAAGGCATGGGTCTTTTTTGTCCTTCTTTTAAAAAAGAGCAAAAAACACCATTAAAACAGGTATTTAAGGGGTTAAAATGTTCCGCAAAAATATTCGCCGTGAAATTTTACTATAAGTCCCTAAATACACCAAAACGGAAAATTCAACCAGAAAGTCAGAAATAAGACACAACACTAGAGAGCTTAGGGTTAATTTTGCATTTAGTAAGAATTTTATTTTAAAGTACCCCAAAAATTTAGCACTTGTCCAGCATATTTCATTTTTGTAGAATATGTTAACCCTCTAACTCCTCAAGGCATGGGTCTTTTTTGTCCTTCTTTTAAAAAAGAGCAAAAAACACCATTAAAACAGGTATTTAAGGGGTTAAAATGTTCCGCACACGTTTTCAGTACAATAAGAAATATAGCTATTGATTTTTGTTTTGATTTTTTTGTTTTTGTTGTAATGTAACGGATCTAATTAGCCAAAGAACAGATGGGAAGAGGAGTTACAGGGTTAACATATTCTACAAAAATGAAATATGCTGGACAAGTGCTAAATTTTTGGGGTACTTTAAAATAAAATTCTTACTAAATGCAAAATTAACCCTAAGCTCTCTAGTGTTGTGTCTTATTTCTGACTTTCTGGTTGAATTTTCCGTTTTGGTGTATTTAGGGACTTATAGTAAAATTTCACGGCGAATATTTTTGCGGAACATTTTAACCCCTTAAATACCTGTTTTAATGGTGTTTTTTGCTCTTTTTTAAAAGAAGGACAAAAAAGACCCATGCCTTGAGGAGTTAGAGGGTTAACATATTCTACAAAATTGTTCTCCGCAACATTTGGCATAAATTTGCTGAACACACCTTATACTTTAAACGTAAGCTTTACTCGATTTTCTATGCCGATTGACAATACAAAATTTGCATTTGGGGGAAACTTTACCTCCCCCTAAAATGACACCCAGATGTAAACTTTCAAAACGCCGATACACGTGTCTTTTTTTTTTGTCTCCTCTATCAAAATTTCTAGGTCGGACCTTGTAATTTTTTTTTGTGTTGTACAGTGTAATCAATGAGCAAAGCCGAAGTGAAATTCTCCCCCGCGGCGACTAAGCAAAGACATAGACGGCGGCGGCCAAAAAAATCAGTGGCGGCGGCGCGTATCCAAAATACTTACGGCGGTGGACGAAAAAAAGCCGTGGCGGCGGTGGCTAAGCCAAAATACTTACGGCGGTGTCTGAAAGTCGCCTACTGATGTCGCTGTTTTTTTTTCTATATAACCTAACCTTTTCCGTGGCAAATAAATTTGATGGCGAGCTAAAAATTATATAAATTGTCGAATATATTTAAACAGATCCACGAAAAGGGCTAATTAATATTAATAAGTATTTTAATTGTTGTAAAAAATTAAAATTATTAATTAATTTGTCGATAAAAATGGAAAAATCGGATGCGGCTGACATTGTAGAACACATATTTGCTACAACTCCATACGAAATAATTGGACTCTTCGTTGAGCGGAAAAATAGTTTCTAATATTTCTTTGTAACAGCTTTACAATGTAATAACCGTAACTGTTGCCTGGCTGTCGACGTAGGTACTGTGCTGTAGGAAATTTCCTTCGCAACCTCTAATACCGCTGGAATGTCCACTTGAAATATGCGGCATTCATCCGGTAGTCTGAAGAATTTCCTAGTAGTCTCCCACCCGTGAGGGATTTCCAGCCTGGACCGGGTCAAAAATATTATCTTCTTCGATTTCATTTAATCAAAAATACATATTCTTGTCAACAGTAATGGAGACTACAGTGAAACTGGAATGCACATTCTTGTGGGATATAAGACGGCGTGGTATAAGACGGCGTGGTATATTTATCATCATGGTGGTAATGAGTGGAATTCCACTAGATGATACGCATGTGTGTGTGGACAAAACAATCCATTTACGCATGCGAGTATCGCGTTCTTGTTCCTGCTTTAAGATTAGTTTAGTTTAAGAAAATATGTGCCAGTTTAAGAAATATTTTTAAATAAAATATTCAACCGTGCCGGATAATTTAACATTTCTCCGTATATGTTGGTCCTTTGAACCGGATTGAACTTTAAGAGTATCTTACAACTACATACTCAAGAAGTTTGTGTCGAGTACACATTCGTTCCGTGCGGGTTAATTTAACATTTCTCCGTAAATTTTGATCCTTCGAACATTTAATCCTACGAGACTTTGCACGTGCCAAAGAGGATAATAGAAGGTCCAAAAATGTAAGAGAGTCCACATTCAATTAGTTACCGGAACTGATGGAGACACACACATCCACCGAGATCTTGTAGGTTGGAGTTCAAATACAGGATTGACGCTGAAAGTCCTGGGAGTATTTTAAATGTACTCACGGAGGTTAATTTATCATTTTTCCGTACAACTGGAGTGTAAATTTTATTGGAATGTCAAGATCCATTAACTGGAAGTGAAATTCAATGTAGACATTTCTGCTGGTTGGATTAGGGGGCTAATATTTTTCGACAAAAGGAAGGATTTATGTTTGTCTGTGAGTTGAGACACTTGTATTTTACTTAATCAGTTTACAGACAATGTGATTTAACGCAATGGAATAACAATTATTAGGTTCTTATTATTCGTCAAAGTTCTTATTATCCAGAATTCTCTCCGACTTTTTGGTCATAATGTATCGCTTGATAGAGAAAGTAATTGGAATCCCTTGGTACAAAAACGATTGGGTCCATATTATTCGGCAAAGAAAAAGTCACATCGGCAGATATAATCAGACGATTATATCCTATTTGATAGATTAGTCCCTGTCAGACCAAAAAGTGTTGCACACCAAAATTCTGTGATCTTTTATTGTGATCTTTGGCATTTCTGTGTGGTCCAAGAAGAAGCATGCTCCCAAAATCTGGAATTTCATCAAACAGAGAGCCGGATACGAGCATGTGACGTGTTTGCAGCTATTGTCCTCCTCTTTGTCTCCTCAGCTTTTACAGTAGGCAGAAGACGAGACTTCCATACCTACAATATCTCATAGATATATGTGACCTGAGAGACAAGAGTTTTCGAGTCATCTAGATCATAGGTTGACCAGATTGGCCTGTTAGTCTGTCTAAGAGCTTCTAATCTAATATTGAACCTGCATGTGAATAAGAGAAAGGCAGCATATTTCACAACCGCTATACGATTTCAACTGCCAAAATATTATATTCACACAAGAAAATTAAATTTTGAATATTCCAAGACCTTTTCACACTACAGTGATCCTAATTTACGTTTCTTCTGCGCCAAAAAATGTAGCCTTGACTCACTGTATGTCATTGTAGGGTTTGCGCGAATTATCCACGTCCGAGTGGAACGAATGGTTTTTCACAATGCGTGAGTGTGTTTGTTTCAAACAAACTGGGTTGGTTTTTTGGGTGGGCTGGAATGTAGTGGGTTGGATTTAAAATAACAACACTATGAAAGAATGCAACAACCACAAGAAAAAAATCCTAAAGAGTTTGCCCGCAAAATGTTAAAAAGTTAGTTATGAAAATAGTTGTTGCTCTGCCTTTTCCGTTTTTATTTTTTTTAATTTTCCGCACAGGATTCGAAGAAAAAGGCATCGCTTGCCTGTGTGTCTGTAGTTGTATCTTTATGTTTGTGTGTGTGCAGTTTTATATCGGCTATCCCCCAGAGAGACAAGAGAGCGAAGGACTGCTAACAACAGCCAACCACAATTTTTTAAGTGTTAAACAAATGATTATAGTTTGTAGCGTTTTTTGCTCTCCCCTCACTTTATTTCCTCGATTCCATCGCTAAGAGCGAGCTGTTTTCTTGTTCGTTTGGTATTTTTTTTTTGTTACTAGCACTCATAGTTTTTCTTTCGTTGGCCGGTTTGTGGAAGTGAAAAATCCTGTGAGGATGAGGCCACATTTTCGTTGACTACTACATTTTTTTTCTCCTCCGCTTGCGTTTTATTTTATTGCTGTTGTTAGCGGTGCCGTTTGTTCGTTGGGTGGTGTTGCATGTTTTATTTTGTTAAAAAATTTATGAAAACAAAATCAGTCGGAGGGAAAAAAAGGAAAACCAGGCGAGAAGTGTTTCGTTTTTGTAGATGAACATTTTTGCCATTCTCATGCCAATCCCAAGGAGCACCAAAAAAGAAGAGGCAAACAAAATAAATAAAAAAAAAAACACTGAAATACGGAAAACTCGAAATGTGATGTTTGTTTGTTGTTCCTTTCTACTGTGGGCTTTGGTGTTGTTGCTGTTCATTTTTAACAAGCCTTTTTCCTCCTCCTCCTCTTCTTCTTCGGCTGGTTCGGTTGTCTCGTATGAATATGTGCACACATATATTTAACAATTGTTACTCATATCATGGCATATCCTCCTTCTGAAAGAAACCATAAAAAGCAAGTGTCTTTCTTTTCAGCTACTGCCAGTCAGTTCTTGATGGCTTGGCTTTGAAAAGTACTTTATGCGCGAGGATAATATAATAATTTGGTTAGATATAATAGCAGAGTTCTTCGGGGGATTTTTGAATTTGGAAATTATTTAGGTTCTCATCAATCTTAATATGATCAAGATTAAGAAGCTTTGCAAATCCAAACTAGGATTCGGTTTCCATGGCTTTCTAATGGATAGCGAAAGAGAAGCTGGGATCAATTAAAATATGAAGACTTTTTCCATAAACACCAAATAAGGGCATCTTAGAATACATTCTCGATCTCTTGTTATTATCATTTATTGTAATTTTATTATTAAATTTTTAATCCTGAGGGGAACATAGGGCCACTGGTACCATTAATTACACCGTGTTACACACATTCTGTCCTATGAACCAAATTTACTTTTTCGGAAAGGGGATAAAAAATAAAAATACACGTGTATCGGCGATTTTCATGTACACGTCAGAATTTTTTTTTTTTTAAGTTTGAAGTATAAAGCTCGTAGTGGCCTGTGTGAAAGCCTTTGGACCGATTTTTAACCCTTTTTTAAAAATCGGTCCAAGGCATACTCGTGGAAATGTCTGTATCACGTCAAATTTTGTAAAAAATAGATTTTTATCAATTCTCAGATTTTCCTAAATTTTTTTTTAAAAATGGTTATCGTTTTTTTTAAGGTTTTAGTCCAAAAAAAACATTTTTTTTCGTAACGCTTAAGTAGTTTAAAAATTTGGAGTCTCTTCAAGTTATGCTAAGAAAAGTGAAAAAACTATTTTTTTTTCAAAAATAATAAAATTGGGGAAAATCTGAGAATTGACAAAAATCAATTTTTTAAAAAATTTGACGTGATACAGACATTTCCACGAGTCTACCTGCAAAAAATCAGCTTGATTGGATCACTGAAAAAGGGTTAAAAAAAAGGCTTTCACACAGGCCACTGCGAGCTTTATACTTCAATCTTAAAAAAACAAATTCTAACGTGTAAATGAAAATCGCCGATACACGTGTATTTTTATTTTTTCCCCTCTTTCCGAATATGTGCATTTGGTTCATAGGACAGAAAAAAATCTATTTTTTGTAACACGGTGTTATATTTGATTTAGGGTGAGCGGGTAATTGACCGCATAATTCATCTTATTCGCTCGGTTATTGTTAGTATCTTAAAGAGCGTTTTCGTTATCGGGCCATTATTATGAAATTATTTTCCATTATTAACCGGAAGGATTGTTCTTTCAAATAAAAAAAGAAATATGAGAAAATATCCAGTATTTTTTTTTTTTAGAATTTTCAAAAAAAAAAGTTATTTGTCGGACCCTGTATTTACTTTTTTCAAAGTAAATTTTCACAATTTGGAAGCGTTTTTCTGGCGTTAAACGATTCATAATGTCTTGCCAGACTGAACAGAAATGACAACCCAGTGAAACTCTCATGTAGCTTAAAAAACATCCAATACGACACATGCTTCAAATGAAAGCTTGTAGGATAATTGACTGATATAATTTTGAGAATTTGAAATTCGTCTCCAAAAATATTTTAAAAGGTAATTTACAAACATTTTTATTTTATAGCTTCTAGGGAGTTTTTTTTCTTATAATCTTCTGCTTCCCGAACTTACTGCTTAAAAGTGAAATTGTTTTAAAAACTATTTTTGAAATACTAAATTTTACAATTTGTTCTTTCGTGTCCCTCTCTATTTTATAATGAAACAACTTCTTCTTTTCTAACCCTTTCTTATTAATTTGAAATGTTTTTTAATACTTTGACCACTCATGGTCCACTTCTTTGTCCTATTCTCTCCCTTCTCACTTTGTTGCTGGTTTTTGTGAATTTGTAATGATTCTCCAATTCCGTGATTCCCTCCTTTGGGTATGTTAGGCCTTTCTCTCTATTTTAGATCCTCTGCTTTTTGAATAGATGTTGTCCTCTCTCCAAATTCCAATCGGTTAACCTCAAGCGCATTCCAACAGATATTTCTGTCAATATATGCCAAACTGGAAGAATTTTTGAATCTTACAGACAAAAAAGTTCATATAACCAAAAAAATTTCAACCCAAAAAATGTAAACAGATTAACATCTTCTCAATACATTTTATTTAATTTATGGTAAATGTAAATAAATAAAAGTGGGAGTCAGTGTGGAGCAAATTTTTTTACTCCGACTCCTGGCAAATTGGTCAGATTCAGACTCCGAGGCTCCACAAGCCTGCTACACAGAGAAATAAAAAGAAATAAAAGAGAAATAAAAAAATATGATTGCATGCAATCATATATATGTTTAGATACGAACACCAATCCATATGATCTGTGCCAAACGCTTTACCCTTGGACCCATAATTAGAATATACATTCACTTTGTAGTGTAATTATTAAAAAATAAATACTTCCCCATTCTGAAGTCATCTCTACTAAAAATCTGTACACCTCTTTAAAATAAAACTAAAACAAATCCTTTTAATAATATCATACCACAAATTTCTTACAGTGAAAGCCTACATTGTCATTATCGCCAAAAACCTCGAATTGAACAAACGGGACAACGGTGAAAGGACCAAGTATAAATAGACTGGTTGAACATTAGGAATCATCATAATCTGAAAAGCAGAGCCAAAGATAAAAAACCGTAAGTACAAAATTATTTAATTGTTACAAGAGTACCTTGCGTCTCTCCTGAAATTTCAACGACCGTTGACAGTGATAGAAATTATCTTTGGAGACGGCCGAAAACTGGAAATCCAATGCCACAAAGGACTACGAGAAGTAAGTAAGTAACCCAGCATTTCATTGAGTTAAGAGTCAACATGCGTTTCTCCTGAAATTACAACAAATGTTGACCAATCTACTATTCTATGGTCCTTTCTCCCGAGTCTTTAATGTTCGACTTTTATGAAATGTAATGACTTTGTAAAATACAAACATTGATGTGTTAAAATTGTTTTTGTGGGACCCGGATATGGTCTACCTCGCCTGTAGCCGATTTAAATCATTCGATTCCGACATAGTTTCTTCATCATTAATACCGAGGTTGGAAAAATGTGCCATAGATGTCGCCAAAATCACATTGAACAAGTTTACGAAAATATTTCATTCACAAATTCCACATCACACCGATATCTGTCATATACTGTTATGCTTTCATTCCGTGCTCGGTCTATATGGTGTCTCCATTTGCGATAACAAGGACAACTATATGTCGCCTGCTCCAGTGTCTTAAGCCAAACCAAATAAAAAACCGTGTCTCATAAATCGTGATGTCAGATAGGCAAATCAACTGTTGAAAACCAAGACTACGTATGTTCGATTGGCAACAGAATGATCATGCGTTTCTCCTGAAATTACAGAAATTATTTGGAACATTCCTCGCATCGATCGGTAATTTAAATACGCTTTTGCGATAGTTGGAACTTTTTTTTTTAAAGATTTGTAGGCGGATACTGTCGGTAAATCGTTGATGTTTGCTTTGTAACGACCTCTGTTAGTCCCGATTCTCTTATGAACTTGCCTCTTGTGTTCACACAAGGAAATTTTTGTTTTTATTATTGCCTTTTCAAAATACGAAAGACATAAAAAGACATAAAATTGCCATTTTTTTCACTTTACATTCCCCTTTCCTCTCTTTCCATCAATTAAAATCGACACTTATGGAAAGTCGGGCATCACGAGAGATATTTACAGTTTTACATTGAAAAAAATTATAGCAATTTCATGAAAAAAAAATGATTTGTTTTTATCTTTCACGAGTGATCACTTCATGCTTTAATATTAACTTGTTTTTATCTTTCCTAAGTGATTACTTCACACGTAAAATGTTTCACTCTCTTTCTCACAAGTGAGAAGATAATATCTCATAAAAATAACTTTCACAAAAGTTATTTTGTTCGGAGTGCGAAAATGAACGGGAAAGAAAAAAAATGAGTGAGAGCTTTAGGGTGGCAAAAAGAAATTTGATTATAAAAAACTAATTTTTCTAATGAGGAAACTAACGTTCTCACGAGTGAGAATTATAATCCAATGAGTTGATATAATTCTCGCGCGAGTGTTCTTCATAAATGGTGTTTTTTTATTGAGGTATAGAACTTTGAATTGAAATAAAACACAAGAAAATCGTTTTAATGTCCATTAATTTGGCTTTATTGGAAGGATAATTTTATGCCATTAATGTTTAAATATGATTTCGGGCATGTGGCCGCCGCGGCTGGCTCGAATAAAGCCAATTCTATAAAAAAATTAGATTCTGTTAACATTCAAAAAAAATATTACCTTTTTTTAATTTTTTTTTGAGGAAACTTCCATTTTAAAAGGCTTTAAGGCCCAAATTGAGACGCGATAACGAAGCGCATGCTCGAGATGTTAGTTATTGAGTCAGTTGGACCTTGTAAGCGACTAACGTGAGTTTTTTTTTATATCAGTACATCAATTTGAATTAGTTTGTATGAAAATTGTATATAAATTTGTTGAATATTCTATTCTATTGAAACATAAACCAAAGACCATACAGTGGGCAGACGTCGCCAGTCATTTTCTGATGCTTTAGTTCGGAAGCACACTCCAGATGTCACTAATTGGCAAAGCAAATAATATTTTTTTTTAAAAACAAATATCTACTTTTTTAAAATGTTTAGAAAACGACTTGCGACGTCTGCCCTCTGTATGGTCTTTGCATAAACTTGATGAAAATTGTACATTATTTATAATTTTTATTTTGTTTATTTGGGAAATTCAGTGTACTGTTGCTGTAGTTTGAGTTCGAGATCATCACATTTTTTTTTGGTCCAAATTCCTTATGTTTTGGGGACAGGTTTAACCGTCCTATGGGCAAAAGAAGAAGAAGAAAAAAATCCAAAAAAAAAAAAAATTGTGAAAATATCCGCTAAGTTAGGGATTGTTTTAGTCCCTTAGAGTCGAACTTTCCTCTGTGTGGACCGATTTTACCATTTTTCCATAACAACCAATGTCCAAGAACACCTATATGGTCTATGAAGAATGACCCAAATGGAAAATTCCCAAAAGGGGCCAACGCAAAAATTTAACCAAAAATTCTGAAAATTCTTCCAAACAATTGGTGAAAACTTGGCAAGACTACAAGTAAGAAATTTCCAAAAAAGGCGAACAAAAAAATTTTTCCAACAATTCTGAAATATCTCCCAAATAATTTATGAAAATTGTTCGATACGACAACAGCGGGAGAGCGTGCAGGTCGAGCCTTTGCCGCCATAGCCAGAGCGCCCGGCGGGGTTTCTTTTTATTCAGAATTACCAAAAAACCAAAGATAATTTCCCAAAAAGGCCAACAAGAAAATTGCCCAAAATATTTTGAAAAACTTCTCAACGAAGAAGAATACAGTTTACCAAAGAGCATATGTATTGGTCCTTCGAGCCGGATAACAATAGTGAAAATAAATTATATTCGTTCTCGAACACTTTGTGAACTCTGTGAAGGGCCAGAACTTAATCCAGCCCTTGATAAAGTCCAGTTTTTTTTCAAAAAAAAAAAAATCCGCAGTTTGGAGTTGTCTTTGAAACGGCACAATTCGCCCAGTAAGTACAGGGATAAGTGATCATATTGAGGGAATTCTTTCCTCCTTCATTTAGATATTTTTCTCTTTTAAATTCCACATTAATTCTCCAGGGACATTTGAAAAGGATCCCCAGATCGAGAACGCCATGAAACCCAACACAAACGTTTATAATTGCCACGACAAGTTCATTAAATTTGTATTTGAACTTTATGTGGTGTTCTTGGGTATTTTGTAACCTGGAAGTCCTTCGACACATGATCTACTTTCATCATTCTCTAAGAGCTTCTCGGTATTAGCCTTAGCTTTCATGAGCTGGGAATTTGTTTTAACTGGATTTTTCATATTAAACCCCTTTGTTTGTGAAGTAAATTGTTAAATGCGATTGTATGTGATTTGTAGATATGAGTGAAGTATGTCTGCATACGTTTCCTTCCTGTCTAGCTTGCTAGCTGGCTGGTTGGCTGGCTGGCTGTCTTCAGTCGGCTCTGAAGTGCCTGGGTGCTACAAATTCGTTAACTGTTTGTCGGTTGATCCGTCCACCCGCCCATTCTCTGTATTTGCCTATCCATTTGTAATGCAGCCTGAAATGTTTGTTTGTCTTCTCAGGTTCGTCTCGACTCTCTTTTCGTTTGTTTGTTTATCTTTGCATTGTGCAGAAGTTTAACTCGTTTTCCACCAAATAGAAAGGAAGAACAAAAAAATACGAAGGAAGGATTTCTACTCTAACTCCCTGGCCTGACCGGGAGTACATACACGGATACTCTCACAGTTTTCAAACATAATTTTACAACAAATTCTTTTTGTTGTTGTTGTTTGTCGTCGTTTGTTTGTTTGTAAAAAAACTCTTGGCTTGGTTTGCTTTCCTTTTTGTAAAAGCGGAAATAATAATTGTAGCCTGTCCTTTTTTTGCACTGTTTTGCATTCCCTAGCATTTCTCAGCGGTAGTGCATGTGTAAGGACATATTAGCGTGTGTGTGTGTAACGGGATCTCCAAAGGAATGAATGTATAAAATTTCCTTAAGTTATGTATATGTTTCATATGCATTTCTGAGGACGGTTTTTTCCCTTCTCCTCCTATGTTTTTTTTGTGTTGTCCTAGTCTAAGGCATCAAAGCATATCATAAGACATACAGCAGGAACACTTATTCACTCACTCACCGAACCGCTGTGTGTTAGTCCTTCGTTGCAAGGACCCACAGATAAGTATGTGGGTCCTCGTATTTCTATGCACAAGACATTTAAGCATTTTAAATTATAGATATGCATTTTACAGCAATGTGCACGCCATTTTGATTCCTTAAACAGCCTTTACGAGGAGCAAACCAGTGAAACCTCCGACCCAATCCTTCTTTTGTTTTGTAACCATGCTGGGACGCTGTCGTTGTTGCTCCTGTTGTCATCTTCCGCCATTTGTTTCTTTTGTTTGGTTGAGTTGTGTTTTGTGTTGGAGCTGGCAGGCAAAAAAAAAAAAAAAAAATAATAATAAAAAATAGGCCCATCCTTATTGTACTTCCTTTAGACATTATCCTGCCACTACACATGCGACAGCAGTGGCAGTAGCAGCAGTCGAGTACATATTATTAAAAGCATCTTATGTTCCTTAATGCATTTTTTGCATAATTCATACATGACATTTACAGTGGAGCTGACAAAATGTGTCAAAGTCTAAAAGGAAAAATGCATAAACTGTGACAAGCACTTAAGCGACGGCTTCCAAAGGATATGTATTGTAGGTTAGAAATTGAGGACTACTAAAAATAAAAAAATAAAATACATACAATATAAACAACAAATTAAAAAAAGAATAAAAATAAAATTGTTTATAAAAATAAAAAATAAAGATTAAATAAATATAAAAAATAAAAGAAAAAATACAAATAAATTTAAAAAATAAAAAAAAATATAAAATACAAAAAAAATAAAAAATAAAAATAAAAATAAAAATAAAAATAAAAATAAAAAAATAAAATAAAATAAAATAAAATACAATACAATAGAAAATACAAATAAAAACAAAAAATATAAAATAAAAAAAATTAAAAATAGAATAAAAATAAAATTGAGGATAAAAATAAAAAATAAGGATTAAATAAATATAAAAAATAAAAATACAAATAAAAATAAAAAAAAAATAAAAATACAAATACAAAAAAATTAAAAATAGAATAAAAATAAAATTGAGGATAAAAATAAAATATAAAATAAAGATTAAATAAATATAAAATAAAAATAAAAATAAAAATAAAAATAAAAATAAAAATAAAAATACAAATAAAAATAAAAAAAAAAAAAAAATACAAAAAAATAAAAATAAAAAATAAAAAATAAAAAAAAAAAATAAAAATAAAAATAAAAATAAAAATAAAAATAAAAATAAAAATAAAAATAAAAAATTAAAATATAAAAATATAAAAATAGAAAATAAAAATATAAAATACAAAAAATTAAAAATAAAAATAATAATAAAATATAAAAGAAAAAATAAAACAAAAATAAAAATAAAAATGAAAAATAAAAAATAATAATAAAAAATAAAAAAAATACAAAAAAATAAAAAGTAAAAATAAAAATAAAAAATAAAAATACAAAAAAATTAAAAATAGAAAAAAAATAAAATTGAGGATGAAAATAAAAAAAATAAAAATAAAATATAAAAGAAGAAAAATACAAACAAATTAAAAATAAAACATAAAAAATCAAAAATATAAAATAAAAATGGAAAATTAAATATAAAATAAAATAAAAAATATAAAATACAAAAAAATTAAAAATAAAAAAAATATCCTTAAACATCCTTGGACAAAATGACTGTTGCATAGTGTAATAGAATTCATCGAAAATTTTCTTCTTTCGCTGCGGGAACTGTTGGTTGGTGTATTGTGGAGATGTAACGACTGTGGGTTTAGCGAAAGCGAATATTGAAATACGTTTTTTGCGAAAGCGAATATTCGTAAATTATGCGACTAATTCGCATTTGCATATGGGAAAGCGAAATTTCGTTGCATTCTTAGTTTATACTATTTATTGTTAGATTGCTAAAATTTATTATTTTGTTTATGCAGGGTTCTCCAACAAGAGGTGTTATTTTGGTATTCAAAGAAAAATCGATTTTTTTGGGATAAATGATCGGATGTTTAGTTCATAATATAGAGGAAGGTATGCCGTTTATAATGAAAAACAACATTAGCCAAAGGGCTACCGCGACCACGCTTACAGGACCATATCCTTTTCATGAAATTTTCAATAACCAAATGTTCCTCGTTAACCTCACGAATTCGATGTTTGAGGTCTTGAATCGACGCTGGCCTATTGGCGAATACCTTATCTTTCACCTGGCCCCAAAGGAAGAAGTCGCAAGGTATTAAATCACAAGATCTCTAAAATTGTACAGACAGGCCTAGTTACGCCTATGGTTACATACCAGTTTATTATTTCTGATCTTTTTCAAAATAACCTTTTTTGCGGTCATTCAGTGATTTCATACATGGCGATTATACCAACGGTATACTATCGTGACCATATTGACTAGACATGTTTTTCCAGAGCTACGTTTTTTAAACCGAACCAGCCCAGATTATTTTTGCATTTTTCAGCAATATTTTTTTAATTTATGCCGGCCCAGTTTTTTCAGCCAGGGATCTCTGTAAGCTAGTCAAAGGCCAAATAATCCAAAATCTGCTAAGGAAATGGTGTTCAAGATTTCGCGGCTATTTTTCGTTAATTATATGGGAGATTTTTCAGAGTTTTTGGGGAATTTTTTTTTTTTGAAATTCTTCTTCTTGCTTTGGTAATTTTTCATAGTGGCTCTCTTGTTCTGTAGGCAAACGACTAGTTAACCTATTCAGGATATTTAGGTCATTGGATCTTCGTCGTTCTTGAATTCTTTCACCTTCACGTTTGGTAGTTAAATTTTTTTTTATTCTAATTTTGTGATTTACCAATAAATTCAACTTAAAAACAGTATTTAATATGACTAACACATTTCAGAATAATATAATAGAACAAATTGAAGAAACATGGAAATCAAATTATTGTGGAAAAGTCGATTCGGCACCAGTCTGATATGAGACAATCTGCAATTTTTCCAGCTCTACCTGATATCCTGACTTGTGGTGAGTGGCTCCCAGTTGATCAATCCTAACTTCGCGTTTCTCATGCCAACAGCTGGTCATGTAAATTCAGATTGTTAAAATGTTTTATCAAATCGTTAATTACTTTTTTACAAAAAGTTGTAGCCCGTTTTTTTTTTTATTAAAATAAATGATTCTGACTTTTTTTACTCTGGCAGGCATTTCAATTTGTAACAGCATTGTGAATATGTTGATTTTGACGATCCTCAAATTTGCGATACTCCGATTCGAAATACGCTACAACTGATATAAAGTTTTCTAAACCGGTTTCCATAAGAACATTATCAAATCCCATCAAAGCCACTGAAATCTGAGTGGAAAATTTTCATATGTTTCCATATTTGTTTTCCCAGTTGGTCTTGTGATATCCCGTTGATATAAATCTCTTGAAAAACAAATTTTTATTATTTTTTATGGGCAATCTCCTTCATGTACCGGTCAATGGAAAAACAACCTGTGGAGCGGAAAATGCACATAAAGAAACCAATCAGTTATTTTCTTTCCACCCACTGTGTGTGTCAGTACAACCCGCACACACACCAACTGACATTGGCGACAATGTTTGTCCCTATCCGTCGTTGTTGTTGGAGGAAAATGTTTTCCATGTTTTTCTATGTCATTCATTCTACTAGTTACGCTCTTTTCTAAAAATCTATTTAGCGGAGGGAGGGGAAAAGGAAAAAAAAACATGAATGAGAAAAAAGCTCTTGTTTTTATTTGCACAGCTGCATCATCATTGTTGCACTGTGGTTCAGGTTAAGGATGTTTATAGAACGGCCAATCCATTTAAATATTGCGCTTAACTCCGTTAATGTCGCCGATCAGTCCAAACATTTGAAGAAGGGTTTTTTGAGAAGGATTTTAACTCCTTTAACTCCTTTAATGTCGCCGACCTTCTTATCGTTTTGAGAATGATTTTTTCAGTCTCCTACTTCCAACACCGCTGTTTCTGCTTTCGAAAGTACCCATGTTTCAAGGTTTAAATACGCAGTTGTTTTAATTCGTCGAGAGAGGGCGCTTCTCTTGAATTGTTAGCTTTGTTTCAGTCCATCGCTGTCCATTCTTTGCTGACATAATTCTTTCTTTTGAGACGCAGGTGGACAAATAAGTCTCTATGAAAAATTCCCCAAAAAATGGAGATTTCCAAAAAGGGCAACACAAAATTCTGATAAATTACCCGAATAATTTGTGAAAAGTCCTCAATGCGCGGGCCGATAAAACGCCCCTATTTTGTATGAGACTTTTCTGGATCATCTTAAGTTTTTTGTTTTTTTTTTCTTCATTGAGGCGATAAATTATTCCAACACTTACCGGCTTCTACTATGTCGCCTTTCCGGCGTCGTAACGCTGGCAGACCGAAGCCCAAGTTTTGCCGATTTTCAATGAAAAGCGGACAAGTGAAAAAACATCCTTACAGAAAAGTCCTTACAGAACTCAAAAATCTGTGGTAGCTCATAAGAGATAAAATGTTGGCCAATAAAAAACGCTTTGCAACAACTGTGCATCATTGGAAACGCCGCCGATGCCGCCGCTCTTTCAATTTATAGCCGCTATGGTTGTCGTTGTCGCTGTCGCCCTAGTCATCGTCATCATTACTATAATATTCATTTTACAGTCATTCAAGGGATGTAGACATACGTCCGTACATGTAGCCGGAATGCATTGGAGTTGTTGTATGCCGAACACAGTCGAAGGAGTAGACTTAGTAGAGGATATTCATGCATTCATTCATGCATTACATGTACTATGTATTCTGTATAACTGTGTGTCTGTATTTTCTAAATGTTATATATAAGTGCGGGTGTATGAGTGAGTGTGTGTGTGTGTGTGCTGTCATATCCTATACCAATATTGTATTGTTTTGTGTACCATGTTTGTTTGCCTCCATACATACTTTGTCTGTTGTCCTGGTGATATTTTAATATGTTCTCTTTTATTAGAAAATAACAACGCCAAGGCAAACAGTGTATGCATTGTATACATTCTTGTTCTCTCTCTCTCTCTCTCTCTCTCGGTGTGTGTTCATTTCTTTTGTGTCCCCATTTTCTTTACATGTCCGTCATACGACTCAGTCCCTTTAGCCTATATCCTCTCGCTTTGCCTTTTAGTTTTCTTCTCCAAGTTCTGCTGAATGTTCTTTTATTTCATATTTTCTAGCTTTTGTACTAAAAATTAGTCTCATTTGTTTAAAACCAGAATAAATGACAAAAAAAAACCAACAACTTTTATGATTATCATCGCCTAATGATGATGAATACGAGTTTCGCTAACTAACTCGCGGAAAAGTTTCTTCAGTTTTCGTTGCCTTCCAATTTCCCTACCCCGTATCGGTGACCTGACAAGAAAAGCAAAAAAAAAAAAAAAAAAATTTCAATGTAAATTAATATTGACCATTAGAGAATGTTGCAAGTATCGAAAAATGCTCAAGGGGGAGGAGGGAAAATGAAAACTTGTTAAAATGAAGATATCATTTATAATGAGAAAATGAGAAGAACAGGACATGATATGCCCAGTATTGCTTTACTCTCAATCACAATTAAAGAGATCGAAGGGTATTTGATGAATGAGAATATGATGTACAGTTCAAGCAATTTTTAATTAACACAAAAAAAAAAAACTGAAACTATTAAAACTGTTAACCCAAAAAGTCGGAGTTTTATAAATATTATTATACGTTGCTTTAAAATTCTCAGCACATACGAACTGCCTGGCACCAGATCCGCATTTTCATCACCACAGAAAGTTATGCCATTAGGAGAGTCGAAAATTTTGTTTTTTAGTCGTGGGTAGAATATTCCTCATCCATAAATCTGTTATATTTTTTTTTTTGGAATGTTGTAAATATAATCAAAATTACCCAAAATTATAAGTAAATTGCAATCATTATAACAGTTATATAAAACTGTTATACATTTATATCAAACTGTTATACATGTAGAAAATTTACCAAAACATTGTTGGGCAATCGATGTGTCCTCTGTGTTGTCAAGTATATTATACTGTGTTCAGTATAACAGTAAGAGACTGTTATATTTTACAAAATTGTTAAACAAAATTTTCGAATTTTCAAAAATTTAAATCATAACGCGGAGAGATTTTTTTATGAAAAATAACAAGAGTGTCTTGTTATTGTCCAGGAACATACATTTTTCTTATCCACTAACTGTAACTGTTATATACGAAGATTACACTTTTGATCATTTTAATAGTGTTAAAATCGTATACGTGCCGCTTCTTGTCAAATTTATTATGACCAGTATAACAGTTACGTAAAACTGTTATAAATTTTACCTTTTTCTGTCTGATAAAATCTTGTAATAATACAACAGTTATGAACAATTGTAATACTTTTTAAATTCAAAACACAAATGTTCTGAAAGTCTTATATGTATAACACTTAGCTTGTCTAAGCAAATTAACTAACGTCATTATAACGCATATAAAAAACGTCTATACATTTCACAGAGTTACCAAACAATTGTTTCAAAATGTAAATTTTTGATCATTAACTTGTGTCAACAAATGCGCTGTGGTAATTATAACAGTTACATGAAACTCTTATACTTCTGAAGATTTGTTTAATTTATATAATGTTTTATATAAAAAAATTAAGCTAAATGTATAGAATTTGTTATACTTTTTAAAATTTAATCAATATAACAGTTACTACGTTTATAAATTGTCACACTATTGTTGTAAAAATATAATTTGATCTCTTAATTTGGTTAAGGATTTTCAAAGGAATATAAAGCTACGACAATTTTTTATTAATTTTTTAAAAATAAATAATTCATTATGATTGTTATAACAGTTATATAAAACTGTTATACATTTTCAAAATGTTACCTGATATTGCTATTAGTAACAAAATGTTACCTTGTATGTACGGTAAAATCGTATTCAGTTCGTAATTTTAAAATTATAACAGTTAGCAACATTTACAGTTATCAAACTGTTGTAAATAAAAATTGTCCCATTTTGTCCAAAAATTTTGTATTCCATTACAAAGTAATTTCAAATAATTCTTTTTATTAATTTATCAGAAAATTGTGCTCTTATGATTAGTATAACAGTTAAATAAAAATGTTGTAATAACTTGAAAAATGTTACCAGAAGCTTTGATTAATTACAAAATGTAATCAAAGATATCTGCTAAAAAAACTTGTTCATGACGTACTTTGATAATTATAACAGTTATAACATTTAAAATTTCTCACACTTTTCTTGTAAAATTTGGTTATCATTTTTGAATTCAATTTTATCAGCAATGGAAACATTACGAATATTAAAACAGTTTTAAAAACTGTTATAAACTTTTAAATTGTTACTGATAATGGTAAAATCGAAGTTTTACTAATCTTGGCTAATCAAAACATTTATGATTGTTATAACAGTTATAAAAAACTGTTATAATAGTGCTTCCAATTGTTACTGTTAACTGCAAAATTTAATTTTACCTTGTATTATCTAATAAAAATTAGTGTGATTTTTATAACAGTTATGAAAACCGTTCATAATATTTATATTTAGGAGCAACAACAAATTTTCTTGTTTTTTTTTCCCTAAAACTGTTATACTTTATCAAGTTAAGGTATTATTGGTGAACATTTTGTATTTAAATTTCTAGTTTTGTGTTGCCGTATCCATCAAGTATGACCATTATAACAGTTACATATAGCTGCTATAGCTTGTAGAAAATGAGCTGAATTTTAAATTTTGAAACTAAACTTTTCCATTGTTTCGAAACTGTTACACTTTATCAATTTACCCAATAACTGTTGTAAATATCGAATTCTTCTCCTTCTGTTAATGTCGTCAAAGTAATCATGATCATTATAACAGTTACACACAATTGTTATACTTGCCGTTGTTTCAAAGAACAGTTGTTTAAAAAATCACATTTCATTCCTTATTTTACAAAATTTGTCAAAAATGTTTATAAAATTGTTATACTGGTTAATATAAACTTTTCCGCCCAATTGTCCAGCAAATCTAATTCAGCCCCTTAACTTCACTAACCATATCCACAAACCATTTGTACAATGTTTCAATGGAACTCTAAACTTTTTGTCCCCTTCATTAGACGACGTCAACATATCCCGTATACTCGAACAGCAAGTGACCGACAGACGACAGGAACAAAAAACGGAACTAACTTTTATTTTTTTGGGTGGCATCAAAAAAAGTTAATGTTGGCTGTATCCGACTAGCCAAAAAAAAGAGAAAAAAAACAAGAAAGAAAAGGAACACGAACTCAGAAAGGACGCACCGAGTTTAAGAGAGAAAGCAAACAAATGGAAAAACGGCATAAGATTGACAGCATTATGTTTTCTGTGCGACATTTGGTCTCATTGTCTGTCTTTGTCTTTATTCTGGTTTTTTTTTGTCCAAAGAAACTTTGGTTTACTTTTTTTTTTATTGGGGGGGAAAAAAGTCCGACAAAACAATGAACTTTGTGTGGTTTGTGGAAAAAGTCATGTCGTTTGAAATGTAAGCCAGATTCTACTTATTTTTCATGCTCGTCTATATCCTTCGGTTGGCTGGAAGGATGTGGTCGCCAAAATACATTGTGTTTTCGGTCATTTTAATTAATTATTTTTGTATAACATTGGGCCAAAGTTTCATGGAAACGGATGCAGTTGCGTTTAGAAAATGTAAAGGACTTTTGATGAGTGTAATTTTGTGACCTGGAATAATTTCAATGTCTGTGTGTGTTTGTTTGTTTTGTTTAAAAATATAGGTGTTCCAATTTGCCATAAGCTTTTAGCTATGAATTTGTCTTTTTGTTTGTTGGGAATTTTCTGGTTTTTTTGTTTGTATGTTCCTGATCATTTGCAATTCATAGTGCCGGATTCATTTTGGATTCCCATTAGATTTGAACTTCTAGCATAAATCACTCGCTCTTCTTCTACATCCTACGATATATTTGTATTTATGGAAAATATATGTGTGTACATAAGCATATTGTAGATATTTCATATTCATATGAACGGACGAGGGGTATAGGAGAAAGGTTTTTTTTTGTAAAACTTTCCATCAAGGATTAAGTTTACTTACAGTTCTACAATTATTTGTTGTAGTAAGCCTCATTAAAAAAAGTTCAGCTCAGCTTCGGTTCGAAGTGGTTAATCAACCGAAGGATTTGTATTTCGCTTGCTCCATTAACCGTAACGTGGGGACCTTGTCGTCCTTGAATAAGTACGTTCCTATGATGCCACCAAGCTGTAAACCGCACAAAAAGGGGAATGATAATATCAACATTAGTCTTTTATTTTTCAATAGAGCGCCCTACCTCGATTCCTTGTCCGTTTATCTACGATATTTCCAACATTTCCACATCTTCACCAAGTCAGAATAGTGTAAGAATCACGAGAAATTTTTTAGACATTCCCTCAGATTATTTTTCTATCCCTGTACAGGATTTAAACTTTTTGCCAACACCCGTCGCTGAAATTTCTTTTGCATATGTTTTCAATTCCCCCGAATGCTCCTTGGGAGCGTACATTTTTGTGTGCCAGTGTGTGTGTGTACGTGTACGTGATCAAATTTATATGCATTACTTAAATTTCTCTGGGGGGTTTGTTAGCAAATTTTCAAAACCATTAACATTACGTTTAACTCTTTCAAATCAAATGGTATGAAAGGATATGCAAACACCGACAACCGAAGCAACATTCCCAAAACACACACACACACAGACAACTACCCACATACAGGCATCCGTACAAATTCCAAATAAATCAATCATTTTCCAAAAGCTTAAGCAGCACAAGAACAAGAACTCGAAGCAAAAACAAAAGGACGCCCAAGCTCAAGATTGGTAAAACATACCAGCAAAGTTTTGGATTTTGAAAAAAATAGTGCAAAAAACTCTGGAACTTCTTTACGCATTCATAATCATATTAAAAAAGCAACAACTACTGCAGGAAACAGGAAGGCAGCAGCAAAAACAACAACAAGGACCTTGTCTATGAAATGGGTTTTTTGTAGGTTCGTCGGAAATTTTGCCCAAATGAAAATCATTCAAATGTAAAGGTGTTGATTTAGATGTAATTTAATATTCATCGAACTTTTGTTTTAGTTTTCGACACCAGCAAGAACAACATCATCATTACACAAAAAAGGATTTGCGTCCTTTTCCAAAAAGGAAATTGAGTGCGAACACAATGATGTCTTTGTTCGGGTGTCTCGTCCTTCCCATTCGTCTACAGCGTTCAATTTAAGACGATTATTGATGATGTTTACATTAAAGTTTGTCGGTCTGTGTACAATTGTCAAAGACAGTTCCATCATTATCATCAACAACATGATGATGATCATCATCATCAGTAGTATGTGGCAAATAGAATCCTTGGGGAAATTCTTAAAGGCACAATGAATTGATTGGATGTTGGAATATTCGCATATTTCATATTTATTTAAAATATACAAAATGAATGGTATTAGTTTCCGTTTAATTTATTTAAATTTAAATAAGTATTCTTTGGCAAGCTTCTTGGATTTGTTAAGGTAAAGAGGAAAACACTTTGAAAGCAAGTGAAGTGGACAGAAGATGGAAAGTAATCAATCATAGAATTTGAAAACGAAGGGCCATTTATAATTAATCATCCACGGTTGGGAAAACATCTTAATATATATTTACCCTCGACACTGATTCACTGATACACTGATTCCCTGATTCACTGATTCACTGACTCTGTCACGCAGTACGTAGGAATTTAATTAGGCATTCTATAATAATTCTATAAATAATAATAAAAAAATAATATTTTTTTTTTGTACAGAAATTGTGTTTTCCCCAAATTTTTTTTTACCAAATTTTTTTTTTCCAAATTTTTTTTTTACATTTTTTTTTTTTACAAATTTTTTTTTTTCCACAAATTTTTTTTTTTCAACAAAATTTTTTTTTTCCACAAAATTTTTTTTTCAACAAAATTTTTTTTTTCAACATACATTTTTTTTTTCAGCAAACATTTTTTTTTCAACAAACATTTTTTTTTCAACAAAATATTTTTTTTTTCCACAAAAATTTTTTTTTTCAACAAAAATTTTTTTTTTCAACAAATTTTTTTTTTTCAACAAAAAATTTTTTTTCAGCAAAAATTTTTTTTCCACAAATTTTTTTTTTTCCAATTTTATTTTTTTCCGAAATTTTTTTTTACAAAATAGTTTTCTCAAAATATTTTTTACAAAATTTTTAAAATTAAGTAACAAATACTTTCGCAAGCAAATTAACGGGCGCCATAGGCGCATTACGACTTACTAGTAAAACATAATCGATTAAACTGATCAATACGAAAATAGTGCCTGTTGTGTAAGCTGATCCTTATAGACTGTGAGTTCCAGAAGGCAAATGTGTTTTTGCAATTTGCAAACTCTTGGCGTTTTTCAGTTGGTCACAGTTGTAATCACATACAGACAGGAGTTGCAATTTTAATAATAATACTAATGAAATGATCAATTGGGAGGAAGTGGAAGAAGATACAGATTGTGTAAAGCCCAAAAAAAGGACCAAAGATATCGCTCATGTCAATTTGTTTCCCAGTGTAATTTGTTGCCAGACAAAGAACGTCCAATGTCTTCCTATAGTTCTTAGTTAAGAACACAATTTTCCCTACAAATTCCCAAGAACGAATTCCAGAGCTCCAAAAAAAAAAAAAATATTGCTCATGTCTTTTGACAAATTTGCTTAATTTGTTGCTAGACAACGAATGCGTATAGAGCCAACAATCTTCCAACAGTTCTTCATTAAGAACACAATTTGACTGGTGTATGGACTGACAACGTACATCAAATGTTTCATCTATTTTATCATTTATAATCAGCAGCATATTCAAAATTCAACCAATTTATTCAGTTTTTTCCGTCTGCCCATTTGCTGCCAACTGTAAGGGAGTTTTTGTTTCTTTGTCGCTTCAGGGTTTTCAAAAGAAAAAAATAAATCGAAAGATTGTAAAATTTGAAAACCGAAAAAAAACGTTTCTGTAATTGCCACAAAGGAGACTTAGCATCCTCCGAGTAGTGCTCACAGGTCCCTTTACAAGAAGGGAAGATGGCACATACCAGGAGCGTTTCTCGCGAGAATTACTACAGAAGCAGCAATAACTCAGATTAGCAGCAATCAGTACAACATTTGCTATGCCACTGTCCAGGTCAAAAGGAAAGTGGATTTACCTAGCTTGAAAACAGGTTTCTTGATGGCCTCGAACCATTGCCTGTAAAATCATAAAAAAAAACTCCAACTTACTTTCAAAACCAACTCATCCCCCCTCCCCACTCTCCCACTATCTCCTTCATCTATGTCATTTCTTGCAAGGTTATCCCAAAGAGTCTAATGTTTGCCTCCGAGTGAACCCTTTACTTAACCTGACGCAGCGTATTAGAACTAAAAACTGATAAGAGCAAGAAGGTCGTACCGTGAACCTTCACGTGGGAAACTTGCCTTTGTTTAGACGATCACCAAGAAAGTAGGGGCTAGAAATCGTGCAAACTATCGCCCAATTGCTCTCGAAGGCTATGGCTGCCATGGTTAACTACCATCTGGTAACTTATCTACAGTCTAAGGGACTTCTGAATGATCAAAAGTAGAGCTTTCGTAGAAACTGTTCTACTGGAGACATGAACGATGGAATCTAGGCATTCACCCTCTTGGGGAAAGCAAAGTCGTGGCTCTGGATATTTCCAAGGCGTTCGTTAGGATCCGGCTTCGTCCAATCATTTCAAAACATGGCTTAAGTTGAAATTTGAACTTAATTATACCCTTGATACGGCTCAAAAGTGTAACACATAGAAATATCCACAGTAGACCCCAGGTGTCTTTGAACCAAATTCGATTCATGACTTTCTAAATCGTTTGAGCCATGTCTGTCTATCTGTCCTACTGGTAGGCACGATAACTTTCGAAAGAGTTAAACAATCACTCTGAAATTTGGCATGGCTTAATATTTTCCCAAAACTGCTTATGGGATTGCATATGGGCGATATGGCCACACCCCTTCGGGTATGGGAGGTATACAAATCGTCTATTTCGCCCACTTTAGAAATCGTGTAATAATATCAATATGACCAACGCGATCTTGCCCAAATTCTGTATTTAGTAAAGCTATGGCTAGAAAAAGTTTCGGACAAAAACTTGGAAGTCTGGCCACTCCCCTTCTGGAACCTCCCATACAAATCGTCTATTTCGCCCACTTTAGAAATCCTGTAATAATATCAATACGCCTAGTTCGATGTTGGCCAAATTCTGTATTTATTAAAGGTATAACTGGACAAAGATGCTGACAAAAACTTGAAGGTCTGGCAACTCCCCTTCTGGTACCTCCCATACAAATGTACCATCCCGCCCCATTAGAAATCGTGTAATATTATCAATATGACCAACGAAATCTTACCCAAATTTTGTATTTAGTAAACGTATAGTTAGACTAAGTTTTGGACAAAAACTTGGAAGTCTGGCAACTCCCCTTCTGCTACCTCCCATACAAATGTACCATCCCGCCCCATTAGAAATCGTGTAATTATATAAACTCGCTCAACGAATCTTTCCGAAATTGTATATTTAGTAAAGCTTTAACTATATACAATTTTCGAGAAAAAACTCGGCATTATATTCCGCCCTTTTTGTATAAACGCGCAATACAATATTTTTTTTCTATAACATGCGGTTGCTATTATGGAATATGGGACTTGCATGTTTTTACTGAGGGTGTGGTTTTTTTTAATATTAGTTGGTTTACCCTGCAACTTTTTCACTGGTTTTATTGAAATTATGTTTGTTAATATTTTGAAGTAAATATAGGTATGTATTTGTCGAGTCAAGTTAAACCTGGTTGGTTGGTTGGTTTATGTTCCAGAGTCTGCTCCAGAGTCTCAGGAGCGTCTAGTGACACCGTTTTGACGCTGAATCCGCCTGTTGTCATGTTAACTCATATCCAGTTCGTCAAGTTAAACTTTGTTTCAGCTAAACTTTTGAACTTAATTTAAGTAGTGTTTTTTTTTGTTATTGAAATTTACGAAAGCTGTTGATATCGTCAGCGAATACTTTTGCATTAACGTTTAGTTTCTTAAAATTTTAAACTAAATTTAAGTAAAGGGGTTTTCAAGGAAAATACATATGTGTAAAAGTGACAATTTGAACTAAAATCAAAGGGTGTTTGTTTATTTTCACTTAAAATTAAGTATGGATTATTAAACTTGTAAACTTAATTTAAGTAGATTTAGTATTTAAATTTTGCAATAGAACGTTATGTGTATTGTGTAGGGTTTTTAATTCGGGAAATTTGCCTGATTCCCGGAATTATTGGTTGGGATTCTCGGGAGTAAAATACTAGCAATTAACTAAACTATTTACGATTTAACTCAATTATTACAAGTGTGATTGTGGATTCTATACGATTTTTTTCTTCCTGAAGCATTCCTCAAATATTGGTTTTTTTGTGCAATGTAAATTCTCCACTATTTCAAATTAAAGTTGTATTCAAAATATTATTTATTTATTTATTATTAATTACAATACAAGGTAAATTTATATTCTAATTTTGGGTCCAAGGGTAAACCGAGTGACACAGACCATTTGGCTAGATTTTTGAAGCGACAGACCAAAGCCTCTGGTGGGAATCGAACCCTCAACCCACACGCTGATAGGCAAGCAGGCTACCAACTCGCATACCGGGGTGCTTTTAAAAATTGTAATTTTTAACATACTTGACTTATTTATATGATGAAGTTTTGGGTAAGAAAACAATATTTTTTTTTGTTAAAAATATTTATTAAATAAATTTAAATCTTTGGGACTCTTATCCCGGGTGTTGAAAAAAGTCGGGAAATTGAATATCCTAGTAATATGGCAACTACATGATTTCATATTATCCAACAAAATTTACATTTCGTACTTAATTTGTGTATTGAGTTCCATTTATGCACTATTTCCTAAGTATTTAAATACTTTCACATCGGAGCTAACACAAAGTGGATACAATTCCTCGTCGATATGAATTTTCAATTTGTCCTCGCTTGCTGTGGGTTAATCATGTCATTCACAAAACCATACAAACGCATGCATCAATGGAAAAAAGTATTATAATTAGCATTTGACATCAATAAGGCTAACTCTTGAATTATATAAGCTGGCACGACAGCCCTCAAACAGCCTCCCCCCCCCCACAAAACTCTTGCACACAGTATAAGCCAATGTTTCGATGCATTTTCTGGGTTTTGCTTTGTTTCCGATTTTGTTCCCCTATGGGTTTTTTTTTTGCAATTCTCATTATAGTAAAATTGACTTTCAATATGTTTTTAAATGGATTTTTAGTCTTGTTGATGTTGAATGTGTGAGTGTGTGTGTGTTGTATTGAAATACGTGCATATGTATGTGAGTTCGTTGCGAACAAACATAAGTAGTATGTGTGTCAAAATGTTTTAATTAATCCTTATCTGTTTCTCTGCTACTTTTGCTCTCTTAAATTGCACTCCTAATTGAAAGTTAAATATTTGTTGATTGCCTTTAAAATACACACATACATATACATGCATGAGTAGATACACATATAAATATTGCATGCATGTACACTTACAAATACACAAACACATTATCCTTTGCAGCACACACAGGGGGAGAGACACAGACTTGATAGTGTGTAGGCATGCATGCATGAATTCACATCAGGCAGAGGTCTCCCCACTCCCCTTGTCTTATTGGCTGATTGGTTGAGCACAAACACAGGACACAAGGACCATTTGCCATGAATTTAAAAGTACACATTTTTATAATCATCCTGATGAAAATGAACTTTTTATAAAGTACATATGTGTGTGTGTTGTTCCTGTGTGTATTTTGTGTAAGATATTCAAACGAATCAATATGTGCCCTGGCACTGGCACCAGAGTTATGTATATGTATATGTATGTATATGGTTCCTATCCATGTAAATATATTATGAATTCAAATATTTCTACTAGATACTGTTAATAAATGGCATAAATTGAAAATAGTTTATTTTGTGAATCACCACATACCGTTTGCTTGGCATGAGATAAGAACACAAATTTAGGATGTGGCATTAGAAAGTAAATATTTTAAAATTGCAAATCAGGTCACTTTCCTAATAGCATAAGATATTTCCACATAAGCTTCTTTTTCATTTGGGACATACGATATTTATGAGCTAAACTATTTCATGAGCATTAACATAATGAAGCTGGACTAAGCAGAGGCTAAAGTCAGACGCAACCGTAAATGTGCTACACTTCAACACTTGGATGGTCAGTATACTACTTGATGATGCAGTGGACAGAATACATTCTTCAGTGGCATTAGTTTTGACAATCAATCAATTTTATTAATTATTACAACATGACAAAATTTAAAGCGCACTCAAAGTCACTGTTTTGTCTGAGGTGGGCTCTTTAAAACTTTATTTGTTTGCTGTTAAACCTTACACTGGTAGAAGTTCTGATAAATATTTAACTGTGAAACCGTTAAAATACAGCTCAACCGATGAGTTTTATGACTATTTTCTGGTAAAACCTCCTAATTAATATTAATCATACGTAGGGGTGGATTTCCAAAATAAGTTTTAAATGCCAAACTGAGAAAGAACTTTGATTTTTAAAACTTAATGCTGGTTAGTTATCGCATATCCATTTCTCTATAAGCAATCTAGGTTTCATGTAGTGGATTTGAGTAGTAATCCTCATTCTACTGCTCTGATTTGTAATCTGGATTTCCGATATTCATCTGGATTTCCCACACCTTCTTCGCATATCTGCGGCGTTTTTCAAACCTCTTCTATTCATCTCGTATTCATATGAATTTCCGCTATTCCCATAATTTCTTCTCATTTCTGATGTTCACCCATACGTAGGATGAGTATTAATTATGCGCTTTTATGAGAAAGTCACTCACATATTTAGTAGTTGACCAATATTGTGACTTTTGAAAATGCCAGTGTCTATCATGACTTATGTAGTTATCGTTGAGAGTTTTCCATTATGATGACCCTACAATTGTAGTGAACTCCAGTAATAATCCCATACTGCTCTGATACTTAAACTTGATTTACTCTATTCCTTAAAGTGATTGAATTGGCTCTATTCCTTCTATTTTATTCCTTTCGGTTTTCAAAGTTCTTTTGTGTACTGGCTATTAGAAAAACAAGCGTGTGGAAACATAGTAGGCGAGTATTCTGACTCGCCATTTATTCACAAAAAGTCTTTCAGTTCCACTTTTACTCTAAAATACAGTTGATACTTGGCACTGGCAGCCGACTCCAACAGTTGTTGCTGATAGTTGGTAGTGACAGTTGTTTGCTGAATGTTGGCTCTGTCAGTACTAGTCGATTGTTAACGTTCAAACTTGACCGCTGACTGTGACAGTTGCTATTTGGCATTGACAGTTTATTGTTGACACCGACAGTTGATATTGGCTTCTGGCAGGTGACAGTTGACAGTTAAAGTTAATAGCTGACATTGACATTGACACTGGCAGTTGATAGTTGACACTGACAGTTGATAGTTGACACTAACAGTTGATAGTTGACACTGACAGTTGATAGTTGACACTGACAGTTGATAGTTGGCACTGACAGTTGATAGTTGACACTAACAGTTGATAGTCGACACTGACATTTGATAGTTGACACTGACAGTTGATAGTTGGCACTGACAGTGGATAGTTGACACTGGCAGTTGATAGTTCGCACTGACAGTGTATAGTTTACACTGACAGTTGATAGTTGACACTGACAGTTGATAGTTGACACTTACAGTTGATAGTTAGCACTGACAGTGGATAGTTGACACTGACAGTTGATAGTTGACACTGACTGTTGATAGTGGACACTGACAGTTGATAGTTGACACTGACAGTGGATAGTTTACACTGACAGTTGATAGTTGACACTGACAGTTGAAACTGACAGTTGATAGTCGTCACAGACAGTTGATAGTTGAAACTGACAGTTCAACTATCAAACTGACAGTTGGCACTGACAGTTGATAGTTGACACTGATAGGTGACAGTTGACACTGACAAGTGACGGTGATAGGTGGCAGTTGATACTTGAATCTGACATTGACAGTGACAATTTAGACAAATTGAAGTTATTGAGAAATTACACTCGCAGGCAAAACGGTCGTTTATCTTACAAAAAAAATGCATGTTCCTATAGAAAATTTCTCTGTTTCATAATGCCTGGGTACACATTTTTAATGTCGACCTATGAAATTTGTTTGCTCAAAACATGTGCAAGGAACAAATTTAAAATTTAAAAAAAAAATGTAAATATTCGTGTGTACGGATAACAATCTAGATATATCCTACCTGTTGTAGGCGATGAGAGATTGAGATCTCCTTTGTTTATATTCAGGCCAGGTTTTCCTTAAGATTCACGTTCCTCTTAATGGATCCCAGTGGTTCGGATGTATGTACTGTGTTAAGTCCAAGGGAGGCAGATCCCTTACTAGTTCATAAGCCCGTTCATACCTGTGGCCAGGTATCCATATCAAGGTTACCACAGACGAGAGACGCAGTCTCGCCAAGACCTCCTTACATTCCCAAAAACCCTCCCACAATTTTTTCCTAAAAGCCAACAATTTTTAGGATTCTCATTTTTTGATTTTTAATTTATAATAAAATTATAAATTATCGATAATAGGAAAAAACCCTCTCCGAAAACATTTTCTCTTTGGCGCTTACGTCTTTTCCAAAACTCTTCAGACCACACGGCGTATGATTGATGAAGCAGATTACGAAGCAACACATCCCTCATACGTTCGATGTACGACCATTAATTTACATGACATACATACATGCCAACAGACTTAATTTACTTCACAGAACTCAAGTTTACACTAAACTGGTTGCGAACTGACTTCTCCTACATTTATATGAAAAATTACCTCAATTTCCTGTCGAAATCTGTGTGCACTTCACCCGCGCTTTAGCAACAATGAAAAGCCCATTATTCCCTGTCTAAATTGTTCTCATTTCTTTGTGTCTTCCTTACCGAACTCTCGAAGTCTTATTATGGTGTGTGTGAAATCTCTTCAACATGAAGAGATATTTCTAGGGTTTTCCACTTTTTGTTTCTGTCGCCATTCATTCGTGTCGCTGTATTTTCCCAGACTGCATCTTCATTTTTGTCTAAGCGTTTTTTTTTTGTTGGTTCTTTGCCTTTTCTTTCGGCATTTCCCCGTCACAGAGTGTGTGCCGTAGTACATAAAGGCTCATCTATCTTAAGTTGTTGACAGAAAAAATTTGATAATCAAAGTTTTTCTCATAGTTTCGAGTGGAAGTGTGTAAGTGCGTGCGTGAGCTGCTCGAGCAGAGGAATTTATGCTGTCTGCCTTTTTGTCCTTTTTTGTTTTTGTTGGTTTTGGGAAAGTTAATGGAACTTAAGATGAAACTATTTGAGGAATAAGGGGCGGGCGGAGAATAACGGCCGAGCATAGCTGTCAGTTAAACGAAGGCTTAATATTGAAAGAAATAAATGAATGAATGAAAATTACATACGACAAAAAAAAAAAACGCCGGAGAATTGTTTCAGCGGAATGAGGCGCATTAGGAAGTCGGCAGATGGAAACTTAAGTTTTATCGTTACAATTTTGTTGTAAGCGATTGTGGCTTAATACACTGACAACTCCCACAACAAAGTTACGATGACGGCCACCGATATGCTTGTAGATGTCCTTGTAGTTATTGGAACTTTAGGGATAACTTAAGGATGAAACTTATAGACAAATGAAGGATTACATGGTGAGAAAGACTACAGTCAGTTAATGATAGAGAATGTTTTATCCCCCCATTTATCCGTGTAATCTGCAAATATTAATTGTTTTCTGATGTCTAAAGCATATTAAAATGTCGCAGAGGACGATAGGGGGAGTGAGAGAGAGAGAGAGTCCTAAGATGCCAAAGGACATTGTTCTAAGAATTTTGTCAAATGATTTTTCCAAAGCGTTTGAAGCACGGCTATTCCTCAATAAGTTGAAGCGAGGTATTTGCAGGTTTCAAAAGATTTGTATCGATTTGTGCGCATAGCTAGTTACAACGGGAAGTCACAAGAGTTTACTACAATGATCTGTCGCCAGGGTCATTCTCAAGAATATATTATTGGGGGTGGTTTGTGGGAGGTTTTTTTGCTTGCACGCTTTGCACGAATCGGTCTGTACGAATAGTTTATCGCAATAAAGATGTGGAAAGCGTTTGCTTTTGCCACAGGTTTTTTTTTTGCTGGACTACCGCAAAACGGTCTCTGCTAAGTTCGATCTGTTGCAAGAGTCATTCGGAGGGGTTTTCTGCAAGGGGTTGTCGCAAACGTTTTGTTGTCGCTTACGGCAGGGAGTTTTGAAGCCAAGTTCGTCCCCAATTCAATCAGTATTTTGCCGCTGCCACGACTCTTCGCCTTATGGATGATATCCGTAAAATCATTGCAAGGAGTTGCAAGGGGTTATCTGAGTAAATGTTTCCCAAATGTTGTTGGCTAGAAGTTTGTTAGCTATGACATTTTGTCGATACGTTTTTGCCACGAACGCTTTGTCGTTGTGATTTTTTCAAAAGTCTATTTCATAGAGTGCTGTTGGCCTTGATAGAGTTTGTCGCAAGGATTTGTCACAAGGAATTGTAAGGGTTCAATGCAATGCTTAGGTTATTTCCTTCTATCAGGAGGTCGCGTTGATATACCCTGAATTCGTCTCCCAAAATATATCCTAATGTTCCTGATACAGGTCACCTTTTCTCAGCGAACCCCTCGCCGAAATGAAGGAGAGGATGTTGTCAAACTTCTTTGCTCTTAAGTCTCAGCCTTTGCTCTTAAACCCTCACCTACCGTTTCCGAGCGAGTGAGTCCAGATCCCAAGAGGCCAGTGACCAGTGAGACCCCAATAAGATTTCTCATATGGAATATAGGCAGATTTGTCGCAGGAGTTGAATGTTGTGGGGATTTTATCGCCAGAGATTTTCTCTTGTGTTTTCCGAGAAAATGTTTTTTGCAACGCTTTTTGTTGTTTTTCATGATCACTGCAACAAACCTTTGGTTTTCACTAACTATGAGCGGTCTATGTAATTTATGTAGGTTTCTTTTGGTTCCCGAAAATACACCGTGTTACAATTCTCAGATTTTTCCCAATTTTCATTTGGGGTATTTTTCATAGAGCCATTGTCCTCCTTAAAGAAGGTATGACCGGAAATTAAAGAATCTGAATCAATGATCAACAAGTCGGCGTTATTTAACAATTAATTTATTTATTGCAAAATCAATTTGGTGACAACTTTATTTCCAGAAGTGCTTCTGTGTTCCCTGGCCCCTGGCCGTTCGTGCGATATAACGCCTTTGGATTCATTTTAATGGGACTATATTAAGTCATTGGTTAAATACCGATAAATCGGCAAACTCTTGAAGCATTGGAAGACAATATCCGCCATACGGCCAGATTTCTTAGAAAATTTAGTTCTAAAATTCCACTGATCGAATTGATCTGGTAACTCGTGGCCGCAGCGGACATATGCTGGAAATCATATTTAAAAAAAGGCCATATGAAAAAACATGCTTTTAAAAATACACCTGCCATTTAAACAATCTAGCCTCCACTCTGTCTGAATTTGTTGCAATTCCTTTGGTCTTTAAGTGAAAATCGCCCTAGAATCCACACCAATTAAGCTGGAGGGCAAATAGTTGGTTAGTGGGAATTCAATCGGTTGGCAGGCGCAAACTTTCCAATAAGAAAGTCTCAACAAAACTCTAAAAAAGTAGTATTTTTCTAATATTTAAGGATGGTTTCAAGAGATATCTTTGTTTGGACTTTTTCAGCGGGCGTAGCGGGATGTACTCCTGTAGTAATTGTGATGATGGAGAACAACATGTCACATAAATTCTTCAGATACCTCCAAAGGGAGTTAACCTCAGTCTCAAGTGACGCGTATGTACGTATTTATCTTTCAGTCTACCAATTATAACATTTTGAAAATGGCAAAAATCTGAAAATTGCTCGCCAATTACACTGCATGGTTTTCCTTTTAAAACTCTTTCTCTTGCTCCATTCTTATTTCCATTTCCGACGTTCATCTCTCTCTCTCTCTTCCACCTACCGCAGTCCCAATGTCAGTTCGCCTGACTGCATCTTACGACACAATGTCGCAAGTTATGCATCGTTTTGAGTATGATTGTCGGTCTGTCTGTCTCTGTGTTTTTTTTTTTTTCACAAATCGTTAACAATTTGAAAGCCATTAGTGGAAACATTTTCTGACGGCTGAAAATACTCGGTTCGCTCTATGGACGAATGCCGTAGCTATTTTGGGTTGTGTGGCAATGTTGAAAGCACATGCTTACAATAAATGCCAGAAAAATAACAGAAAAAAATGAGTTCCAGAAATTGTTCTCATAGTTTTTGTTTCAATAACAATGGTCGATTTTCCTTCGTTTTTTTTTGTTATTATTGCAGAAAATACATTTTTTTTCATGAAATTGTCAAAATTATAATGAACACACACACAGACACACAAGAAAGAAAAATGCATGGAAAAATGTTGAAGGAAAACAAAGTGCAATAAAAAGTTTAATAGTTGCAAAATGACAAAGAAGAAGGAAAGACGAAAGCTTCAGAAATTATTCAAAGAACATTAGCAGATACGATAAAGGTTAAGACGACAAAGTGAGGGGCTACATGGAGCTCATGTAGTGCAAGTCGGTCATAACTCGAAAATATCATCAGTTTTGTATGCACAAAGACTGGATGTTTGCAGTAAATGTGCCCTATCTTCAGGGGCGGAATTTCGGTTGGGCAAATGTTCTCCACCCAAAATGGGGAACACTTCAATATTTTTAAAATTGTTTGGGCATTCCGAAAAGTTCTGTTGGTCCAAAAAAATTTTTTTTTTCAAAATTGATATTTTTTAAAATAGTTGCTACAACCAAAATATATTTGGTACAAATAAAATTTGAGTGTCATAATAAAGATAATAAGAAATTATAACAGCTTTATAAATCTTCGTTAAGAAAAATGTGTGAAAATACAAAAACAATTAACAAAGGTTTACAAAGCTGTTATAATTTTTTTTTAATTAACACTCAGGGGGGGCATCCCCCTGCAATGCACTGATTTTTTCAAAAAAAAAAAAGTGGGAAGTCATTGATTACCCGTCGCTCTAGTGACTCCAATATTGGAGTAATTGATTTACCGTCGCAATATTAGACTCATTGATTGCCCGTCGCCTTAGTGACTAGAATATGAGAGTGATTTTTTCAAAAAAAAAAAAAAAAAAAAAGTGGGAAGTCATTGATTATCCGTCGCTCTAGTGACTCCAATATTGGAGTAATTGATTGACCGTCGCAATATTAGACTCATTGATTGCCCGTTGCCTTAGTGGCTACAATATGAGAGTGATTTTTTTAAAAAAAAAGTGGGAGTTCTTGATTGCCCGTCGCACTAGTGACCCCAATATTGCATTGCCCGTCGCTCTAGTGTTTGTTGATATTTGTAGGATATCAACTTGCTGGAAGATTATTTCACATGCGAACAGTACGGCTGAAGAACGAATTTTCTCTATAGTGCGTCGTCCGGTCAACCGGCCATTTGACAATGAACGGATGAGAGACCCTGGATAGCCGTGTATTCCGGCTAAATGTTCTAACTTCAGGGACCAGACGACGGATATCTGACGAACACATACCATTAAGATATCTATAGAATTGCGATACACAACCCACATTACGGCGATGCTGTAGGGAGACAATAGAGCTGGATACCCTACCATCCGCAATCATCATCACCGCTTTCCTCTATACACGGTCCAAAGGCAGCAAAGATGTCATTGGAGCCCCTGCCCATATATGGGAGTTGTATTCCAATTTTAGGCCGGATGAAGGTGGTGTAAATATTTACATGATCAGAGGGTGTGAAGTATTTCTTGCACCGCTTCTTCACTTGAATGCTTCTTTCGACACTTTGAATATATGGCTAGCCCAGCGAGCATCACCCTGTATCTTCATGCCCAGAACATCAAGAGTGTCTGATTCGTCGATATCCACACCACCCATAGATATTGACGACGGCGCTGGATCAGTGGAACGTTTGTGTGACAACAAACAGCACTGGGTCTTGTGTGCATTCAAATCTACTCTGTTCATTTGGCCCCACTCGCAAATCTTCGGCAAATCCCGGTTAAGTGAGTCATTCATCGTTCGCCTTTTGTCCTCTATCTCCGAGGGACTTGGCCGATGATCAAATGAGTACGAATGACAGAGGTTGCTGTCATCCGCAAAGGAGTAGATTGGGTTCACAGTCTGCACCAACAGGTCGTCAATGAAAATAAGAAATAGAGAAGGAGAGAGGACAGAGCCTTGTGGCACTCCTGCGGTCAGCCCATGCTCGTTGGATGAGACCCCTTCTGTAACAACTCGTATAGAGAGATCCCTGAGAAAACTCGAAATGAATCGAGAGAAGGTATTACCGACACCAAATGCAATAAGTTTTGATATGAGTGCTCCGTGCCAGAACGCCTTGGAAATATCCAGCGCCACGACCTTGCTTTCACCACAGCGGTGTATGGATCGACTTCATCGCTCCGACAGGAACGCCATCAGGTCTCCAGTAGATCGATTTCAACGGAAGCCATACTGTCGATCATTAAGAAGGCCGCTAGACTCTAAATACTTAACAAGATGGTGGTTAACCATGCTCTCCATGACCTTCGAGAGCGCAGAACATATTGCTATTGGGCGGTAATTCGCAGGATTAGTGGCCTCACCTTTTTTGGGGATCGGCTGAACATTGGCAACGTGAAGGGTAAATATCGGCACGGTACAACATGTTGAAGAGCACTTACATAGGACAAGTGATGAAATACCATCCGGGCCCGGAGTTTTATTTACGTTGAGAACCGCAAGACCCTTTTTAACACCACGTGTTCGAAAGCATATCTGGGACATCGAGCTATATACGTTTGCGATCACAGGAAGTGGTTTGCTGCTTTCTGGCAAAGATGAATTCTTTGCAAATATTTCAGCCAGGAGGTTAGCTTTGTCAACCGGGTAAGTGAATATCTGGTCACCGTTAACTAGGGTTGAAATAGAAGATGAAGAATTGTCGCTTACCCTTTTAACAAATGACCAAAAGCTCTTACTTTCCCTGGGAAAAGAGAGAACTTGAGCACGAAGACGCTGTTCGTGAAGAAGTTGTTCACGCCTAACTACTCTGGCACAGCTCAGCTCAGTATTGGCGTTTTTATTTAAACGCCAATTTCTGAACGCTTCCTCTTTGGATCTGACAGCTTCTTTGCATGACTGATTAAACCAACAATTCTTTGAAGGTTTAATTGAAGTAGTCTTCGAGGGAATAAACGTGTTGATTCCAAGAAGAAGAATTTTCCCAACCATTTCAGCAGCAGCATCGACATTGTTGTCTAGGAAACAGAATTTCCAATTAAATTGCTGATAGAAATTGATGAGCTCGGCCCAACGTGCCTTTTCGTATATATCACCTTTCGCATTGTCCGCTTCGTGACTGATTTGGAAGTGGATCGAAGATCGGAGAACGAAAAGGATGCCGAAATGGTGCAATGATCCGAGTTACCAAGAGGTGCAAGAATGTTAACCTCATACTTTTCAGGGTGGGAGGTTAAAAAAAGGTCAGGAATATTTTGCTGCTGCCCTTCAATACGCAGAATGTGTGTTGGTTCATTCACTAATTGCGCCAAGTCGTTGTCAGCGTACTGGCCCTCCGGAGATGTATGGCTCGAGTGGGAATGCCAAGAATTATTATGGACATTGAAATCCCCAGCAACTACAATTTAACTGTCCGGATAATCTTCAAATATTTTCGAAATGGAGTCAGAAGCCATTGAGGGTAAAATGTCTTGGTCATGAATGGGTTAAGGAAATTCCCACTTTGGACCACAATTTCTCGAAACGCTAAGCAATATTCAAATCAAATCAAAGTGTATGCCGATTCTGTTGTGTCAATGTCTTCTTGACGATTTTCACTTATCAGCTCAGCATTCCTTCAGAGTTTTGTAAACTATAGAAAATGTACTAAAATTGGAACTTTCCACCCTTTTTTTGGGGATTGTTTTGACTGAAATCCTACATTATGTTTAGTGTTTTTTTTTATTTCTAATAACAACCACTGTTTCTGTTTCCCACACAGCTTCTTGATGTATATTGGACACTGATAACATTCCTTGGGGATTTTCCTCAAATGCTGTGGTTAACTAGCCGGCATTACAAGCCGTTCGAAAAACTAAATATGCCTAACTAGCTAAATGGCCGAACAGGGCCCTAAAATGGTACAAACAAAATATTGAAATAATGCACAAAATGTGTACATTCATAAATAGACATTCCCACAACAACAGCCGAACGGAACAACAATTCGAAATATATGCCAGTATGAAAACAATTTTCCGAGAAAAACGCACAAATATTCGTTACGAAAAATTCTTAACAAATTTCATACTTCACACACACAGACACAGACATATACAATGTCCAAGAGCGAGGGAGAGAAATGACACAATAAATATTTTCTATGTTAAAAAAACATCACAGGATTGTGAAAAAATAACACACACACACACACAAAAATGAAACATGTAAACCCTGAAAATGTTGAAAAAAAGAAGAATAAACCAAAAATGAAAAAGCAACAACAGAAACTAAAAAATTGCAGTGGCACAGAAAAAAAACAACAACAAAAACGAAAAATGGGAAAATAAAACATATGAAAATTGTATATGAATATCTAACAATGAGCGTGTGTGTGTGTGTGTGTATGACTATGAATCTGTGAAAGTGGGTGTGTGAGTGTGTCTCTGTAAGGATGTGTGACTGCAATTGCTATAGTTGTAGAGAACTTGAGTGAGGCTTCCCTGTGTGTATGACTGTCTGAGTGAGTGAGTGCCTCTGGTGTGCGATTGTGTTCATATCTGTGTTTGTCTGTGTGATTGGTTACGAAAGGGATTATAGAATCAGATCTGTTTAACGAGTCCTTGGCAATAACAGCACACACAAAAAAAAAATATATTATATAAAAAATATATATATATATTGGACAGATGCACACATGTGATGGCACACTCAGAGAATGTGTGAGTGGGATGGGGCGGTATAATTGAGCAACAAGGAGCCATGGTAAATTTCCAACTATCACAAAGCGTGTGTCTGTGTGGTACGCGAATGTTTGTCTGACGTTTTTTTTGTGTGTACAGTCTTCACTGTGCTTAAAAGGCGTTTGTTTTTGGAGGCAATTATCCGATATTTAAATATAGGAAATATCTGAAAACGTAGTTTGAGAAAGGGAAATATGTTTCACTGGAAAAAAAAGATCCAAGTAACAAATATGGTATTCGTTACGGACCTTTTTCCGGTCGATCTTTAGTAAACATCTAAAGATAATCTCGTAGGCAATAAATGGTTCAGCATTGATTGTCGAAAATTGTTAAAAAGCTATGGGAAATTATCCGTTAGGCGGTGCCATTTTCATACATAACTGAAACATGAACTGAATATGAAACGGCTGTCTGATAGTTTTACTCATTTATTTTTCAATCCTATGAAAATATTTCTAGGACTAAAAAATAGTTACAGCAATGGCTCATTAAGCATTGTGGCTTTCGTTTGAATTTTTTTATAAAAATCAATCGTTCAGTTGGAATGTAAATCTTTAGAAATGGCTTTGGTCGACTTTTTGTTTCGAGTAATCGATGGTCATTACATTTGTAACATCTGGGTGTATAGATTAAATTACACTGTGAGTAATTGTTTAAGTCCAAAGGCATGCGCTTTTTTATGATTTGGGGTCTCGGTGTCCTCTCTCCTTCTCTATTTCTTATTCTCATTGACGACCTGTTGGGGCAGACTGTGAACCCAATCTACTCCTTTGCGGATGATAGCAACCTCTGTCATTCGTTCTCATTTGAACATCGACCAAGTCCCTCGGAGGTAGAGGACAGAAGGCGAACGATGAATAACTCTCTTAACCGCGATTTGGCGACGATTTGCGAGTGGGGACAAATGAACAGAGTAGATTTTAATGCACAAAAGACCCAGTGCTGTTTGTTGTCACACAAACGTTCCACTGATCCAGCACCGTCGTCAATATCTATGGGTGGTGTGGATATCTACGAATCAGATACTCTTGATGTTCTGTGCCTGAAAATACAGGGTGATGCTCGCTGGGCTAGCCATATATTCGAAGTGTCGAAAGAAGCATTCAAGTGTTTAGGCTTTTTAAAGCGGTGCAAGAAATACTTCACCCCATCTGACCTCGTAAATATTTACACCTACGTCCGACCTAAAATGGAATACAACTCCCATATATGGACAGGGGCTCCAAAAACATCTTTGCAGCTTCTGGACCGTGTACAGAGGAGAGCGATGGTGACGATAGGGGATGGTAGGGTATCCAACTCTATTGTCTCCCTACAGCATCGCCGGCAACGGTATCTGTTCGTCAGATATCCGTCGTCTGGTCCCTAAAGCTAGAACATTTAGCCGGAATACACGGCTATCCTGGGTCTCTCATCCGGTCATTGTCAAATTGCCGGTTGACCGGACGACGCACTATAGAGAAAATTCGTTCTTCAGCAGTACTGTTCGCATGTGAAATAATCTTCCAGCAAGTGTTTTTCCTGCCTGCTATGACATTGCCAAATTCAAGGCCAACGTCAACAAACACTAGTCCCTCTTTCCTCGCTCCAATAACCTTCCTTCCTATCGCTAAAACAGTGCATTGCATTTATAGGGGACATCCCCTGAGTGTAAAAAAAAAAACTTTCTGGAACATATCGTCTATGTAGAACAAAAACTCATCATCTACTCATCATCATAGTTTTGAGTTATAAGGTGTTTTATATAAAAGTTATCATTAAAAATCCAATATTTCGATAAAAAATATTTTGAATACCACAATTTGTTAATTATTAAATACAACATTTTATCCACCAAAAATTTCTGCATAAGTTGTATACTGTTATATCGACAAAAACCTTAGGTAGATAATGATGTTTTCTTCACAAATTTTATCGCGAACCTGCAGTTAGTGAGTTATGAAAAAAAAATCTTAGTAAATAAAATAGATATGCGCATTTCGGTAAGCGCAAAAAATAAACAATGGAAAATTATGAAATCGCAAAAGTGTAGTTGATGACTTTTTCTTCTACATAGACGATATGATCTTTCTCGGAATGATTCTTAAAAGTGTATCAATTCACATTTGCTTTCTAGAAAAGCATTAGTCAATTTTTGAAGCGTATGAGTAATATTTATTTGAAATTGTGAATATATCAAATCAAAAAAAATTTATCTTCAATTCTCTCTGGGGCAAATTCTTGTCATAATGAATAAATATTGGGAACATCAAAGTCAAAATCGCCAAAAACTAATTTAAAAAAATCGATTTTACTTAAAAATGTTTCCCTTGTCCAGGTCCATAGGTTGCAAACCGTTCCAAATTCAAGGTAACGATCACCTACAAAAATGTACCTAAGATTTAAATAAACAACTTTCTAGAACATATGATCTTCCTCGGAATGATTCTTAAAAGTGTACCAATTCACATTTGCTTTTTAGAATAGCATTAGCCAATTTCTGGAGCGTATGAGTAATATAAATTTGAAAGACTAGTACTCATATTTAAAGGTGGATAATTAAATTGAATTCATGTATTTTTTTAAGTAGCTCGAGCCATATAAAATCTAATTGGAATTTTATTAGCTGTCATTTTTGTTCTTTATAACAACTTCAGAGAGTAAATCAAAATTCCAAACGGTTTGCAAAATATGAGCCTGAGAAAATTAACACTTTTTTGGAAAAAATGACTCCGAGGCCCTAAATCTTTGGGCGCCTATAACAAAGGTGCATGACTATCTCTATTATTTTGTATGCAGTTTAATGAATTTCTCTTAAGATGTGTTCGTATCACGTAAATGTGTTTCACATAAGCGATTTTTCAATAAAGCGGATTTTCGTTTAAGCGAAGTACAGTGCATGGAAAATCATTTTTAATTTATTTTCAATTAAGCGATTTTTCATTATCGTTACATTAATACATTATATATATCGTTTGTTATTATTAAGGGGGTGACACCAGTAGCAATAATTTTCAAATCTCACAGTGCCAATCTCACAGTATTTGGGCGGTGCCACTTCACTTTGTCCAATTATCCCCTTATATAGCCAGGATTGGTACACCAATTAGCAGTAACTTCCAGTTAAAAAAATACCCTATATTCTCCACCGAAGATACTTCATTGGAAACAGTATAGAAAAATCAACCGATCCTTTTCAATTATCGTTCTGTCGAAAGTTGACTTGATTTTATACTTGGCTACCACAAACTATTCTTCAATATTTTTTCACTTCAGCGCATTCCAGTTAACCAGAGGCCACTGTTTTTCCACATGCATGTGTGTCTGCGTGCGTGTGCGTGTATGAAACCTTGGTCGTGCGACTGTGACTGTTTCTGTTTCTGAGTGTAAGGATATGTGAGTGTAACGAGTTTAAAGTGGTTTTATTGGATATGCTTACTTACTGTTTAATATCAATGTTCACGTACGCACAGCCATACATACGTACGTATACATAAGCGTGTATGCGTGTATATGTGATTTGTCTGCCTGCAGTTGTAAGTGTATCTGTCATACATACATATATATATCATATAACAACTTTAAAACAATTTGCAAAGATTTATATTTGCTTAAAACTCGAACAAAAAAAAAAAAACTACTTCAGCTGAAACAAAAAAAGGAGTCATTGAGTTCGGCTGAGTCGAATCTTTTAATACTCTACACCGGTGTAGGATTCTCTTAACCCTTTCAGTGGCTTTGTCAAATATATTCGACACTTCATATTATGTTTAGCACGTAAAAAAAATTAATTGTCACGGAAAGGGTTAATACTAATTAAGACTACTTCCTGCCTAATCTGGTTCCTCTGAAGAGAAAAAAAAAGGTTTTAGTCTTTTATATCTCTATGATGATGCAATTTGTCTAGAACTTCGACAAAAGCCCAATACAAGAACAGATGGTCTTCGGGCGCAGGCTTTGTCTAAACAGGCACCAATATAGTCAAGTTTCACGAGGAATTGTGACAAATTCGTTATAACAATTGCGACTGAATATTTAAAAATCAACCGCAATAGGCTTTTTGATCATCTGGACCTCAAATCGAGACCTTGTAAGGTGGCTATACTGAAACCGGCATGGATGTTAGCCCATAGGATTCATCCTTAGTCTGTTAAAAAAAAGTTTCGTTGATAAGATTTCATATTGGCTTCCCTTGTGGTGTTGCAAACACGAGTTCTACGTTATAATACCCAGTGAGGTGTAGGGCATTCGCCGTAGTGTGTAATTAGTAATTTCTAGTATTTTTTTTAAATCATTATGTCCTGTTCTCTCTATTGATTTGAGGTAAGTATGACTTGTCTGAAAGAAACTTCTGAAAATTAAAATTGTTTTTAGCCACACAAAAGTGCCAACCCCACGTATGATTAATATTAATATGAATTTCATATGGAGTCGTATTAGTATGCGGACGAATGATTAATATTAATTGGAATTTCATATATATGACTCATACGCCCGCTGGTCATTGTAAATTTCCACAGAATAATGGGAATAAGTGCAATTTGGCAACATAACTCAGAGTTTGTTCAAATTTATACCAAGGTTTGAAGTTTAACCCTGAGTTTTTTTTTGAATCCTTTAGGTTTATTTAAATTTTGACAGCAAATATAGTTATAAGGATAATATCTAAGATGTTAGGAATACATGGGACATATGATCCCAGTAGGGGCAAAAGGGTTTAGTTATGTTTTAAGTTTTTCGCCTCAGAATACGAACTTCAACCGCTGGCATAAATTTGAACAAAATTTGAGCTATGTTGCCTAACTGCAGTTGAGCCGACAAATGATTTGAGAAGATTTTTCCAAATCCGATTGAATTTTATTTATGTAAATCGATTTTGAGTCTTTAATTGCTTTTGTCATTATTCACAAGTAGTTAATGGACATTTACAATGAATGGGTGTTATGATTCATCTGCTCGCATACACATGCACTCAAGCTTGATTTTTTTTCGAACTTCATAAGAGTTTTTTTGTTTGAGAAAAAAAAACGAAAAAAAATCCTTGGCATTTATGTGCAGTTTTATTTTGCAGCACGGTTCGTTATGATAAACTGTGATACTCTTACCATTCATTACTTCTTTTCTTTGTTTCTGCTATGATAAAGTAGCTGGTTATCTTGTTATTAGTAACAAGACGGTGGTATGATCAGGTTGGATACAATATTACATATCTGTTTTAAATGAAGACTGACGACGCAATGTCACAAAGCCGTCCATCAATTGTCAGGTTAGATGCAATGTGCAAAGCCAAATACTTAGTCAGAGTTAACGGAAGGAATTTTATGGTTTCTTCCTCTTCTTGTCGTATTGAGAGTAGAGTTAACCACTGATGTCAGTGAGCTATAACGTATTCTTAAGGTAGAGTGACATGAGGCATGTTTGATACATGCGTCTCCTTTGTGTTTTGAGTTGGAAAGGACAACTTTCGAATATCGTAAGATACTTTCTTGCCAGAGGATTGCTTTGTTGCCCCGCTTACAAGTGCTGTCGACATTTTATCCGGAGGCTTTGCAACTGTTGTTAGGGAATGCTGTATAATCGTTGGGTAAAAGACAATCAAGAGGGCAGAATAATACAAATATTTGCTATGAGTCACAAAATGATATCCATCGATAAATTGTCTTTGCCAGCATTCTGTCAAAGATAATCGAGAGCAGTCAGAAGCGAGTTTTTCCAATAGAGGAAAACTCCGATTTTCTATGAAAGAATTAGTGTGATGTAGAGTTTGCAATTATTTCGATTACGATACAAGATTACTTTGAAAATTAATTGTATTGAGTATATAATTCTCGATTAAATAATTTGTAATACATAATTGATTACAATTACACATAGTTTGAAAATAATCAAGGTTACTTCAAAGTACTATGAAATAATCAAAAAGAATTACTGCCCACGCGATTGCCACGAATCATGCCTGATCACACGTTACAAGACATGATCGTTACGAGGTTAACATTTTTGCACCTCTTGGTAACCCAAATCATTGCACAATTTCCGCATCCTTTTCTTTCTCTGAGATTCGAGCTTCTTCTAATAAAAATGCCACCACTGAGCAGATACTTAAGCAGGCTAGATCCAATTATGCCAAAGTACTTAGGCGCGAAAAACTTCTCCACAGCGCCGTCGTGCTAAAGTTCTTTCTTCATCCAGGGGAAGTAAGAGCTTCTGGTCATTAGGGACAATTCTGCGTCCTCTATTTAAACTCTTTGTTAACAATGAGGAGATACTCACTTATCCGGTTAATAATACTAACCGCCTGGCTGAAATATTTACAAAGAATTCATTGTTGAATTTGTTGCGGATAAAATTGTGCATCACCTTTTTTTTTTAATGACAGTAATCAGGATTACTTCCTATTACTATAAATAATCAAAAAAAAAATCAAAAGTAATCTCGAAAAGTTGTTGGATTATTTTCTGATTACTTTTGATTCTTTTTGATTATTTATAGTAATCGGTAGTAATCCTAATTCCGTTTAGACTATTTGTAATTGTAATCTCGAACAACTGAATATAAAAGTAATTTAATCATTACTGCACATCTACAAAAAATGTAATTTAATTAGTAATCATTACACCGTGTTACAAAAAATAGATTTTTTTCTGTCCTATGAACCAAATGCACATATTCGGAAAGAGGGGAACAAATAAAAATACACGTGTATCGGCGATTTTATGTACACGTCAGATTTTTTTTTTTATGTTTGAAGTATAAGGCTCGTAGTGGCCTGTGTGAAAGCCTTTGGACCGATTTTTTACCCTTTTTCAGTGATCCAATCGAGCTGATTTTTTGCAGGCAGACTCGTGGAAATATCTGTATCACGCAAATTTTTTAAAAAATAGTTTTTTTTATCAATTCTATGGTTTTTCTAAAAAAAATTTTTTTTAAATGGTTATCGATTTTTTTAAAGTTTCACTTCAAAAAACCTTTTTTTCTTTCGTAACGTAGTTAAGTAGTTTACATTTTTTTTCAAAAATAATAAAAATTGGGGAAAATCTGAGAATTGATAAAAATCGCTCTAAGCTGTGAGATAGACATGTCCATTAGGGTGGAGTGAAATTCAAAAAAAAAAGTTAACCTCGGAAAGAGATGTAGTCTGGGGTCCTAATGAGGGGAAAAATAAAGAAAAAAAATTTAAAAGATTTTTAGGGTTCGCGCCACTCCCTCGAAATTCGGAAATTATCGCTATTTTGGCGTTGATTTTAGAAAAATCCTAAAAAGTTTTATTTCAATAAATATTTGCAATAGCGTAAACAATGAAATAAGGGCATGAACAAATTTAAAAAAAATTTTCTCATTGTTCAAAAATTTCAAAAACTAAAATAAGTCAAATCGTCCCTTCTTCAGAAAATTGACTGAACAATGAAATCGCCACCAAAGCTACAAATATTAGTCGATTATCCTCATATTTGCCTCAAATACTTTTGTTTGGGCACTGAACAAGCTCAAAAGCTTTTAAATTTCGAATAAGTTTAGTCGTTAATTTTTAGGATTTTTCTAAATCAACGCCAAAATAGCGATAATTTCCAAATTTCGCGGGAGTGGCGCGACCCCTAAATTTTTTTTAAAATTTTTTTCTTTATTTTTCCCTTCATTAGGACCCCAGACTACATCTCTTTCCGAGGTTAACTTTTTTAAATTACAAAAAAAGCATGTTTTCACTCCACCCTAATGTCCATGTACAGAATGGTGATAAGACCGTAACAACCATGCATTGTCTACGCATGGGTGTTACGGTCTTATCACCATTCTGGTCATGAACATATCTATCTGTCTGAATTAATGTTATCGCCCAACCGAATTCTGGTGACCATTATTGGGTTTTATGGAAAGCTAACTGCTACACTACATTGCCTGGTGGTGACTCGGCTGTGATTTGGAGGAAACTGGTGTCGCAACCGGATGCTATGACCCATAGATCATACCAGAGGTATTAGACCAAGAACCCTTGACAATAACGAAGTGATGCCCATAAAGCATGTTTCTAGCGACTACCGGTGGTATTGACTTAGTCCTCTGCCTAGGGAAAGTTATAGGTGAAATGGCAACGATCATCGTATTGTTGTCCACCCTCTAGCTAAAGCTATCACAATTACAATCGTATTTAACACAAAGACTGGTTCGTACTTTCCCCCCTTAACATTCCATAAAGCAACTGACGGTGAACTTCTCTCGAATCAGTCTGCATACTCACCAGGACCAGGACCTACTGTCTAAAGCCGGCTGCGAAGATATAATTTCAAATAGCTAAGAGATTACTCTCTTACTCGTAAAGTCCCCAGCATTTAACAAAGTCGAAGCAGCCGCTGAAAAATGTTTTCATGTTCTTACCAGGTTGCGAACCTGGCTCGACAGTGTGGTAGTCGCACACACACAATCATAGCATGGCCGTCCAGGCTTTGTACAATAGCTTTTGAAATGAATGACCAAATTTTCACGGATATTTTGCCCCCCATACTTTATAATGTACTTTTGGTCCCACTTTTGGTAATCATTGGATTTATTTATTTTTCTTCACAGAATCTTATTTGAATTTTGTGCTCAGACATGTTTGGTGTTGATCAGTGCATTTTATAGCGCAGGAATCTCTTAAACCCTACTTATTACACTCACCTCGTATCCATAACTACCGACTACTGTCCTGTCCGCTGTATGTGAAAACTTTTTCGATAACTTTCCGTCTTTTTGTCGAGAGCAACCATTTTTTTCTGTTTGTCTTTTTTTTTGCTTGGTTTTGTTTTTCCTGCTGCCCGTTGGTTGTTGTCGATAGTTTGTTTCATCTCTTCTACCCCATGAATAGCTGTCCTTTGTTGTTGTTGCTGTTTTTATCATGTTGTTTGGTTTGGTTGCGTCGTTGCTGTTGCTGTTGTGAGCTGAGTTATTTATAAAGTATTTAAACGTTGCAATTTAGACAATTGTTGCTTTTTCGGAAGATTTTGTTTTTCATCCCGAAAAACAAAAACAACAAAAAACCGAAAATCCAATTCTTTAGTTTTGTTGTTGTTTCGTTTTGTCTGTAAATGTTTACTTTTAACTTTAACTTTAGTTTCCCATTACTGTGTTTACTTTTGCTCTCTATCTCTATACCGGTCCCTGCCACCCGGTTCGCTCTATTCTTCGCTGGGCGCTTCATTTCCATTGTAGTTGTTGGCTCTGGCTCTGGTCCGGTTGTTGGAGCTCTGCTTCTGTTTATCATCACTTTGCCAGTTGCCCACCGCTGGGCCATATGGTGGAGGTGGTGGTGTTGCTGGTGTTGTTGTTGTTATATTCTCCGGGCATGCATTTCGAAAATTGGCCAAAAAATTTTCTATAATCCCAACTACACAATATGCGTTTTTGGCATATTAATTTAAGCCAAACATTTGGTCTGACTAGTGTGTCGGCCTGTTCCACCCCCTGGGTGGTCCAAATAAAATTTCACATTTCTTGTTGCTGGTTTTTATGAATTTAGTTCAGCAAATGCAAATATGTTTCCGTTTATTTTCCGGTTTGTTTTCTCTACCACTGTTAGTTTGTTCCAAAGGATGCTCCCCTGGGGGGTTGTGGGAGGTGTTGTTGTTGTGTTTTCTTTTCTCTTCAAGTTTCGGTTGTTGTTGTCGTCTATTCAGCTTGTGGTAAGTTTTCCGATTGCGGTGCACCGTCTGCTTTGGCACGCAAAAGCTGCCCGTGAGGCAACAGCTGGACGGTCATTGGAATAGACCAACAGCATTATGTCCTTTAAGGTATAACACCTGGGAAATATGCACCACAGATGTGCGGCCAGGGGAATATGGAAAAAGTTACGGAATTAAGATTTTTGTTGACAGAACAATTACGGCACGTAAGACGAGTGAAAATGGTAATGTCGTTCTCAGTGCAACGCAGGTGGTTAGATTGATTCTAATAAGAAAAAATCATCAGAATTAAATGCTAAACTGAATCGATACATGATAATCCTTCTATACATAATTCTGTATGTGAAAATTATTAATGGATGGTTTACAATTTGAATTTTGTTTAAACAATCGTTTAGCTATTGATGGTAAGTCATCAGTGTGTCTTTTGGGGAATCTTTTTCATTGGAATCTATTGTGACTTCAGTCAGTAAAGTGACTCCAATATTGGATTGCCCGTCGCTCTAGTGACTCCAATATTGGATTGCCCGTCGCTCTAGTGACTCCAATATTGGATTGCTCATCGCTTTAGTGACTTAAATTTCACTGCAGCTCTTCAAGAATGCTTGACATAACCCAATTGTATGTTATTCTGAGTGTCCGTGAAAATATCAAAAACTTAAGAAAAAATCCCAAGCAGCCCGGTAGGCGAGTTGATAGTGTGCTTGCTTATCAGCGTGGGGGTTGTGGGTTTGATTCCCAACAGAGGCTTTGGTCTGTCGCTGCAAAAATCTAGCCATATGGTCTGTGTCACCCTGTGAGTTTTAACTCCTACATTTTGTTTTTTTTTTTCAAGTTGTAATCCCAAGCCCACAAAGCCCACAAAGCATGCAAAACTTCATTACAATATGTTAATCAATAAATCTTTCAAAATTCAATGAAAAATAAAACAAAATGTAGGAATTAAAACTCACGATCCCCAGAATTCCCAAAATGGACGGGAAAAATTCACAAAATTTGGATTTTTCTGGATAGGAGCACAGGCTCAGTGTAATATGGTTAAAAAGACATAGACACAACAAAATAGGGACATACTTTGGAAAGTTGCGCTTTGCAAACCGAAAAATTGTGGCCACATAACTTCCCTTGACTGTCAATCAGCCATAGAATAACGCTTTGGCTTAGAAAATTTGTTTTTTTTTGCTTAATCCATCAACGGTCCTCTAATGTCCGAACTGAAGACAAGGAAACTGTTAAAAGTTTTATTCAGCCAGGAAGTTTTTTTTTTTTTTCAATAAGAGTTTTTTTTTGTTTGTTTATAAACTGTTTAACTTCCCTAACTGCGGAAGTATTTTGCATTTCCTTCGATTTAAAGCAAAATATCCGTTTTCTGAGAATTGTTTGCATTCCGTCAAATGTTGTCATTTCTTTTAGATCACATTCAAAGAATAATGGCTGAACATTTATGTTCCCATTTTATCAAAAAAAAAAACAACAACAAAAATAATAATTTATGCTTATTGTGTTATTTCCTTGTTGTTTCTGTTTCTGTACTTTTTGTTTAATGTGTATTCCAAAAATGAAATGTGAAACAAGAAGAAAATACAACACAAAAAAAAAATTGCTCAAAAATGTTTGGAAAAGAAAGAGAAGCACATATTTCTGTTCAAATTCCGTGTACGTGCGTTGGCAATAAAAATGCGTTTGCTGTCATTTATAATTTGCAAAATAAATCTTTATAAATGTTTGAGGCACAGGGACACCAGCATAGTGAGCACCATAACAGTTATAGGAATGACTATAACTACGCACATACTAGTAATAGTAGAACTGCTGGGGTACAGTGGTTCGGAGAAGGATGTGCGAAATCGCAACGGATCCATTAGAGAGTAACAAAGACCTCACAATGTAGGTGCAACCAAATTTGAGTACAAATAGCAATGACACAAACGCATTGAGTTAAAGGTTCTATGTTAAATAGTTAACAGAGATCACGGATTAATTTTTATTTGAATTGAAGCATTTTGGAAATCCCTCGAAATGAAATATAATGGCTTCCAATGGTAACTACTTTTATCTGTTAACTAGTTTAGGTTATGCATGATGTAAGATTGTCCTGTCAAGGCTCCATCATATAGACTCCATTCTTGTCTAGTATACGTCCTTGGCCATAGAGACTTGACCTACTGTATTATACGTATTATACGCAGTTCCAGTTTAACATAAGCGAGAATGACATCGCCAACTTTCAAAGACGCCACTACATAATGCTAACACAGGTCAGGAGTTTACAGGAATATGTTAAACTAGTAAAAAAATTTTGTAAAAAAAAAAAAAAATTTTTTGAAAAAAAAAATTTGGAAAAAAAAAATTGGAAAAAAAAATTTTGGTAAAAAAAAAATTTTAGGAAAACACAATTTCTGTACAAAAAAAAAATATTATTTTTATACCCTCACCCTACGGGTAGGAGGGTATATATCATTTGATACGACCCAAAAGTGTAACACCTAGAAATATTCACATTAGACCCCAGGTGTCTTTGAACCAAATTCGATTCATGACTTTCTAAATCGTTTGAGCCATGTCCGTCGGTCCGTCTGTCCGTCCGTCTGTCCGTCTGTCTGTCCTGCTGGTACGCACGATAACTTTCGAAAGAGTTAAACAATCGCTCTGAAATTTGGCATGGGTTAATATTTTCCCAAAACTGCTTATGGGATTGCATATGGGCTATATGGCCACACCCCTTCGGGTACCTCCAATACAAATCTGCTATTTCGCCCACTTTAGTAATCGTGTAATAATATCAATATGCCCACTCCGATCTTGGCAAAAATCCGTATTTAGTAAAAGTATAACTGAACAAAGTTTCTGACAAAAACTTGGAAGTCTGGCAACTCCCCTTCTGGTACCTCCCATACAAATGTACCATCCCGCCTACCTTAGAAATCGTCTAATAATATCAATATGCCCAACGCGATCTTGCCCAAATTCTGTATTTAGTAAATCCATAGCTAGACAAAGTTTTGGACAAAAACTTGGAAGTCTGGCAACTCCCCTTCTGGTACCTCCCATACAAATGTACCATCCCGCCCCTGATAAACCGTCTAATACTATCAGTATGACCAACGCTATCTTGCCCACATTTTGTATTTAGTACAGTTATAGCTAGACAAAGTTTTGGACAAAAACTTGGAAGTCTGGCAACTCCCCTTCTGGTACCTCCCATACAAATGTACTATCCCGCCCCTGATAAACCATCTAATACTATCAGTATGACCAACGCTATCATGCCCACATTTTGTATTTAGTAAAGTTATAGCTAGACAAAATTTTGGCCAAAAACTTGGAAGTCTGGCAACTCCCCTTCTGGTACCTCCCATACAAATGTACCATCCAATATTTATACCCTCACCCTACGGGTAGGAGGGTATATATCATTTGATACGACCCAAAAGTGTAACACCTAGAAATATTCACATTAGAACCCAAGTCTCTTTGAACCAAATTCGATTCATGACTTTCTAAATCGTTTGAGCCATGTCCGTCTGTCCGTCCGTCTGTCCGTCCGTCTGTCCGTCTGTCTGTCCTGCTGGTACGCACGATAACTTTCGAAGGAGTTAAGCACTCACTCTGAAATTTGGCATGGCTTAATATTTTCCCAAAACTACTTATGGGATTGCATATGGGCTATATGGCCACACCCCTTCGGGTACCTCCCATACAAATCGTCTATTTCGCCCACTTTAGAAATCCTGTAATAATATCAATATGACCCCCGGGATCTTGCCCAAATTTTGTATTTAGTAAAACTATAGCAAGACGAAGTTTTATACAAAAACTTGGAAGTCTGGCAACTCCCCATCTGGTACCTCCCATACAAATGTACCATCCCGCCCATTAAAAATCGTGTACTAATACCAATATGCCCAACGCGATTTTGCCCAAATTTTGTATTTAGTAAAAATATAGCAAGACAACGCTTTGAATAAAAACTTGGAATTCTGGCAACTCCCCTTCTGGTACCTCCCATACAAATGTACCATCCCGCCTACCTTAGAAATCGTCTAATAATATCAATATGCCCAACGCGATCTTGCCCAAATTCTGTAATTAGTAAATATATGGATGGAAAAAAATTTGGAAAAAAAACTTGGAAGTCTGGCAACTCCCCATCTGGTACCTCCCATACAAATGTACCATCCAATATTTTTTTCTATAGCATTTCTATAGTATTTTAGGTTGCTATTATGACATTCCATGAGATGTTACATCAAATGATGGTAGCCACGGTCACATTTGACTTTCCGATACTTATGAGTATGACACTTGTAAGTTTACAAGTATATATAAGTCGGTTTACCCGACTGCAACTTTTTCACTGGTTTTATTATTATTATTTATAGAAAATTATAGAATGCCTATTTAAATCCTACGTACTGCGTGACAGAGTCAGTGAATCAGTGAATCAGTGTCGAGGGTAAATATATATTAAGAAGATAGTTAACAGAGATCAAGTATTGATTATCTGTAAGTTAAAGGCTTTTCTATTGGCCGAGATTTCGGTGGAATAAAATACGATTTTTTCTAATAAAATTGTTTACAAACACTGTACGTTGCAACAACAACCATGCTCATACTGCAACAACAACGACAACTATGTATTGTGTATGTTTTATTATAGGTCCCGTTTGTTTGGGAGAAGACATTCATAGTCTCACACATACCAATAAACAGATCCTGGAGTCGCACGAACAAAGTGAATACGTCTGGTAAACATTGATGTTGATACAACACTGCTCGTATAAGTAATTTTTAATTAATGCCTTTTCTACGATTACAACTCCCCCTGCCCGCCACCATCACCTCTACCCACAGTTTTCCGAAAATAAAACACAAGAATTGAAAAGAAACAATGCTAGTGTAAGTACTCGTATCCAGTAGCAATAACAACCGCAAAAGCTCCTGCCACTTACTTTTTTTTTGTAAGCTTTTGGAACATTATTATGCGAGGGCATCAGGTGAAATTTTCAGCAAATTGTGAAATAGTAAACTAGTAAAATAGTAAAATAGTAAAATAGTAAAATAGTAAAATAGTAAAATAGTAAAATAGTAAAATAGTAAAATAGTAAAATAGTAAAATAGTAAAATAGTAAAATAGTAAAATAGTAAAATAGTAAAATAGTAAAATAGTAAAATAGTAAAATAGTAAAATAGTAAAATAGTAAAATAGTAAAATAGTAAAATAGTAAAATAGTAAAATAGTAAAATAGTAAAATAGTAAAATAGTAAAATAGTAAAATAGTAAAATAGTAAAATAGTAAAATAGTAAAATAGTAAAATAGTAAAATAGTAAAATAGTAAAATAGTAAAATAGTTAAATAGTAAAATAGTAAAATAGTAAAATAGTAAAATAGTAAAATAGTAAAATAGTAAAATAGTAAAATAGTAAAATAGTAAAATAGTAAAATAGTAAAATAGTAAAATAGTAAAATAGTAAAATAGTAAAATAGTAAAATAGTAAAATAGTAAAATAGTAAAATAGTAAAATAGTAAAATAGTAAAATAGTAAAATAGTAAAATAGTAAAATAGTAAAATAGTAAAATAGTAAAATAGTAAAATAGTAAAATAGTAAAATAGTAAAATAGTAAAATAGTAAAATAGTAAAATAGTAAAATAGTAAAATAGTAAAATAGTAAAATAGTAAAATAGTAAAATAGTAAAATAGTAAAATAGTAAAATAGTAAAATAGTAAAATAGTAAAATAGTAAAATAGTAAAATAGTAAAATAGTAAAATAGTAAAATAGTAAAATAGTAAAATAGTAAAATAGTAAAATAGTAAAATAGTAAAATAGTAAAATAGTAAAATAGTAAAATAGTAAAATAGTAAAATAGTAAAATAGTAAAATAGTAAAATAGTAAAATAGTAAAATAGTAAAATAGTAAAATAGTAAAATAGTAAAATAGTAAAATAGTAAAATAGTAAAATAGTAAAATAGTAAAATAGTAAAATAGTAAAATAGTAAAATAGTAAAATAGTAAAATAGTAAAATAGTAAAATAGTAAAATTGTAAAATAGTAAAATAGTAAAATAGTAAAATAGTAAAATAGTAAAATAGTAAAATAGTAAAATAGTAAAATAGTAAAATAGTAAAATAGTAAAATAGTAAAATAGTAATATAGTAAAATAGTAAAATAGTAAAATAGTAAAATAGTAAAATAGTAAAATAGTAAAATAGTAAAATAGTAAAATAGTAAAATAGTAAAATAGTAAAATAGTAAAATAGTAAAATAGTAAAATAGTAAAATAGTAAAATAGTAAAATAGTAAAATAGTAAAATAGTAAAATAGTAAAATAGTAAAATAGTAAAATAGTAAAATAGTAAAATAGTAAAATAGTAAAATAGTAAAATAGTAAAATAGTAAAATAGTAAAATAGTAAAATAGTAAAATAGTAAAATAGTAAAATAGTAAAATAGTAAAATAGTAAAATAGTAAAATAGTAAAATAGTAAAATAGTAAAATAGTAAAATAGTAAAATAGTAAAATAGTAAAATAGTAAAATAGTAAAATAGTAAAATAGTAAAATAGTAAAATAGTAAAATAGTAAAATAGTAAAATAGTAAAATAGTAAAATAGTAAAATAGTAAAATAGTAAAATAGTAAAATAGTAAAATAGTAAAATAGTAAAATAGTAAAATAGTAAAATAGTAAAATAGTAAAATAGTAAAATAGTAAAATAGTAAAATAGTAAAATAGTAAAATAGTAAAATAGTAAAATAGTAAAATAGTAAAATAGTAAAATAGTAAAATAGTAAAATAGTAAAATAGTAAAATAGTAAAATAGTTAAATAGTTAAATAGTTAAATAGTTAAATAGTTAAATAGTTAAATAGTTAAATAGTTAAATAGTTAAATAGTTAAATAGTTAAATAGTTAAATAGTTAAATAGTTAAATAGTTAAATAGTTAAATAGTTAAATAGTTAAATAGTTAAATAGTTAAATAGTAAAATAGTAAAAAAAGTGAAATAGTAAATAGCAAAAAATAGTAAAATATCAAAAAATAGTAAAATATCAAAAAATAGTTAACCTGCAACAAATAGTAAAATAGCAAAAAAAAAATATAAAATAGTAAAACTGTTAAATAATAAAAAAGTAAAATAATAGCAAAAAAATATAAAATAGTAAAACAGTTAAAATATAAGGAAGTCAAATAATAAAATAGTACAACAGCAAAATAATAAATTTATAAAATAGTAAAATAGAAAAATAGCAAGAAATAGAAAAATAGTAAATTATTAAAAAATTGTAAAGAAGCAACAAATAATAAAAAATAGAAACAAATAGTAAAACAGCAAAAAACGGTAAAATAGCAAAGATGCAACAAATAGTTAAATAGTTAAATAGTGATTAAATATAGAAATTAGTTGATCAAACTCACCTCCCAATTAGGGTTGCCAGTAGTGAGAGTAAAATTACTGAAAAATCACCAAAAATATCCTAAATTTAAAAAAACCTAAACAAATAAAAATGTAAGCAGTATGCCATCGTTCCGCAGGAACTACATGACAATCAATTGTGCCTGAGTTGCGCCTGCCATCGTCTTTGGATAAGTACGGTCCGTTTACACAGCACACCTAACAGCGCACTTTACCATCTCTTGAACAGCCTCTGGCTTCTCTTCGGAACCAATTCAGAAAATTTCCTTTGTTGCTGTACTTGTTTAAACAAAAATTTGCCTCATGGTGAAGATTCTCTACGACCCATTCACAGACAAATAGACGCTCCACTTGGTTGTAGGCAGCTTTGCTATAGCACAATCATCGATAAGACAATGACCTCCCGGCCGATACCGAGGTCCTTACAAACAATCTTTCAGCTTGTTGAAAATCAAAAACCCACATGTTTCGATCGTCGACGGATGGCTCTACCACTATCTTCATTAACACTTGCGGATACAGCAGCAGCTTTTTTGGTCGGTACGTGCTCTACGGATACGGTTTGGTGGATTGATGTCCAGTAGAGTGCAACTGGTGCGAAATTTGGTCATAATGACGTGATCGGTCTGAACGGTGCGTCGATTATGATTACCGTTAAATGGATGTAATTTCCCAAATACATTTTTCGCTGAGCACGAATTTTCATATTAAAGACAACAGGCTGAGCGTTGAGTTGTACGAAAATCCTGGATAAATGGATTCTCTTTTAAGCGGACTGAGAAATTTGTCAAGCGGACTGAAATAAAAAAAGTGTATGTTTATGAGATGTATTCGCTTAAGAGAGGTGTTCGTTAGCAGAGAAACTGCCATTAAAATAGTAAATGAACTAATGCAGATTTTGATAAATAGTAAACTAGTCAATTTTCCATGTTGTTAACTATTTAAAAAACTCAATTAGTTTTTCAGTACACCGGATTTTTTTTTTATTTAATTATACTCAACTTTCTAGTACCGTATTGTCCTTTTTGTGGTTTCCTTTGGTGCCTTCAAGAGTGAGCCTCGATTGGCTGGCCAATGTAGTATCATTCGGCCTAAGTATGCATAGCAATAAGCAATTATAACTGCCGGTGATGTACATCAGTCAAAGTAGCAGCAGGAGCAGCCGTATGTTTGATAGTATCAGACAGAGTGGCTATCATCGTCATAGTCTCATATTTGAAATTCCGTTTTCTTTTCGGTCCAAATGACTGTTTGAAAACAAACTAAAGCCATATGGGCTCCTACTGTCGATTGCTTTGTATTGCCACAGACATATGTACGTATATTGTTTGAGCTGGTCTCCGATACGGATACATTCATTCACCGACCATCTGTTTGGTTGGGATACTCAATTACGAATGCTGAAAACTTTAAAAAGAATATTTCTCATACGCCATGTCCGACGAGTAGTACATCTTTTCAAAGTGAAGTTGCTGTTGTTGTTTGGCTGCAGCAACAACTTTGCCTATCCTATAATGACGACAACGACAACGAAAACGACGACTACGGCGATAGTCTTACCTAGCCGGGCTATCATGGACCGTCGAATGGCATGTTTGGCCGTGTGATTGTGCCTGGTGTCCGGAGGTATCTTACATTTGCATTCAATGCCTCTGTGGCGGTGTGTGAGAGTGTCTGTATGGGTGATTCGGTATTCCCGGTATCCTTTTGGGGTAGCAGTGTCGGTGGGCGCGTTTGTTTCAATGTGTTGGCTGGCTGGCTGGCTGGTTGGTTAGTTAGTATGCTGAACGTGTTTTCAGTTTTATAGCCAAAGCCTGTGATATTTATGGTTTATTGCAGTTTAATTGTGCACTAAGGCATTAGGTATGCTATTTTTGGCTTTGGCTACGTTGTACGTAGAGTCAACGCTGCTGCCACCGCCTTTGGATGCAGTGATAACACACAACCAACAAAACCCAAGTCCTGCATACCAACTCGTCTTACTCACCATTCCAACAATTTCCAAGTTCCGAGTATTGGAGTGTACGTGTGTAAATGGGAAAAGGCACAGTGGCTCTTAACTAAAGGCAAAAAAAATAAAATGTTGAAAGTCGACTACTGGGGTTGTAACCATGGACATAGAAGCTGGAGTCTGGTTTGAAACGTTGAACCGAAAGACAATATAGGTTAGGTTGAAGGGGTTGACCACTCGTGATGGAGTAAGGAAAGATTGACCAACAAAATCTCATACAAAATTGAGGCATTTTTCATTGTGAAAAATTCCCCCCCCAAAAAACGAGGATTCTTTCATAATTTGTAGATATTTTACTTTTTGTTTATGAGCAATAGGGTTAGTCATTTTTTCATTTTTTTTCGAATATCAAAAATCTGTGGAAATGGCATGTAGGGCAGGCAAAAATAATAAGAATTGCGTTTTTACTTTTTCGCAATTAAATGCAATTACTTTAGCTAAAAACAAACTTTTTTAGTTTACTTTTTTTTAAATTTTTAAATTTGAGAAATTTTTTTCTGCAATAGTTGTTCTTGAAAATAATTTTTTTAAGTTGTTTTTAGTGCATCGATTACAAATATGCAATTTGATCAAAAATCTGTCATTCGTTTTTAAGCTACATCGATTTTAAAATTTGCAACTCGGTTTCATTTCATATTGCATATTTTACAATCGATATATCTCGAAAAATAAATGACATATTTTGGATCAAATTACATTTTATTAAAAATTTATTAAAAAAAAAGTATAAAAAAAAATTCAAATAAAAAAGTTGGTTTTGAGCTAAAGTAATTGCATTTTGTGCGGAACGTTTTTTCACAATTTCGAAAAAGTTAAAACGCAATTCTGCTTGTTTTTGCCTGCCCTATATGCTATTTCCACAGATTTTGAATCTAAAAAAAATGACTAACCCTAATGAGCAATGAAAAATTTTTAAAGAGAGAAATATCCAAAAAATAACTTTGAATAGTGGAACCTTTTAACTTGCAGAACATTTTAAAAAGTGCTGTGGATTCACACAGGACATTTAAAACGTTTCTTTAAAGCTTTGCGAATACTGAGGAGGCCTTTACCAGGTCGCCTTTATCATAGAGCCAATGGACATTTGGGAATTTTTCATAAATTATTTGAGGGATGTCTTAGAATTTCTTGGAAAATTTTCATGTTGGCTTTTTTGGTGATTTTTTTTTTTTCATTTGTAAGAAAAAAATTTTTTTTCAACAAAATTGTTTTCCATATTTCAACGGGCGCCATAGGCGCATTACAACTTACTAGTAAGAAATATTGGGCTAAAATCTTAATATATATTTACCCTCGACACTGATTCACTGACTCTGTCACGCAGTACGTAGGAATTTAAATAGGCATTCTATAATTCTATAAATAATAATAATAAAAAAAATATTATTTTTTTTTTGTACAGAAATTGTGTTTTCCCCTAATTTTTTTTTTACCAAAATTTTTTTTTTCGAAAATTTTTTTTTTTAATTTTTTTTTTTTACAAAATTTTTTTTTCAACAAAAATTTTTTTTTTACAAAAAATTTTTTGTTTACAAAATTTTTTTTTCCAAATTTTTTTTTTTTCAACAAATTTTTTTTTTCAACATAATTTTTTTTTCCACAAAAATTTTTTTTTCAACAACATTTTTTTTTCTAGAAATAGTTTTTTTTTTTTCGACAAAATTTTTTTTTCCATATTTCAACGGGCGCCATAGGCGCATTACAACTTACTAGTAAGATATATTTTGAAATAAATCATTTTTTTTATGGCACCCAGAAGTACCAAATAATGAAAATTCAGGCTGAGAAGGAATGCATTGGAGGTGGTGCCGAGAAGTTATTGAATCAAAAATAATTTTTTTTCTTCAAAATATTTCTTAGTTTTACCCAGCATTTCTTATAACAGAAACAAAAACTGTGTTAAAAAAAATATTTTCATAATTTACGAAAAATTACATTTTTAATGAAATATTTCATATATTTTATGAAATTTATTTATTATAATAACAGAAACAAAAACTGAGTTAAAAAAAATATTTTCATAATTTCGGAAAAATTAAATTTTTAATGAAATATTTCATATATTTTATGAAATTTATTTATTATTATAACAGAAACAAAAACTGTTTAAAAAAAATATTTTCATAATTTCGGAAAAATTACATTTTTAATGAAATATTTCATATATTTTATGAAATTTATTCTTATAAGTTTCGTAAAGTATTTTGTTAGATATTTCATTTCAATCGTTGTAGTAATTCAGAAATTCCCATGATTTAACACCACTGTGCGACTGTTGCTGGTGTATCCTACAGCTGCTCCTGTCTGCGTGAGGCTGTGTATGTGTGTGCTTGTTTATATCCCATTTGTGCTGCATTACACTGAACTCCTACTGGTCCTTAGTACAGTATCATTATCTCGGTTTGTTTTTAATTTCCTTTCCGTTCCTCTTACACATCCACTGATAATCGCTCGGTCATAGTTGCACAAACCCAAGCACGAACAGCGAGGCGGAACATTTTGTTTTCGAGCGGCAGGCGGAGGGGCTTCTCAATACAAACAAAGACATTTTCCAAGTTGTTTTAATTGTTTCGCCATTAATGCAAAGCACTTGTGTTGCATCGACAACATTTTGTGGTGGCGGGCGGCGGCAGTGGTGGCTGAGACGTCGGTTTCTCTTTATGCGACTTTGAACAATTGGTTTTCTGTGTTTAGACAATAATTGTTCGTTTTTTTTTGGTGTATGTGTGTGTTGGCTTGAGTTTATGATCCTTTTTTTCTTTGTGCGGGGTTTGCTCTTTAATTGTTTAAACTGCCACACACAAAAAAAAGTAATTATTATATTTATTGTTTTCGCTTGCTGTGTTACGGCCCGGCTCCAACAAATTTACATAAAATTAAGATTATATTTATGGGACGGCAATGTCTTGTCTGAATGCCTGAATGAATACCAGATAAGGATTACACAACGAGAAATCTAATGAATTGCAATTATGGCGGCCGTCTAATGAGGCAGAAGGGAAAGGATAATAGGGTTATTTATATATTCTTCAAATAAAGGAAAGATTCAAAGAGAATGGGCTGGTAAGGCCATTTGTGTGATAGTCAGTGGGAGATTTCGAAAAACTAGGATAATTTCCTAGCGATTGGTTGGATTAGGCTTGGAGCAGGGCTAGATGTAATATAATTCGCGACTCTCTGACAATGATCTTCGATACTTCAGGTCGAGTTAATTGACAACACTTGTGCATTGATTTAATGCCACATTTTTCATTCTCTCTCTTTCCAGTTCAAGCGAGTAAATCCTGTAAAGCTGGCTTTTGAAAAATGCATTCATTAATTTATTCATTTGCAATTAATATTAATATTTAGTTAACTAGTAGCTGCGCTTCTACCTGACCGCCAGCTGGTGATGTTAATCATCACCAGCCATTCTCAGCGCAACAAATGCAGCACTTGCGTCATGATTTTGAATCGTTGAAGAAATTCCTCGATAATCGATTCAAATCATGTCGTTTCTTTGTTCTTTCAGCCGAACAAGTGTTAACCTTGACTTATAAACAATTTCAGTGATTTTTTTTTTGAAATTATTTCAAGACGAAATTAAAAAAAAAAAATATATTACGACAATTTTATGCACACACAGGCAGTACTTTAAAATGCAAATTTCCAACACAACGAAAGCAAAAAAAAAAAAATAGAAATAGAAAAAGAAGTGCATGAAACATCTAACAACAGAATCATTCATTCATAGCAGCAACTGATTCAGTTGCTCACTGACTAACCGACTAATGTTTGGTTAGTTCAGTCAGTGCAGTCATTGTTGCCGCACTCATTCAATTATTTATTTACATTTTCACTCTTTGCCATTCGTTGTGTGGCATTCCACCGTTTGGCTGGGAGCAGCACCGCACAGATGTGGGTCGATAGCGCAAACGAAACGTCAAACAAACCCCAAGTAATAGACCCAAACAAACGAAACCAATGGCAAGTGCAATGACAACAACATTGGCATCAGAAGCCAGCAGCACCGGTCACATGGTGACAACAGCAAGCGGCACCATCGCAGTTTGCTATTCTTTTCCAGTACAATGTTTTGTTGTAGCATTTATTGAGGCAGTGGTTGTTGTTGTTGTTGGTGGTGGTGGTGGTGCTGTTGTAATAAATGCAATCAACCGCAAGAGCAACATTTCATAATTATTGCGGCAAATAATCAACATTTTAATATTTCATACAGAAAACACAGGCAACAACAACAAACAACAACGAAACAACACTCGAAAAAAACATTATTGCTGTTGAATATAGATTTATTCTTTTTTTTTAAAAAAAAAACTGCAATCGCTGTTAAGTTATTGAAATTGTAGCAAAGAGGGTGGTTGGATAAGTGTGATACAAAGCCAAACAATACAGTCATTACCTCAAAACCAACATAAATCCTTAACAAAGTACCCACCTGCTTTTAAGATTTCCACACTATCTTTCCGAAACTAGCGTGGAATGGGCGGTGCCATGCCCCTTTGTTAAATATGTGTAATCGGTGAAAATAATTGACCCATCGTCGCAAAATCGTAATTATTATGATTTGGAAAAATGTCATGAGCCAATGGACATACACACTGAGAAATACACATTTTCTTTTATGTTTACACCCAAGTAAATCGCATGTTTGGAGATTGTATCAAGTAAAGCTTATTTGCATCGAAACATAGTTTATTTGTCTGCAAATATTACTCATTTGCTTTAGTGTGTTTTTTGGGAAAAACATGCAAACATCAACTTATTAAATTTAACAAAGTACAACATTTGAGTGCGAATAAGTATGTATTTGCAACAGTTTTCGTAATGTTTTTTTTGGCTCTATGGTCTTTTAGATAATAACAATAACCGAGAGATTGAGATGAAACGATCTATAGAGATTTACAAACCTTGAAGTGCATGAAAATGATCCGGATTTCCATCGAAAAATCATATTGACGGGTGAGGCCCATTTTCACCTCGGTGGCTACGTCAACAAGCACAATTGTTGCATCTGGGGCTCGGAAAACCCAAAAGTTATTGTTGAGAAGTCTCTTCATCCTCTCCATGCGGTTTATGGTCTGGCAGAGTAATTGGATCTTACTTTTTCGAAATGGAGTTTGGATCAACAGTTACGATGAATAGATTAATGATTAATTATCGAGAGATGATTAATGATTTTTTAGGTTGGGAGATGGATGATATTGATCTGGACAACGTTTACTTTCAACAAGACGGCGCTACGTGCCACACAAGGAACGCAACCATTGCTGTTTTACGGGAAAAGTTTCGAGGCCATGTTGTCCTCGAAGAAGTGATCCCAATTGGCCACCGAGATCTTGTGATTTAACACCTTGCGACTTCTTCCTTGGGGGCCACGGGAAAGATAAGGTCTACGCCAACAGCCCAGATTTGATTCAAAACCTCAATAATAGAATTCGTGACGCTATCGAGGACAAGGGGAAACACTTTGCGTTTAGGTTATGGAAAATTTCCTGAAAAGGATATGATCCTGTAAGCATGGTCGTGATGGCCATTTGGCTGATGTTGTTTGTCATTATTAACAGAATACCTTCCTTTTTTTTATGAAATAACCCATCCGATCATTTATCTTTTTGTCTCTTTTTCGTCCCTTCTCGAACTTTTATCCACATGTTTTTGGCAACATTTTTTTCCGGTTTTTTATATTTTTTACCCCTTTTTTATCCCTTTTATTCGTCCCATTTCTAACTCATTTCCAACTGTTGTTGCCCATCGTAGTCGTGGACCAATTTTCCAACAAAACTCATCATTTTCGATTATTTTGTATTTTGAAGGGTTTTGGGCACACATTTTAGCCGTTTCCCCTCATTCGTCTTTAAAGGCAATTGATTTCGGTTTCTTTGAACAAACTCGTATCTCTGAGATGGCCCCACAGAAAACATTCCAAAGGCTCTAATCGGAAGATGTTGGCTGCCGAATTGCTTCAGAATTTCGTTCAATAATTTTTTCCCGATAAATGTTATACTCAATATATTTATTGTTTGGTTTGCACACTGGTTTGAAGAATCCCAATAGCCTTAATATCCATATGATCAAGCATAGGTCAGGATATCGCAAACTGTTGACAGTATGGGCAATCACAGGGAAATCTGTTGCTTTACGTTTGGAATTGAGCTTCGTCGAAGAAAACGATTTTTTCAGCAAATTCATTTGTCAATTGAAGGCAAAACAGTGAGAACAACACAGGTTAGTCAAAAAAGAGGATTACTAGCTATAAGTTAGGGCAAAATGTGTGGAAATTGTTCTAGAGCAAGTGATCATGCGATACACAAATATAAGTCTGTTAAGGGTGGCTGCCATGTCGGTGACATTAATCGACCTTCATATGTATCCTGATATCTCTACGATTATTTTTGATATCATCAACAGACTGTTTTTCTTTATTTCCATTTCGATCTAGATACACCATCCACGCGACCAACTATGCAGCCCATTTAACTTTCACTTTAATTTCAACCAAGACTCAGTTGTAGAGGATCCACTGTGTTGCAGGCCTTCAAATACATTTGTCATATAATTTATATTGTTTATATGTACGAGTGCATATGTGATAATATGTACATGTTCATCTGTTATGCATCCGATATAGTGTACATATGTACATATAATATTTATAACTATTTTAATAAATTGCAAACAGGCAAACGAAAACCAGTTGATTTATGTGACCAACAAAAAAAGAAATGCTCTTCAGTTTCCCAACACACCTTTTGTAGGTGGACTAGTAAGATAAGGTTAAATTCAGGGGGTGACCGATATATACTTTTCTTCGCCAAAGAATTTCGTAACTAATTTCCAAGCTTTGTGCAATTGGCTCAGCGAATTATATGAGATTCTTTATTTCATGAAGTCATTTGTAGCGAACATAAATAAAGTGATTTATTTAAATTGTATTCACCATTTGCAAATGAGTGTTCTGCAACTCATAAGTGAGGAAATTTTATTCTCTTTAAATGTGAAATTACTTTCCTGATCGTATAAGATTATTACATTTATATATATTTCTTTTCATTTGGTACTGTCTCTTTCAGAATAAGATTAAAAACAAGAAATCTCTGTACTCTGAAAATATATGTAACTAGAATTTATTTCCATTTCATTCACAATTGGGGTATGAGTGTTGTGCATATCCAATTCACCACTGAAGAAATTTTGTTCTCTGCAAATCTGAAGTTACTTTTGTGAGAGGTAATTAACCTTTAGTTTTTTTTCTTTTTTTGGTGTGTTCTCTTTGAGATGAGAGTTTATTACAAATACTCGCCGTTCACTGAAATCTCACGAACGAGAAATTATGTAAACTTCATTTGTAATTTGTATATGAGCGTTCGAAATATCAAACTCATCGCTGAGGAAATTGTGTTCGCTTTAAATATGAAATTACTCTTGTGAGAATAAAAGATAAAATTACCTTTAGATTTGTATTCTTTTCTGGTCGTTATTGTAATGAAAAGAGTCTACAATGAGTAATCTCTTCACTCGCGAACAAGAATTTATTTCTATAAAGTGAATGTTAATATCAAATCATATCATATCAATTTAATGATTGAGAAAATTGTGTTCTCTGTAAGATATGAAACTTTTCTCGTGAAAATTGAATATATACAACTAATGGTTATTTCGTTTCGAAATTTCGTTTTGTCAGTTTTCAGTATTTGTAAAACGAAAGTCTCTGTTAAAATTCTGTTTTTGTGTGTGTTTTGACTAATTGGATTCGTTGGAGTTATAACAACACCATTCAGTTTTGTTTCGGCTGCAGATTGTGTTCGTGTACGTTTTATAAAAACAGGATGGTTTTGAAACAAGTGATATCTATTCTAGAAAGTGAATTTAATGTCGTATAATTGTTCGGCGTATCAAACTCATGGCTGGGAATTTTTGGTTCTCTACCATTTTCAAATTACTTTCATAAGCAAGAAAGAGAAATCTCTTGAATGAAATAACATGTTTCATCAAAGATATCAATTTAGTTTCTCATTTCGTATTTGGTTTTTGAGAAGAGTGTCTAAGTCGAGTAATCTCCTTAATCGGATGTGTCACAAATTAGAATTGAGTTCTACACGGTGAACGTTATTCGCTCTCCACTCTGGGGGAATTTTGTTTTCTAGAAATTGCTCTTGTGAAAAAGAAATAACTCTCATGAGAAAGGAAGATAATTAAAGAAAAAATAATAAGTGAAAATCTGAAAATCTTTATTTTATTTTATTTATTTTTTTTATTTATTATTAATTACAATACAAAGTAAATTTATATTCTAATTTTTGGGTCCAAGGGTAAACCGGGTGACACAGACCATATGTTTTAGATTTTTGCAGCGACAGACCAAAGCCTCTGGTGGGAATCGAACCCACAACCCCCACGCTGATAGGCAAGCACGCTACCAACTCGCCTACCGGGGCGCTTTATTATACACTCCATCATAGGATGGAGTATATACTAAGTTTGTCATTCCGTTTGCAACACCTCGAAAGAGTGATCTGCGACCCTATAAAGTATATATATTATTGGTCAGTGTAACATTCTAAGACATTCTAGCGATGTCCGTCTGTCCGTCCGTCCGTCCGTCCGTCCGTCTGTTGTCTGTTGAAATCACGATAGAGTGCGAACGACCAACGCTAAAAAGCTGAAATTTTGTAGGAAGATGTTTTTTGCCCATAAGCAGGTTTAGTTCGAGAATGGGCCATATCGGACCAAAGGGAAAAGTTCCCCTTTACGGGACTAAATATATTCCGGCCATAATCAAATTTTTCAAATATTTTTTTCACTACATCTAAGTTCTAAGTTTATATAATTTATAGATGGGAAAAAAATCGCAAAAATGGGCGTGCTCATGGGTTCCGTGGACCCTTGGGGCCCAAAAAAGGGCCCATGATAAACATGCGCATATGGGTATCGAAGTGCAACGAAATTTACTCACGAACCCAAATATGCCTTTATTTTCATGATTTGCCTAAATTTTTTGATCCGGTTTCTGGGACTATCGGGTCACCAGCGGCCCAAAAACCGTCCCTTGACAAACATGGACATATGGGTATCGAAATGCAACGAAATTTTCCCGCGAACCCAAATATGCATTTATTTTCATGATTTGGATACAATTTGTGATCGGGTTCCTGGGACTATCGGGTCACGAGCGGCCCAAAAACTCAGTTAGTTTTCTTATTTATTGACTTTTTAAGGATCCATGATGGAGGGTATATAAGATTCGGCCCGGCCGAACTTACTATTTGTCCACTTGTTTTATTTTATTTATTTATATATTTATTACAAGAGAAAGTTATAATAAACTAAACTATAAGGGCATTACCGACAAAGCCTGTCGGTCCTGCTCTGAAAATGATTTAATATTAACCCATAATAAAAATCATGTGTTATAAAAATATATCTCTTCCACAAAGGGATTTACTTTGTCCGAGAATATTTTTTATAAATTCCTGTAACTCAATATTATGCCATATTTAATACTAGTAAGTTGTAATGCGCCTATGGCGCCCGTTAATTTGCTTGAGAAAGTATTTGTTACTTAATTTTAAAAATTTTGTAAAAAATATTTTGAGAAAACTGTTTTGTAAAAAAAAATTTCGAAAAAAAATAAAATTTGTGGAAAAGAAATTTTTGCTGGAAAAAAATTTTTTTGTTGAAAAAGAAATTTTTGCTGAAAAAAAAAATTTTTGTTGAAAAAAAAAATTTTGTTGAAAAAAAAAATTTTGTGGAAAAAAAAATTTTTCTTGAAAAAAAGAATTTTGTGGAAAAAAAAAATTTTTTTGAAAAAAAAAATTTCTTGAAAAAAAAAATTTGGAAAAAAAAATTTCTTGAAAAAAAAAATTTGGAAAAAAAAAATTTTGTAAAAAAAAAATTTGTAAGAAAAAAAAATTTTGGAAAAAAAAATTTTGGTAAAAAAAAATTTGGGGAAAACACAATTTTTGTACAAAAAAAATATTATTTTTTTTATTATTATTATTTATAGAATTATTATAGAATGCCTATTTAAATTCCTACGTACTGCGTGACAGAGTCAGTGAATCAGTGAATCAGGGAATCAGGGAATCAGTGTATCAGTGAATCAGTGTCAATATATATTAAGATCGTTTCTATCTCCCTCTGAGAAAACTCACGAAATATAATTTCTTTCTAATGACTGCAGAACTGTTTTTCACAGATGGAATTGTTTTGCCTTCAAATTTTTAATTACTCTCATGATAAAGAGAGAATTTTATCATGAGAAAAAATTATATCATCTTCGACCATACGAGTTTCTCACTTAAAATATTCTTTTTGAGAAAAAAATCCAGATCGAGTACACTCCGTTCTCTGAAAATAATCCGTATACTCTCATAATGACATAATAGAGTGTAGAAACATTTTTCACTGAGGGCATTTTTTCCCTTCCAATTTAAAAATCGATGATGAAAGTTTCTAACTTAAGATATTCTTTTTGAGAAGTGAGTCTAAATCGGGTACTCCCCTTACTCTGAAAATTAATCCGTATACTGTCATAAAAAAAACCGAATGACATAATAGAATACACCTCTGGCTAAACGAAACCTAAAGTGAATAATTTCAAAAATGCTGATGCTGACAACAGTTACGACAGATGTGCCGCCTATTTCTTTTTAATATCCTGTGGCAAATGGTGATGTAGGTTATAAAAACTAATGACACTTTATTTATAACTGGTCTGAATGGTATGGATTCTAACTGATATTCTTAATGGCCATCCCATGGTTTAAACATCGACAAAGGCCTCACTTCCATTACTGGGTTTTCTATTCAGAAACTCATCATCAGATGTTGTGTCGAGAGATCTGCTGTGCATTAAATCATTTGAAATAAATGAAGGCAAATACATATATAAATATATGTGTCTATACTAACACAACGATACAACTAACAGCTAAAACCAGTATCAGTACCAAGTGCTGCAGGTTCGGTCGTCTGCCATTCGTTTGGCTAATTAATCTTTCAATAGTTTGAATTTATTTACCTTTTTTTTTCTCCCTTTTCAATATAATAATTATAGTCAAACGATAGCTAAGCCTTAAGCTTAAGTGTGAAATCTTTGCATTTGTATCACATAAAAAAAAACACAAGTTGAGATTCTGTTCAATTCTCGTGCCGTAAACGACTTTTCCATAGAATTTAAACTATCTTTTGTTGTTGCAATTGCCAGCGTCTTCTCACACAGAATAGTTGGCACCCAAATGATGGAATAGAATATAACGTGTCAATTAACTATTAACTTTTTGTTGAGAGCTGTTCGTTTTTTCTTCTTCTTCTTCTACTTTATGATTGAATCTTTTCCATAATAAAGATCGGGGTGGAAAAAAAAATAAAATAACAATTTCAGGGTCAAGTGCAATTGTTATGAAATGGTTGTTGTGTTTTTCTCTTTTTCTCACTCGCGTTTGCTCTGACTAATTATTGCCTTCGACTGATGTGTGATGCTTGAAAGACAAATCGACGATTGGGCGGACGGATGGACTCATTGAACGACTGACTGAACGGTGTAGACTTACAAGTGCTAGAGTTCAGTTGTAGTTGTTGTTGTTGCAGTCGTTACAGCGAACAATTAAAAACAAATGCTTACATTAAAATGCAAATACTTGTTATTTGAAATACTTTCAGTCAGTGTTCACCGATTATGAAGATGAGAAACAGGTATTCAAGGAATGCCGATCGTTGGAATGCCGCTGCATACAAACGTGATCATATTTCCAAAATTATATTGAAACCCAGTTGAGGGCCTTTAAGGGAGTTGAGTTAATAAAAAGTAAATGGAATTTTATAGAGAATCTAAAGTACTGGAAATTTCGGGTTTTGTTCACTTGCATTGTCTGTACCTTTTATATTTACATAGAAAAACCGGGCAAATCTTTCTATAAATAGTTGGCAACACATTCTTACAGCAAAGTTAATCCCAGCAAAAAGTTTCCTACAGCCAAATTGACTTTAAAACTTTTATAATATGTCTTTCTAATTTTTGTATTTCTCTTATTGTTTTTCAGGTAAGTTGGGTGAAAATCACCTTTGCAATTATTGAAATCATGTGAGTAACTAAATAAGTCCTACTAGGAACGGCTGTTCCCTGAATATGGTCCATATAAATAATGTCTAACTTTTTATTTCTAAATCTTCACTATGAACAATTGTCCTTTATCAAATGCTTTGTCATTCCTTCATCTCTCTTTCACTATTACAGAAATTGATCTCAAACAATAATTCCCTAGAGGTTACATACGGCCTTGGTCAAAGTGTAACTTCTGCTATGTTTATTGAATTGTTCTTTCTGTTATTTTTCTACATTTCCAATGTAAAGCCCACTTCATTCATCGGCCGTCTCTTTAAGTCCATCCTTTTGTACGCAATCATCATTCATATTTAAATCCTAAATTAGTCAAATTTCCAAAAGAAGACTTATTCTCCAAACAATTTCATCGTCATCATGCAACATCAACAGCAGCAACAGCGCAGCAGCCGTATTTGAATCTGCATCTACCGAACATTTATATGCATATTATCCTAGAAAAATAGTTGAATGATTGTTTTCATTCTCTGGAAAGTTTTCTGTGTTTTTATTTTGGGTTTGTTTAATTTTGCCTTCTATTCTACTGCAATTGAAAAGTTTTCAAGATTTTTGTGCATGATAAACGAAATATTCGCAAAAATATTCAACCTTCATTTTCCAGCTCACCCCGCTGCTCACTATCTCTGGTTCTGTCGACGCCCTAGAGATGAGAAGATGTTGTCAAAAACATCAACCGAAAATTGTCTGTTTTCTACACAACTGTTGGTTTTGGTTTTGTCGGATTTTTGATATCCTAATGCTGAGACGACGTGTCGTGCCGATGCACAGTGTTTTGAAACCGACTATGGGGGGAAATGGCGGATTTTATACCGATAGGTAGGTTGCAATCCGTGGATACCAAGTATATCTCGCAACCTAATCCACTGATGAAAAATAATTTGGAATTTGGAAATTATGCTCAATTAATATATTAATTAGTCGAGTTAATATATTAATTGAACTAATTAATTTACTAATTAGTTCATTTAATATTTTCACTAGCTCAATTAATATATTAATTAGTTAAATTAATTTATTAATTTGTTTAATTAATTTATTAATTAGTTTAATTAATATATTAATTAGTTTAATTAATATATTAATAATTTTGATTAATTTATTAATTAGTTTAATTAATTTATTCATTAGTTTAATTAATTTATTCATTAGTTTATTCATTTGTTAATTAGTTTAATTAATTTATTAATTAGTTTAATTAATTTGTTACTTAGTTTAATTAATTTGTTAATTTGTTTAATTATTAGTATACTTAATTTATTAATTAGTTTAATTAATTTATTAATTAGTTTAATTAATTAATTAGTTAGTTTAATTAATTAATTAATCAGTTAGTTTAATTAATTAATTAAATAGTTTAATTAATTAATTAATTAGTTTAATTAATTAATTAAATTGTTTAATTAATTAATTAAATTGTTTAATTAATTAATTAAATTGTTTAATTAATTAGTTTAATTAATTTATTAATTAGTTTAATGAATTTATTAATTAGTTTAATTAATTTATTAATTAGTTTAATTAATTTATTAATTAGTTTAATTAATTTGTTTAATTAATATATTAATTAGTTTAATTAATTTATTAATTTGTTTAATTAATTTATTAATTAATTTATTAATTAGTAAAATTAATTTATTAATTAGTTTAATTAATTTGTTAATTAGTTTAATTAATTTAATAATTGAAATATTAATTAGCTCAAATACAATATTAATTAGTTCAATTAATATATTAATTCTTTCAATTATTATAATAATCAAAAAAAAAAAAAATATTTTAATTATTACAATTAACATTTGAAAAATTACAACTATATTTGTAAACTGAATGACATAACAAAATACTGGCTTGCGTGTCTGTCCAAGGACATGAGGCGGAGTAAGTCTGCCTACTCTTCTCAATCTTACCTAAATAACCAAATTTACTCGTTGATTTGTTCTATTTTCTATACAAGAGATCATTCTCTGCATAAGACTTGATATTCGTTATTGGCTTCAACTTTAACCATTGTAAAGCCACGTTTTTTTTTTCAAATCCTTGTGAAACCACCTACGAATTATTACTGACATCCAAACACTGTGCGGTGTGAGTGGGATTGTCTGTTATGAGTCGGTGCTGCATTTTTGGCTTAAATCCAGTGGAAACGGAATTCATAACAACAGACATATTGTCTACAAAAGCTTAACAATAATATCATCATCGTTGCTGGTCGGTCGGTATCATAATCATAAAAACAACAACAACAACAACAACTAGGACAACAACAAAGAAAAAAAACTCCAACAGCAAATATCTACAACAAGTACTGCTGGTTATAGAAGAAAAACAAACAAAAAGGCAACAACATCAGCAATGACTAGAACAACAACAGAAGTAACAATAACAGTAACAACCAAACGTCTAACCAAAAGAGTTACAATTGATTTCGAATGTAATGTGAGCAAAATCAGCACAGTAGGGTTATTCACAAGCTGTTGGCATGGAGTGATTTCCCCCCCAACAATCAAATAAGAAACAAAGAAAATGTAAATTTCCATTGCCTCAAAAAATACTAAACACAAATACCCCTTATCGTGAATACCCCTCTTTCGTATAAGAATAGTTTTTTGTTTTGTAGTCATTACGGGGCCGTAATGCTGCTGAATTTTGTTTAGTTCAAACTTGACATAAATGTTAACTAAATGTATCACTTTCGCAAAAAAAAAAATACTGGATTGAAATGAAATGATTGTGTGGCCTCTATCACCACCAACACCACGGCTCAGCCACAATCATACCCTTCTCTTTGGGGGTTCGGTGTATCGGTTAAGGCTATCAAGATTTTTGGACTGTCAGTTTTATTAGCAAACATCAACGGGAGGACAAACGACACAGATGTTCCTTGCCGTAATAAATTACTTTGCGACCCTGCAATATTGTATTCTAATCTGCCCTGTGTTCTGGATGAAAAGAGTTGACTTTGATTCAAACGTGATTTAAAATATCGTCTGCGTTTGAGGTTATGTAACAATGTAAGTAGTTTGAAGAGATTATCTTCAATTGGACCGTAATTGCATATAATATATCCAGCAAAACCCTTTTTTCGTAATAGTAATTTATGAAAGGATAAATTTTAAAATTTGCTTTAGGCAAATGTCCCCTTAAACCAATCGTTAGTTTTTATTATAAGGGGCGTAAGTGTGTTTTTTTAAATGCATAATAAAATGAGTTGTGTTCGTTGGGGTCAACTGTTTTATACCACTTACCATAAAGACATCGAAATATTTTAAAAATACTTTAAAGTGAATAACACAGCCCAACAAAATTAAAAAAGATTTTTGCTTCTTTGAATTTATCAACTGATTCTAGTTAATTTGGGTGCGCTGAATTCAAATCTGTAATCAGTTTGTCTCTATCATGATTTCATGATATAGCATTTTATACCCTCCACTTATGAGCATTAAAATCCATTATTTGCACAGTCACTTGGACCGATTTCCCGAAATTTTGGGTAATTTAAGCGAAGAACAAGGAGAAAGGTTTTACCAAGATATCAAAATTATGGAGAATCGGTACCAGGGAAGGTGGGATACACATATGATGGCAGACTACTGTTGGAATTTACAAAGAGACTCTAATCCGGCTGTTCATTCCAGAATGTCTCATAAAAGAAGCTTAACATCCTGTAACTAGAATTATATTTATATTATATTTTTAATTCTCTGTGAGAATTTTTTTTATTTCAATAAATCTGTATAAAACAGTTTTACTTTGGGAATATCATGAAAAGTAGAGGTGATAGAGACAAACTGATTACAGATTTGAATTCAGCGCACCCAAATTAACTAGAATCAGTTAATAAATTCAAAGAAGCTTGAAATCATGACAGACAGTGATTATGATCTCATGTATTTGAACTCAATCGCATGTAAAACCTTAGTCAATGTTGTGTAGACCAAACGTTGCCTTTATTGAGAATAACTCTTGTCTGAAATAAGACACCAAACGCATCAGACTGACATGGGCAACACTCAGGAGTCCGTCGTCATACGGTGCTCACCGGCGAGAATGTGGCTGCCACCGCCGAGACAGTGCATTTGTGTGAGTCTCCCCATATCCAGAATAGTTAACTAAGGACTACAAGATTTTAAGGCTTTATGAAAAGTGCCCAAATTTCCAAAAAAAAAATATGTTGGTATTTTCATTGCGACAAATATTCCAATTTTTTTTTTAAATTTTTAGATATTTTTTTTTTGGTTTTTGGTCCATTTTTCAAATGCAAAATAATCCAACATTTTTAAATTTCGGCTACTGCCACACCCGTTTGACATGACAACTCTACCTCGATCCGACTACCAACTAGTAGTCCGACTACCAACTGTCAGTTACATTTCTCGTGACCGCTTTAGCATTATTTCGAGATGGGTTTAGTTACTGTTCAAAGTCAATAGTACTGTTCCCAATCCGCCGTCCTAGTAAATTTGTGCTAGATTAGGGTTTCGGACTTGTTCTGATAGACTCTTAGGATAAATTCATGAATATGTTAACATTTGCTTCAGTGTTGATCATTTCCATCTTATCTTCTTAATATATATTTACCCTCGACACTGATTCACTGACTCTGTCACGCAGTACGTAGGAATTTAAATAGGCATTCTATAATTCTTTCTATAAATAATAATAATAAAAAAAATAATATTTTTTTTTTGTACAGAAATTGTGTTTTCCCCAAATTTTTTTTTTACAATTTTTTTTTTTCCAAAATTTTTTTTTACAAATTTTTTTTTTTAAAATTTTTTTTTTTTCAAACAATTTTTTTTTCCACAAAATTTTTTTTTTTCAACAAACATTTTTTTTTTCACCAAATTTTTTTTTTTAAGTACAAATTTTTTTTTTGAACAAAAATTTTTTTTTTTTTCAACAAAAAATTTTTTTTTCCACAAAAATTTTTTTTTTCAACAAATTTTTTTTCCATATTTCAACGGGCGCCATTGGCGCATTACAACTTACTAGTTACTGAAATAATCACATTTGCCTGTGTGGATTCCGGAGCGATTTAGCAAGATTTCTTCTTAGGGAGTCTCACAATCTGAACATCATCATTGCCGCACTTACTATACGTAGTCCACTTTGCCTAATTTGTTATCTTTGCGGAAGATTCAGAAAGCTTCCACGGTCGTAGATCGCTTGAGTGAGGAAGACACCGTGTTACAAAAAATAGATTTTTTCTGTCCTATGAACCAAATGCACAGATTCGGAAATAGGGGAAAAAATAAAAATACACGTGTATCGGCGATTTTCATGTACACGTCAGAATTTTTTTTTTAAGTTTGAAGTATAAAGCTCGTAGTGGCCTGTGTGAAAGCCTTTCCATCGATTTTTAACCCTTTTTCAGTGATCCAGTCGAGCTGATTTTTGGCAGGCAGACTCGTGGAAATGTTTGTATCACGCAAATTTTTTTAAAAAATTGATTTTTATCAATTCTCAGATTTTCGTAAATTTTTTTTAAAAATGGTTATCGTTTTTTTTAAGGTTTCAGTTCAAAAAACATTTTTTTTTCGTAACGCTTAAGTAGTTTAAAAATTTGGAGTCTCTTCAAGTAATGCGAAGAAAAGTGAAAAAAATATTTTTTTTCAAAAATAATAAAAATTGGGGAAAATCTGATAAAAATCTATTTTTTAACAAATTTGACGTGATACAGACATTTCTACGAGTCTGCCTGCAAAAAATCAGCTCGATTGGATCACTGAAAAAGGGTTAAAAATCGGTCCAAAGGCTTTCACACAGGCCACTACGAGCTTCATACTTCAAACTTAAAAAAATTCTGACGTGTACATGAAAATTGCCGATACACGTGTATTTTTATTTTTTATCCCCTTTCCGAAAAAGTAAATTTGGTTCATATGACAGAATGTGTGTAACACGGTGCAATGCTAAGTTGAGTAGTCCATCATATAGTACGAATATGGAAACCGGTGGCTCTTCCGCCGATACTTTATACTATCCAGTTCCATCAGCGGTTCCGTATTCATCTATTTTCTTCTTCAGATAGCTAACTTTATGAGATGCCAAATTATCTGACAGTGGGCAGAATTGAAAGCATTTCTTTTTTCATTGGGATACGGACAAATTTAGCTGCCAGTTGGCGGTATTGTCCAAGATTCTCGAGCAGCACCTTAGGGGTCGTTCGCCTCTCCAATATTCCACTAAACAATTTTAATGATCTTGACCAATTTCACTTGATAATTCATATGTCCTTCACTCGGTTATGGCCATTTCCAACTACGGCAGTCCCGATACATTTCCAGTTCGTGCCAAATTCTGCCTGCTTCTCTAATGAGGCAATGCCCAAAAAATGTATTCTTCGCCAGCCATGATAGTAATTACATCTAAAGCCATTTTAAGCTTTGAAACAATTTGTTATAATTGCACAGCGTTTCAACGAGAAGAGAACCTTGTTATCTGCTATTGACCCATTATCACGAGAAAAAAAATACAAAACAAACAAGCAAGCCAGCAGCCAACTGCCGATAATGACAGCAGACGCATTTTGTAGTTTAAATCTATGAAAGATTTTAATTAAAAGTGCGAACGAACATCACCTTGAGGCGATTGTTCATGGGGCGGGGGAAGGGAGGTTGTTAATTTGTACTTAACGATTACGTATGGCAGAGAAAAAAAAACGCGTTCAAAGCGAGAATTAATGATTTTTTTCTCTTTTTTTTTTGGAAAAAAAAAAAAAAACAGCCTATACAACAATACCCATAACAAAACGTATCTCATTTCAACTTGAATTGAGTCGGCAACCAATGACAATAGTGAGTCTGAGTCGGTGTCTCAGTGCAAGTCTGAGTAAGAAGAATTGTTTAGAAGGCAGTGCGAGACAGCAGCGACGCCGACAGCAAGTTAAGGCCTTAAGCCAGCAGCCAACAGGTTTTTTTTGTTTGATTTTGGCTTTGGCTTCAGCTCTGGCTTAATTACAATTAAATGGCCTATTAACTTGTTGCCAATATCTCTGGCAATCCAACAGTTAACTCTGTCGCTCCGTCTCTCTGTCTCTGTGTGTACACTCTTACAAAACCGTTTAAACTAAACAGTCAAACGGCCAACAACAACCCCAATAGCACCACCAGCGCTATCGCTGACTTTATGGCCAAGTTAACGCTGTTTTGCTTGTTGTGCTCGCAGTTTAAACACAAGTTTCAATTCGACCAAACTAAAGTGAGACGAAGCTTTTGCTTACCCTCGACTCCTCACGCCTACCCTTTGGGGCATACACATATTTTGGTGTGTTCTTCTTCTTTGTTTAGCGTTTTAATTAAACAATTAATTATTTTGTTTTTGGTTAAAACCGATGCCACATTCCCCTCGGTTTTTCAGAGGGTGAAGTTGTGTGTGGCATGGCGGGGGGGGGGTGGGTGTTGCTGTTCCATAATGAGTGTTTAATTTATTTGCCATAAAAACAACTTTTATTTCACACATTAACCGGCATCACGTGACGTCAGTTTAACTCCACAGGCGGGAGGGTCAGACAGTCAACAAAAACCAAAAAAAATAATAATAAACATACACAAACAAGACTCCGACTTCAATGTTGCCACAATTGAACAGTCAAACGATCTCTCAGCCGCTCAGCAGCCACCAACCAGCAGCAGCCGCCTGTCAGCGGTGTAATAAACGTCCTTCGCCGCTTAGTATTCGTATCTCTGATTGCCAGCTTCTTAGCTAAGCGAAACGCGGTCAATATCAAGATTTCTAAGTTGTATGCCAATGCTATTTAATCATTGCAAGTAAATTAATACAAAAGTAGAATTAATTTTATTCTTTTTGGTTGTTGTTGTGATTTGGTTTCAGTTGCACTACGCCTTGTTACAGCACGAGCCGCAGAACTGGTCGTGCAGATGTGGCTAACGACGGCTAAAGTGGCTTATGTGCGTCGAAAAATTCCAACAGATGGCATTCAAAAGACAGCCAATTGACATTTGACAAGCCGTGTGCTATTGATGGCAACGGCAGTGATATGACCGCAGTTCATTACCGCCTATCCCATGAGTAATATTTTCGTGGTTGGGAAATCTACAAGGCTGGGCAAATATCTGATGGGCTAGAAAAAGTCAATCTGTAACAGACTGTGGAAAGTCAGTATTTTTAGGAAAGCCACCCTTTTTTGTTTATTAAGACCAGTTGCAAATTGCCTTGGAGTAGAAAATAGAATTTTGAAATTTTTATATTCTCTCAATACTTGCCATCAAAATGCCACAATCCCCAAAACGGGGACAATTTAAGATTTTAGTTTTTAGCCTTCTTAGAATGAATATCATTAGAAAATTCTTGTATTTGTAAGTGATGTGATTCATGCGTAGGGTTTTTAGTTTCCCGACTTTTTTCAACTAACATGAATCGGGAATTTTTTCAGAGTCTTCCCGGGTCTTGATTTTCTTTATAAAATATAATAAAAAAAATATTCTTTCTCCAAAAAAAAAAAAAAAAAAATCGAAATGTTATGGTTTTTTTTTTAAAAATTTGAAATGTTTAATAAAACTTTAATTAAAAAAAGTAAAAACTTGAAATGTTTAAGAAACCTTTGATTAAAAATCCTACACAATTAAACTTAAAACAAATATCCTGTATAATTTATAGATCAACTAGTTCACTTATGTTTCAGAAAGTAAAAAATCATATGTTCCCCGATGAAAAAACACATAAAAGTTGTAAAAAGTGCTTAAAATCGTACATAGGATTTTGTTCCCGGGAATCAATACTCCCTGAAATCGGGAAGTAAAAAACCGGAAAATTTCCCGGGAATTTCCGCGTTAAAACCTCCTATTCAAACGTTATAATAGGTTCAATTTGGTGAACACAGCTCCATTCTTATCGACTTCATCTCAGGGCATCTCCATTTGATAATTTCTAGGCAACGGTATTTTGAACTCTGACAACGTGAGCGCGACGATTGTATTGTAATTCAGTTCGAAAACCCAAACATACACTGAAAGCGAATGTATATAAAAATCAAATATTCCTCCAAATATTGTAGACCACCACAAACGTTCCAAGGACCGATATGCTTTTGGAATGTACGAATATAGGGACATTTGCCACTTCGAATGTCGGATGTCCTCAAATAATATAGGACCGACATCGCAGTAAATCCAGGAAATGCGATGGACACATTCTTAATTTAATGATATACTGAGACATTTAAGAAGTTTTTTTTCAGACTCATAAGTGATTACTTACTTATTTATTTCCCTTAACATTCCGTGGAACTTCTCTCGAATCAATGGAGCTGTGTACGCTATAATTTGTATACTCACTGACCGGGACCTACTGTTTAAAGCCGGCTCCGAACGGTAAATGCTTTTCCAGAGAAGTTTTACATGGCTTAGAGTTTTCTCTCTTACTTGTAAAGTCGCCAACATTTACGAGGTGGAAACAGCCGCTGAACAATGTTTGATGGTCTTACCCGGTTTCGAACTCGGGTTTTTCTGTGAGATAGTCGATTACAATTGATTGCAATTACAAAATAATGGAAACGTAATCAGGATTACTTGCGGTTGCAATAAATAATCAAAAACAATCAAAAGTAATCAGACAATAATCCGACTACTTTCAGAAATTATTTGTGATTCTTTCTGATTATTTTTAGTAATCGGACGTAATTCGGCTTACTGTCATTAAAAGAGATTGTGATGCAAATTTTTGACCACATCAAATTCAACCAGTATTTGGTTTGAGTTGTATGAGTTATATGATTTTTGTTAGTCGTTTCTAATATTGGTAGCTGATAGCTTTCCTCTTAATTTCTTGTATATGGAGTTCAAACAAATTGCTTGTGAACATTCATTGAGATTACATCGTGGGTAGCCTTTTGCTCACGTTCACACATCCTCGTGACAAGAGCGATCATGCCTTGTAATGTGTGTTCTTGACCGATTCGTTGAAATCGCGTATGCAGTGATTCTTTTTGATTATTTTATAGTAATTTGGGAATTTTAATAACAAAGTTCACAGACATATCTTCATCGGTTTTACGGCCAATAAGTTCAGCATCCATGACGACACTGCCGAATGAGTTGGAAATTTCTCAGCAAGTAATTTTTATGATTTTTATGAACTTGCCAATTGTGTTTACACAAGGAAATTCTTCGAATTCCCCTACGATTTTTCAGCCTTACCCGATGAATGAACCTGTATACAAAGGCTGTATGAAATCAAAAATCCAACGAACTCGTCTTGTGAGTTTAAGTTTTGGCAACAATTTTGTATACCCTCACCCTACGGGTAGGAGGGTATATATCATTTGATACGACCCAAAAGTGTAACACATAGAAATATCCACATTACACCCCAGGTGTCTTTGAACCAAATTCGATTCATGACTTTCTGAATCGTTTGAGCCATGTCCGTCTGTCCTGCTGGTACGCACGATAACTTTCGAAAGAGTTAAACAATCGCTTTGAAATTTAGCATGGGTTAATATTTCTCCAAAAACTGCTTATGGGATTGCATATGGGCTATATGGCCACACCCCTTCGGGTACCTTCCATACAAATCGTCTATTTCGCCCACTTTAGAAATCCTGTAATAATATCAATATGGCCAACGCGATCTTGTCCAAATTCTGTATTTGGTAAAGCTATTGCTAGACAACGTTTCGGACAAAAACTTGGAAGTCTGGCAACTCCCCTTCTGGTACCTCCCATACAAATGTACCATTTCACCCACTTTAGAAATCGTGTAATAATATCAATATGCCCAACGCGATCTTGCCCAAATTTTGTATTTAGTAAAGATATTGCTAGACAAAGGTTGGGACAAAAACTTGTAAGTCTGGCAACTCCCCTTCTGGTACCTTCCATACAAATGTACCATCCCGCCTACCTTACAAATCGTCTAATAATATCAATATGCCCAAGGCGATCTTGCCCAAATTCTGTATTTAGTAATGATATGGCTGGAAAAAAGTTTGGACAAAAACTTGGAAGTCTAGCAACTTCCCTTCTGGTACCTCCCATACAAATGTGACATACCGCCTACCTTAGAAATCGTCTAATAATATCAATATGCCCAACCCAATCTTGCCCAAATTTTGTATTTAGTAAAGATATGGCTGGAAAAAAGTTTGGACAAAAACTTGGAAGTCTGGCAACTCCCCTTCTCCTATACAAATGTACCATCCCGCCTACCTTAGAAATCGTCTAATAATATCAATATGCCCAACGAGATCTTGCCCAAATTCTGTATTTAGTAAAGATATTGCTAGACAAAGGTTGGGACAAAAACTTGTAAGTCTGGCAACTCCCCTTCTGGTACCTTCCATACAAATGTACCATCCCGCCTACCTTACAAATCGTCTAATAATATCAATATGCCCAAGGCGATCTTGCCCAAATTTTGTATTTAGTAATGATATGGCTGGAAAAAAGTTTGGACAAAAACTTGGAAGTCTGGCAACTTCCCTTCTGGTACCTCCCATACAAATGTGACATACCGCCTACCTTAGAAATCGTCTAATAATATCAATATGCCCAACCCAATCTTGCCCAAATTCGGTAGTTAGTAAAGCTATGGCTGGAAAAAAGTTTGGACAAAAACTTGGAAGTCTGGCAACTCCCGTTCGGGTACCTCCCATACAAATGTACCATCCCGCCTACCTTACAAATCGTCTAATAATATCAATATGCCCAAGGCGATCTTGCCCAAATTCTGTATTTAGTAATGATATGGCTGGAAAAAAGTTTGGACAAAAACTTGGAAGTCTGGCAACTCCCCTTCTGGTACCTCCCATACAAATGTACCATCCCGCCTATCTTAGAAATCGTGTAATAATATCAATATTCAAAACGCGATCTTGCCCAAATTCTGTATTTAGTAAAGCTATAGCTAGACAAAGTTTTGGACAAAAACTTGGAAGTCTGGCAACCCCCCTTCTGGTACCTCCCACACAAATGTACCATCCCGCCTACCTTAGAAATATCTAATAATATCAAGATGACCAACGCAATCTTGCCCAAATTCTGTATTTAGTAAAGATATTGCTAGACAAAGTTTGGGACAAAAACTTGTAAGTCTGGCAACTCCCCTTCTGGTACCTCCCATACAAATGTGCCATCCCGCCTATCTTAGAAATCGTGTAATAATATCAATATTCCCAACGCAATCTTGCCCAAATTCTGTATTTAGTAAAGATATGGCTGGAAAAAAGTTTGGACAAAAACTTGGAAGTCTGGCAACTCCCGTTCGGGTACCTCCCATACAAATGTACCATCCCGCCTACCTTACAAATCGTCTAATAATATCAATATGCCCAAGGCGATCTTGCCCAAATTCTGTATTTAGTAATGATATGGCTGGAAAAAAGTTTGGACAAAAACTTGGAAGTCTGGCAACTCCCCTTCTGGTACCTCCCATACAAATGTGCCATCCCGCCTATCTTAGAAATCGTGTAATAATATCAATATTCAAAACGCGATCTTGCCCAAATTCTGTATTTAGTAAAGCTATAGCTAGACAAAGTTTTGGACAAAAACTTGGAAGTCTGGCAACCCCCCTTCTGGTACCTCCCACACAAATGTACCATCCCGCCTACCTTAGAAATATCTAATAATATCAAGATGACCAACGCAATCTTGCCCAAATTCTGTATTTAGTAAAGATATTGCTAGACAAAGTTTGGGACAAAAACTTGTAAGTCTGGCAACTCCCCTTCTGGTACCTCCCATACAAATGTGCCATCCCGCCTACCTTAGAAATCGTGTAATAATATCAATATTCCAAACGCGATCTTGCCCAAATTCGGTAGTTAGTAAAGCTATGGCTGGAAAAAAGTTTGGACAAAAACTTGGAAGTCTGGCAACTCCCCTTAGTAAAGATATGGCTGGAAAAAAATTTCGCCAACACCCAGGCATCTCAGCCGTAAAGTATTTGTAAACATCCACCAGTTGGTTAAAGGAATGGTCCAGGTCCAGGTTTCTAAATGCGAAGATATGGTTGCTCCACACATTTTCAATTTCCGTCCATATTATGGAAATTTGTTTGTCTCTAACAAACTTCGCTTGAATAGAAGTTATACCATTCTAAGTACAAACAATTTGCCACCATTTCCAATTACACATTTCACATGACACTAAAACCCTTTTGTACAAATTAATCTGCAATGAATAGCAAATGTTCAGCATATTCACTTACATATGTATGTGTTTTGCGCAAATTCTCTTAATAATTCAGCATAGCTTTCATAATAATTCCAAAGCAGTTCCCATACCGAATACAGAAACAAAATAACCTCATAATTATTGTATAGCGATGCGAATACGAATATTCATAGAATGGCATTAACATTGAATTGAAAGTGAAGTGCAGGCCTAAAATGGATTAGGCAGATACAGACCTCCTCCCACCATGCTCACACTCCCCCCCCCCCCATCGCTTCAACAATAGCTGGTGGGCTTTTATGGGAAATGTCAATACAATTAACTGAAAATCAATAAATTCACACGCACGCACACTTAAATATTGCGACACGAGAGAAGCCATACACGCACGCACACGCACACTCACACGCACAGAGCCATGCATATGCATATATAGTCCGTGCCATATTTGGTCGAGTTTCAATTGCCGAAAATATTGCCGCCCTGCCATGGCACGCAAAGCGCAGCATGTTCTGATACGATAAAGCGTGTCATGCATAAATAATTAATAAATACAAATGTTGTTAAATATCAGTGACGATTGTTGTGGTTCTTTCGCCCGGCTGTCTGTTTTTTTTTTGCATAACATACACTCGTACTCTGCTCCCTCCCACCCCGACCCCATTGATTAGCACTCATCGCAGTCGCCCATATTTGTAGGCTCATTAGCAGCCAAAATGACAACAGCAGCTCCAAACTCCAAAAGTCAAAAACAATAAAAAAAAAAATAAAACCGTAGTAATTTCATTATAGCCAATGGTATGGAGGAGGTCGAACTCCGTTAGTACTATGGGGTTCAAGTCGGCTGGGAGACAGTAAAAATTGAATTAAGTGACAGTGAATGAAATATAATTTTGTTAGTATTTGTGGGTGGTGTGTTAACTGGATTTCTGTTGGAGTGGCTGACGAAGAACAAAAGATTGGCACTACAAAATTCTTATTTTTTCTTCGATTCTTATTATTTTTAACTGGATTTTCGTTGGAGTGGCTGACAAAGAACAAATGGTCAGCAATGCAAATTTCTTATTCTTTTTTTCCATAAATTACCCATCTTGCAATTAATTAATTTAATTAAAAAAAACTTTGTTTTGGTGAATGTGAATATATTTGAAAATCCCCTCTGTTTCGAAGGTAGGTATTTTTTTCTTATAAATTGAACAGATATCGCCTGTGATTATGTTCTTTATTTGACAACGCCTTTGTAGCATCACTAATTTTTGAAATCAGAATTCAAAATATAAAACCTCGCTGCGACATGCTCTACCAATGATTCTAGTTTATAGACATTCACTTTTTCCACAGTAGAACTGCTAAATTGTGCTGAACTATTCTTTAGGGGAAACCAGTTTTCATGAAACTTTAGGTTAAGTTCGTGTGACAGTTTTTATAAGAAGACTCGCTCTGTCCGTAGTTCCTTGTGATACCGCGGAAACTAACAAAAAGCCATGGACACCTCGCTTAACCATCGATAGCGCAGCTAAAAAACTTCTGGATTTTCCACAACCAATATCGACCACAGAGTCTAGGTCCCTCATGAAATAAGAAGCCAGTGTTGCTGGTCACCGGTTGGCCTGGTCAAGTGCAGAGAAGGACTCCTCCTCCTAATCCTCTTCATTCCCACAGCTTCTTCCTTGTAATTAGGACGGCCTCTATCCCGACGGATACAACCAATGAGCTAACGGGTCCTAATAGCGACTGCATTTTTTTTTTTTTTTTTTAAATTAATTCAGTTTTATTGTGTACTAGTAAGTTGTAATGCGCCTATGGCGCCCGTTGAAATATAGAAAAAAATTTTGTTGAAAAAAAAAAAATTTTTGTGGAAAAAAAAAAAAATTTGTTGAAAAAAAAATTTGGTTGAAAAAAAAAAATTTTGTTGAAAAACAAAATTTTTATGGAAAAAAAAAATATTGTCAAAAAAAAAATTTTGTGGAAAAAAAAATTTTGTTGAAAAAACAAATTTTGTTGAAAAAAAAAAATTTTGGTGAAAAAAAAAAATTTGGAAAAAACAAATTTTGTAAAAAAAAATTTTTTTGTAAAAAAAAAAAATTTTGTTGGAAAAAAAATTTTGTAAAATGTTTGTAAAAAAAACATGGCTTGTCTAATTTCGCGTTAGAACATTTCTCCTCTGAACGGCGTCACATCTGCAAAGTTTGAATGCTACCAACGACCAAGACGCCCACATATCTTTTGTTGCTGCCAACATTTAATTCCGCAGTAGAAGTTAGCAGACGAATAGTTCCTTAACTACAGTTTCCAGGCTATTGTTTGTAAGGTAGTCGCTAGTTCGTCTGCTTTGCTGTTCACTGGTATGTCTGGGTGGACCGGCACCCCACAAAAGGTGAATGCTAAACTTCTGAGCCATTTCAAGAGTTCTGCGGTAATGTCGGGCTGCTTTGCGTTCAATTTTTTTTCCAACTGAAATGAAAAGAAAAATGGTTTAACAACTTAGTTTGACAGATGTCGAATTCCAGCCCTATACTTTTGAAACAAATTGTTATTGAAATACGAAAAACCTCCGAAAAACCGAATTTTTCTCATAATGCTAAAAAGCACCTCTAAACCGTTTCCAAAAAAAAATCTGAAAAATTCTCAAAAATACTTTGCATCAGAAGCTTTCAAAAATCAGTTGAGCCACCAAGGAATCCGAAAAAAAAACATATTTTTGGACACCCCAATGCTCACTAGATATGGTCACATAAAAAAAGTTGAAGTGGAAATGAGATGTTTTGAGTATTTGCCGGTTAAATTCATGGACATGATTTGAAATTGCCAGAAATTTGTTGATCACCCCTAGTGAGTATATTATAAATCGGTGACTGTCGGTCTTAAGGATTATTGTGACATCTGCAACTGAACTCCGTTACAGTCGCTACAATAAATTTCGCCTTGCCTCCATTCATAGTAACAACCCGAAGTATGTTTACGACTGCAATCTACGACATAATATTGGTGAGACTCATCGGAGCCTGACATTGGTTACAGTCAATACACAAGTCGTCCTCCTTAGTAATACAAGCCCGAAGAATAACTCGGCATGTGCAAAGGGATGTAACGAATGTGCGTTTAGTGAAAGAGAATGCGAAAGCCAAAGCGGGTATTGAAATATATTTTTTTGCAAAAGCGGAAATTCGTTGCTTTCCTAAATATTAAAAATCGGAAAAAAATATTTCTTTTTAAAACTGAAATTAGAGAATTGCTGAAATCTTATTAATATATTTTCATTTTTATTTGGAGTAAATTGCTTTGCAAGTTGCATATTTGGTTTTCTTGCTCTTGGCTTCTCTTATTGTCATTATTTCCTTAAGATATTATTGACTCTTTAGTATCATAACGATTGCACTCGTCCTATGGTGTAATTGTACCAACAAAAAATAGTAAAGATCGAACAAAGTCCGAATAACGGTAAATTTTTGCGATTTCTTCTCATGCGATTCCTATGTCCCGTTCGCGATCACAAATAAGCATTTGTTATCAGTTCTCCGTGATCAATGATTGGAACACTTCATGCTAATTCAAATTAAAAGTGAAACATTTAAGAAGACAATTTTTTTTTTTTTATTGGTTTTCAAAGTGTGTCCCGTTCGCGATCGTAAGTGCTACCTTTTCCAGCAGTAACTTTGCAACTTCCCACGAAAAAGGTGCAGTCGATGGCGTTGGAGCCGTGATAAACAGAAAAATTTAGCATCTCACCAAAACCAAAAATATTTTTTTTAAACGACGCATTGGATTTCTATCAATGCGCACAGGAACACATTAAAGGAATTAAAATTCTATACGTCGATGAAGGCCAAATTAATTAGACTCCTTTTATGACAGACAAATGGAATAATTTACCAAATATAACCGGAATTATAATTATTTTGTAAACAGAATTTCTACAATTTTTAGTTGTAGTCGAGAAATGTTGTTTTTTTATTTCTTTAAAATTTATTTAAAAAAAGAAAATTTCATAATTACGTTTATATTTTATTATATTTAATTTCTTGAAAAAAATATATGTATATATATATATTTTAAAAATTTGTTATAAATAATCTTAATATATATTTACCCTCGACACTGATTCACTGACTCTGTCACGCAGTACGTAGGAATTTAAATAGGCATTCTATCATTTTCTATAAATAATAATAATAAAAAAAATAATATTTTTTTTTTGTACAGAAATTGTGTTTTCCCCAAATTTTTTTTTTACCAAAATTTTTTTTTTTTAAATTTTTTTTTTTTTTACAAAAATTTTTTTTTTACAAAATTTTTTTTTCAACAAAAATTTTTTTTCCACAAAATTTTTTTTTTCAACAAAATTTTTTTTTCCACAAAATTTTTTTTTTCAACAAAATTTTTATTTCCTTTCGCTATGTCCCGTTTGCGAAAGTTAAAAATATTTTTTAAAAACTAAGAATTGAAGATATTTTAAAGCAAAAAACTTTACAACAAAGATTTAGTATTCCCTTATAGTTAAAAAAAATTGTATTCCCTATAATGCGACAAAATTCGCTGATTTTAACATTTTTCCACATACTGGCAAAAATGACTTCCATTTTTTGTCCCGTTCGCGATCTCATGTTTATCTTAACTATTTCGAGAACGTTGAAGTTATGGAATTTGCATTTTGCTCTCAAAAATAGTACTACTGAAATGCAATTAATCTTTTATAAAGAGCTTAAATTTTTTTTATTTTTTCATAAATTTTGTTTAACTTTAAAGCGTTCAAGTGTCCCGTTCGCGATCCTTGAAATGCCCATATGCGAATGCGAACTTGGTTACATTCCCAGTTTATACCCATGTACATTAGGGCGTACCTCAAAAAAAAAGTTCGCCGTACACCTTCGAATATGAAGTATTATTGAAAGGTAGTTTCAAAATTTTTTTTTTTATTTTTTTATGCCGAACGTAGGGGTCGCGCTTTTACATTTTTCTATATAACTTCTGCATTTATAAACGGATTTTAAAGTGTGATACATAGATGTTTTTGTCTTTGAAGTCATTGAGCTCAAGCACCCCCTTCTGGTACTTACCCATCATATCTCAGTTGCTACTACCCTAATGTACCACTCTAATATCAGAAAGTTAAAGCTCGCATAAAATCATGAATCTCTTCCTAAGGAAGTACGTCGATTGTCCCAGCAGAAAAAGTGTCGTCGAGACAAAAACATCGATGTATCACACTTTAAAATCCGTTTATAAATGCAGAAGTTATATAGAAAAATGTAAAAGCGCGACCCCTACGTTCGGCATAAAAAAATAAAAAAAAAATTTTTACCTTTCAATAATACTTCATATTCGAAGGTGTACGGCGAACTTTTTTTTTTTTACTTGTAACCTGGTACGCTCTAATGTACATATCTCTGGACATCGGGAGCAGAAAGGCTGCTTCTCTCAAATTCCATGTTCATCTGGAATATTAGCATTCTATATTAAAGCTTTTGAAACCACTTTTTGTATGAAAATCCCCCTGTCTCTAATAATATAATTCTCTGACTTTAAGCTGTCCTCCTTAGGTTCACATGGGATTTGTGAACATTTCGTCCACACTTACCTGGACACAGCCATCCCCCCCATCTAGAAATCGTCCATCCTATTATTGGCTACTTAGATTTTATTAATGTTGAGGGCTCTTTCTCTTTCATGCGGTTTTAGGATTTGTGCGGCATTTCCTCTAATTGCTTTCACATAAAATACGATTAAGTGAGATTGTCTTTTTTTACATTTTCACTCAGCTTATTACACCTTCCCCCGTAATGGCTGGTTTAGCAGCTTTTATTCTGTTAATGCTAACGATTTTCTTTTTTTTTTTATTTGTCGTAGTTGTTGTTAAAAGGCCTATACTTTTACTGCCCATTATTATGGCCATGATATATATGTTGATTTGTATTAATCGTCTAAGTCGCATTCTCATTTCGTTTGGGATCCAAATAATAGACGACGACCTAGCACACATACCACTGGATTGACTGAGCCACGGTCACTTGTTATTGTCCATGTTAATGATAAGGTTTCCATTGGCACGACCAAGCTTAATGTAAATGCTTTTGATGTCATTCGAAGAACAGGAATAGAAAAAAACAACAAATGTGGCTATTTTGCTACATTGCGGGCGGGGTGTGGGGATTTTCTTTTTATAATACCAAAGTTTTTCTTTATTTCAATTTTGTTTTTTCTTTCGATGCTGTTTCTTTTCATTTCCTTCTATGTGCGAATTCTTTTAACGGCAAAGAAGAAAAAAAAAGATAAGTCGTTGCTACATAATTTCTTTCCCCTCCTACGGTGGCGTTGTTGTTTTTCCTCTGCTCATCATGTACGTTTTTTTATTCAATAGATGTTTTCTTTTAGTATGTTCAATGCTGAGGTTTAATTCATTAGGCCACAATCCTATTAAATCTATGACCACCATTGACAGATACCCCCACCCCACCTTCTTCCCCAGCACCACATAACGCACTTTTTACAATTTACTATTCATGTGATTTACAGGCAGACGGTGTCCCCCGCCCCCCTTTTGGTGTCGTCTTCACTTTGTCGTTGTGTTTCTTTACATCCTTTCCTCTCAGCGTTTACTTAGTGTGTGTTACGTCGCCCTTTGTGCAACTGATAGAAATGATGGCAAGCTTGATGCAAAGGGGTTGGAAGTAGGAGAATAAAAACGAACGCTGGCTGTGAAAGCGTGCAATTTCCGTAGTATCCGCTTCCGCATCCTTATTACTCACAAGTTCTTTTTATTTTTTTTTTTTCAAAAAAGGAACAGATACAAAAGAAAAACGCCCACAACTACAATTACCACAATACTCATACATACACATATTCTCTCGTAGTGGACATTACCTTCCCTCTAGTCAATAGATTTCTTTATGTTCTTAATTCACAATTGAACAGAGCGACAGTACCGATCAAACTAAGTATGACAGATGGCTAGACAATTAGCATAATTTATGCGACAGCTCATTAAGATCAGTTCAAATGGTAATGTTGATGTCTTGGGTGTTCTGAATTGGAAATGTGAGGTTCTCAGTTGGAATTAGGTTAGGACTTGATAGAAAGCCAACACATACGATAAATCAGCATGAGTTCGGAAAGTACGACGAGTCGTAAGAGCCATTCAAGTAAGAGACATATGGGTCCAATGCGTAATAGGTGGACGTGACGATCAAATTTCTTAGAAATCGACTGAGATCATGGAGTGTGAGGGTATAAAGAATTACCAATTGGATTTATTACACAAAAACAAAAATTTTAAAAATAGCAAAAATTTAAATAGCGTGATTCGAGACTACCTATATTATTATACATACGCAATTTTTAGTTGTTGCAACCATCAGTTTCTTAGCTAAATATAAGTACGTGTTTCATATATGTGTGTTTTTACATTCATTTGTTCTTAATAATACAAAAAATGGTAGATGGAACTATTAGACTACAAAATCAGTTTTTAGTTGTCACAACCATCTGTCCCTTGGCAAAATATTAGTACGTGTTGTTCATATATGTGTGTTTTTACGTTAATTAGTTTTTAATTATGAAACTATGAGATTAAACTATTAGTCTACAGACACAATTTTTAGTTGTCACAACCATTCGTTCCAAATTACAAATATATAAAATTTTTCATATATTTGTGTTTTTTGCTATCATTTAATTGTATTATACAATAAATGGTAGATGCAACTTAAGGAAAGTCTACATACTCAATATTTAGTTGTCGCAACCATAACACTATGTGGAGATCATAAGTATATTTCATGCATTAATGTTTTTTTTTTACATTCCCTTGTGGGTTAAGATACACAAAATGATGGGAAAATCTACATACTCAATTTTTAGTTGTCGTAACGAAAAAACAAACTTGGTAACCTACGAACGATATGAGCTACAGACATTTTAGACATTTATATTTTTAACACTTGTTTGTCGCTTATTATACAATAATGATTGACGTAACTAAAATAAAATCGCTATATTATTCAAAATAATCAATTTTTAATTGTCGCAGCCATCAGTTCCTTAGCAAAATGTGACAAAATCAATTCGTATCTTTATGTTGTTACAGTCATTTTTGTTTTTCATTATACAAAAATTCGTAGAACAAAAAGAAAATCACTCTATTTTTAGTTGTCGCAACCATTACATTATTAACGCAATATCTGACCAACATAATTAAAATTCATATATTTCTGGTATTAAACTAATTTGCCCTTTAATATAATATACAAAAATGGTTGACGCAACTAAAAGAAAATCACAGTATAATTTCACATCCGAAAATTTTAGTTGTTGCAACCATCAGCTTCTGAGAACAGCATATGACCAACATACAAATATTTCATGTATTTCTATTGTCACACTAATTTGTTATTTAGTATACAAAAAAAAAAAAAAAAATGGTAGACGTAACTAAAAGTATTCTCAATTTTTTGTTGTCGCAACCATCAGTTCCTTAGCAAAATATGACCAATGTTGACATTTTTACATTTATTTGTTTTTTTCATTATACAAAAATTAGTAGACGCAACAAAAATAAAATCACTATATTTTTAGTTGTCGCAACCATTGCATTATTAACGCAATATCTGACCAACACAATTAAAATTCATATATTTCTGGTATTAAACTGATATGCCATTTAAAATAATATACAAAAAATGGTTGACGCAACTAAAATAAAATCACAGTATAATTTCACATCCGAAAATTTTAGATGTCGCAAACCATCAGCTTCTTAGAACAACATATGACCAACATAAATATGTTTCATGTGAAATCAAGAAATGATCACGATCCAGATCCTATGAAACAGGTAAGGTTGTCCGAAGTCTGATCCGCTATAGTTCACACCAATATTGATGAGCCTTGCCACCAAAAGTAGGTCGTTATATAATTGCTTAAGCGATGCGTGGAAATCATGTTGGATTCTTCAATTCGAGAATTCTGGAAAACAGATGACAGAGCTTTATTTCTGGCTCCGAATAGATGTGAATATCGATTGTAATGACATTTTACCCAGCCATCGGGTAATTTCTTCGATCCCAGTGAGCCGGTACCCTTGGCTACTAGTCTAGCACGAGTTTTATGAAGATAACTCTAAAACACGTCGTATCGATCAACTCTTCTACTCAATCCGCTCGGCATGTAAATCAGGCGTTGAAAAGCCCACTGACCTTTTCAAGTTGTCATAGACTTTTTTGAATCGAGTCAAACATTTTTGTGATAGGTCTAGTTGAAGCAGCAGTTAGGTTGAACTTTTTACAGAATTTTGCTCCATGGAGGTACACCATACTTCTGAGATTGGTCGAATCTTTCGAGTCAGCCATTTGTTAATACTTGGGACCTACTGTACATCGACTGGCACATCTATGGAGAAAATTCAATTTTCTGCCAAACTGTTCGAATGGGTAATACTCTTCCAGCAAGTGTGTTTCCTGCCAGCTGTGACATTCTGAAATTTAAGACAAATGTTAACCAACTCTACTCACTCTTTCCTTCTTCCGATAGCCTAGTTTCCTTTCCCTAGCACAGTGCATTGCATTTATATGGGGCACCACCGAATGTTGGTTTTCGCAAAAAAAAAGAACAGCTCTGAGTAGTATTTTCTAGTGATCGGTAGCACTTTTTAAAGCTGATGCCCTCGTCTTGTTGGATATCACATCATTAGAGTCATCTTCGGTCTAGATTTCCCTGGCATATCAGCCCAAAAGCGATGTGACACTTAAAATAGTCAGACGAGTCCTATGTGACTGTTGAAATAGTCATACGTTTGGAATGCGACTGTTGAAGTAGTCGTACGGTGGCGCTGGTTGTTGTCTGCAAGAGACTTTGCCATCCATCTGAGTTTCAGATGCCCCATATCGAAATTCTACGGGAAACTCATTTCCCTCCCGATCACAAGAGATGCCTGCTACCCCAGCCATTGCGGATTCGCTCTCCTGTTGAATGTCCATTGCCAGTTCCTAGTTTTTTAAACCCTTTCTGGAAAAAATCACCGCTTTATAATTTTAAAATTCCAATGACCCGCAAAAACTTAAATGGACATTAGGGTGGAGTGAAAACATGCTTTTTTTTTAATTTGAAAAAGTTAACCTCGGAAAGAGATGTAGTCTGGGGTCCTAATGAGGGGAAAAATAAAGAAAAAAATTTTAAAAACATTTTAGGGGTCGCGCCACTCCCTCGAAATTTGGAAATTATCGCTATTTTGGCGTTGATTTTAGAAAAATCCTAAAAATTAACGACTTAACTTATTCGAAATTTAATTTAGTTTGAGCTTGTTCAGTGCCCAAACAAAAGTATTTGAGGCAAATATGAGGATAATCGACTAATATTTGTAGCTTTGGTGGCGATTTCATTGTTCAGTCAATTTTCTGAAGAAGGGACGATTTGACTTATTTTACTTTTTGAAATTTTTGAACAATGAGAAAATTTTTTTTAAATTTTTTCATGCCCTTATTTCATTGTTTACGCTATTGCAAACATTTATTGACATAAAACTTTTTAGGATTTTTCTAAAATCAACGCCAAAATAGCGACAATTTCCAAATTTCGAGGGAGTGGCGCGACCCCTAAAATTTTTTTAAATTTTTTTCTTTATTTTTCCCCTCATTAGGACCCCAGACTACATCTCTTTCCGAGGTTAACATTTTTTTTTGAATGTCACTCCACCCTATTAGACATCTTACTTAAGATGGCTCCACAACCTATTGTTGTTGGTCTTGGCCGGCTTAATACAAGGTGGCGCAATAGTAAACTTCCGATGTTTTTTTTTGTAAGTAAAAAAAAAAAAATGAAAAACTTTGATTCTTCTTGTGGATTATTTTTATTTGGTCTTTTAATTTTTTTTTACATCCAGTCGAGAATATGATGTCATGTAAATGGCCGCCGCCACAGTTGATTGTCCCAGTAGGGGCCAATCGCAAAATTTATAGCATTTTCTGATAAGAGGATTACTTTTGCGCCACCTTTTACATGATTTTTAAGCACTTCGGGCTTGTGCGTGCCTCCTCCAGTTCATCAGTATCAGGGATTTGCATTCCTTCCTTTACTGGATCCATCGGAGTCTCGGTATTTACTGTCTGCATTTGGCGTCGTAATTGTCATCCAATCATCTGAAATCTGCTGAAAAGAGCTAACATAAAAATCCTTCATGGATCCCAGTTGTATATTTGGAGTGAGATGTGTAATTTTTCAGCTTCCCTGGTATTTCGAATATGACAGCGACCTACTTCAACCATAGTCGATCATTGTCAGAGCGTAGTAATCGTTTTGCTTGTAAATGCTTCGGCAAAGATCCATGAATTGCATGTCCAAGATCCTTCTCAGCCATACTCACCTTTGCATTTTACGCTGGCAGAGGTGATGTAGAGGATGACATTACCTTCTCGTTTGGCCTGTAAATGCTTCGGCAGAAATCCATGAATTCCATATCCAAGGTCCTTCCAAGCCATCCTTACCATTCCCTTTTACACTGACCGAGACGATCGGTTACACTCAAAGTCCTTCCTCTCTTATCTGGACATATCTTCCGATGGTATTTGCGAGTTTGTCAAACTCCCACCTGCCACATGAGGGTAACCGTTCAAATATGAGGATTTGTCGCTGTAATTAACCGCTATGCTTACTCCGATATCTTCAGGTATCTCTACACCACACCCAAGGGCATCTCGAGTGCCAATTACATATAATCCATCCAACTGCCACAGACCTAGTACTGTCTACTGTGCTATCGCCTCTTGTCCTGCACTTGTTACTGACGTTGACATCTTTTTGGTTTCTTCTTTATGTGTGTCTCGTTCGTATGTGTGTGTATGTTTTTTTGCGCTGTCTGCTTAAACATGGAATCAGTGGACAATAGCTTAAAGTTGTCATGACATTGCCATGCCATGTCAATTTTTAAATGTACATCTGTGTGAGTGAATGTGTGCGGATTTCACCGACCGCTTGTCCTTCGTTGGACATGTGTTGGTGTGTGCTGGCAGAATGATATTATTGAAAGATTATGCGAATGTATGGGTGGTATCGGCTACATACGAGTATGCTTGTGTGTGTCTGTTTAAGATCCATTCAAGAATATGGATGGAGTGTATACGTCCATCCGTCGATTCGTCCGTCCGCCGTCATTCATCCAATTATATGTCCTTCATTGAAACGAACCGACAATCGACAACCATTCCATTCCAATCCATCCATGTTCTGTGTTGTACCCAACATTCATTCCACCAGCCATTGATTCATTTCAATCCATGATTTGTGCGTTCATCGTTTTTCCTCTGACACAGGGTTGGCGGGCAACGATCAACGAGTCGGCCAACAGATAACAGATACTGCGAGCGGACGGACATACACACATACTGGTATACATGTGAATGTGAATTGTATTTGTTTAAAATAAGTAATGAAATCAATTTGAAATTAATTTCATTTCATTTTATTTACTTTTTTTTCGTTCTTCCCTCACTTTCTGTCCACCTCCTCCTGTTGAGGCCAAAGCTTTAGCCATCCAGTCCATGCCTTCCTGTGTGGTCTGTAAGGGGATTCAGGGCAACAAAATGTGAATCCTTATTGATTCTTTGATTTAACATGGCTTTGCCTTCGTTTACCCCCCATTGCCTGTCCTTTTGCCATTTCTCTTCTAAGACATTATATGTGGTTTAAATAAGATTTATGGCTTTAAACGTAAAAAGAGAAAAAACGAAACGTAAAGCGGGTAATTCGATTTTTTTTTCTGGCTTGCTGCTGTTGTTGTTGTTGGTATTGTTTTGAAACTGAATACAAATCAATAAATTTTCCTTCTTTGACTTTGACTACCGGAAGTAGAGTGAAATATTTCTGTTAATTTAGTTTTCTGTGAAAGGTGGTCTGCTTTTTTTATTTCTGTTCTGTTCTTGCTCGGATTTCTTAAATCAAAATTGCATTATATGAAGTCGAAGAAGAATTCAAAGGGTATTTTTTTGTGTTCTTCTTCTTCTTCTTCTGTTCTTTAAGGATAGCATTGGTATTATCCTTATCAAACAGTGGGAGAATGACAAGGGAAATTGAATTATGTTTGGGTCGTTTGGGTTAGAGATGGAGTTTTTTTTTCCACTGCGCTGGAGTTTTGGAATCTACAGAAGAGACCTCAACCAATGCTTGTGGACACCAGGGTGAGCTCCTTAGCCCAATATGTGGACTCCTTAAACCGTGCATGTCGTGTAAGGAATTTCGTTAGACTGTAGCTCATCCCGCCCTGTCTACAGTTATTCCCCTTAACAATGTTTGGAATCAGTTTATTGGCTTTTGTTGAATGAACTTCCCTGTAGTTAACTTTGGAAATATTTCTAAAATACATCTAATTATCTGATTTCCAATCTTAGTGCCTTTAAATAATTGCTCATTCCTTGCCTATATTCAATTTTTTACAGAACTCAAAAATATTAACTACAGAAATAGTTATAGCGTTTGGACTGAGTTGTCTATCGCAGAGGTGATCACAATTTGCCACCGAGCCTACAACTGTAGATGTATTTTGTAGCAAATCTTCTCTGCTGCGTTATGTAGTGGAAATTATATAGTAGGCTGAATGGTCTTCTCATTTCCAACAAAACACCAGGCTGATATCTACAGTTGACTGCTCCAGTGGCCCACTGTCTTATTGTCAGCTAACACAAATTCTTGAAATTCCTTGGACTTTCTACTTGCATTCTTCATTCTTGTAAATTTATATTTCATTGTCGTTTCTGCTTACATCTCTTTTACTGACATTTTTTCTTTGTTTTTTACAGTTTTTTATCCTGATTATTCGGAGATAACTCCCTCCTCCGCTCTGTCGAGTGCTCGCTGTCTCTGTCATTGGTATGTAAATGTCCTGAAAGTGTTTGTAATTTAACATTTCTTTTCAACGCAATTAACCTTTTCGATGCACCTTCATTGTTCCAGCTTTAGCTTTATTTCTTTTATGTTTTATCCTTTATCATCATCGTCGCTGTGTTATTTTGTTAAATTAACATTTTCATCGCCCACAGAATGACAAACACACAAGAAGAAGAGCTGAAGTGTTGTTAATAAAATTAAATATTTTTTTTCTGCGTTCGCTGTTACCTTCGTCTTGTCGCCTGAAAACCAAACCTCGCATTCGGGAGAGGGCGAAAGTGTCCTGATTTTTTCCCATTATAATTTTCATTGGTTTAATTAATTTTTTTAATTGATTTTTCTCTTGTCATCGGTTCGTTGTACCTGTATCCGGGTTGGGGTTGAGCAAAATCTGTGATTTTCTCCCTGTCCGTGATACATTTTTTTTTTATGTTTGGGAGTATGGGGAGTTGTAATTTGCCAGGATACGTTTTACATTTTGCAAATTAATAATAAATAAATAACGACGGTTACGAAGGAATGAGTGAAGTTCATTTTGAAGTGCACATTGTGGTGAAATTGTTGTAGATGTGTTGAGGACTGTGGTGAAGGGAATGACAGAAGAAAATTGATTTGGTTTTTTTTTTGGGATTTTTTTTTTGGTGGTTTTTATAAAATGTCGAAAGTTGGACAGGTAAACTTGTCGTTAAATTTGTTTTCTCTGTTCAAGTTAATGAACGGCAAAAACATTTTTAAGATTTATGGGAAATTCCAGTTTGAACTTAAAGTTAAAAAAAATATGCTTGGCTAGGCGTTGGCTTCGACTGGAGAATTATCCGGTGCTTGTTGTTATGACACAACACATTTATTTTTTATTAATTACAAAATATCGGTTGGAAAAAATCACACACTAGTCACAGAGCAGGATTCAAGGTATTCAAGGTTTCCTCTGGAATAGGTTTTTTTTTTTAAAATTATAAATCTATTTTTTATAATTATTTTTAATTGCAATACAAAGCAAATTTATATTCCAATTTTTGGGTCTAAGGGTAAACTGGGTTATCCCAACCCGCCTTTTGCCGACGACGCCGGTAATCTCAGCGCACACAGACAATTTTGACCATTTCCAGTTTTGGATTTTGATTTGCTGTATTAAGAACTGGTCTCATTATTATTTTTTTAGTAGCAGAGGAAACAAGTAGAGTAGCGCCCGACGGTAAAATTGAAAATTCACTCTGCCGACTTTGCTGTATTAACAACTGTCTCTGGTCTCATTTTTTTTTAATAGCTGTCGACAGTTATTCTGAAATTAAAGGAAATAGTTAAAATGGCGCCCGACGGGAAATTTTAAAATTCACCCTGCCGACTGTGCTGTATTAACAATTGGCTCTGGTCTCATTATATATTTTTTAAAACAGTCGACTGTTATTCTTATATTAAAGGAAATAGCAAAGTGGCGCCCGACGGAAAATTTTAAAATTCACCCAGCCGACTTTGCTGTATTAACAATTGGCTCTGGTCTCATTATTATTTATTTTAAGACAGTCAACTGTTATTCTTAAACTAAAGGAAATAGGTAAAGTGGCGCCCGACGGAAAATTTTAAAATTCACACTGCCGTCTTTGCTCTATTAGCAATTGGCTCTGGTCTCATTATTATTTATTTTAAGACATTCAACTGTTATTCTTAAATTAAAAAAATAGGTAAAATGGCGCCCGACGGGAAATTTTATAATTCACCCTGCCGACTTTGCTCTATTAGCAATTGGATCTGGTCTCATTATTTTTTTTTTAAAACACTCGACTGTTATTCTGAAATTAAAGGAAATAAGTAAAGTGGCGCCCGACAGGTAATTTGGAATTTTACTCTGCCGACTTTGCTGTATTAACAATTGCCTCTGGTCTCATTATATTTTTTTTAAAAACAGTCAACTGCTATTCTTAAACTAAAGGAAATAGGTAAAGTGGCGCCCGACGGGAAATTTTAAATTTCACTCTGTCGACTTTGCTGTATTAACAATTGTCTCTGCTGTCACTATTTTTTTATAATAGCGGACGACTGTTATTCTGAAATTAAAGGAAACAAGTAAAGTGGCGCCCGACGCGAATTTTGAAATTTCACTCTGCCGACAACAATTGTCTCTGGTCTCAGTATTCTTTTTAATAGCGGACGACTGTTATTAAATAAATAGGTAAAGTGGCGCCCGACGTTAAATTTTTCCTTTGGCTAAATATTAAAAAAATGGATAATTTTTTATTTTTTTCAAATTTTTGTTTGTATGAAATATTATCTAAAATTTATTTTTTTTTTAGTATTTTTCATAATGAAAAATTTCCCTATTTTGTATCAAATTTTGTCTGACCCATCTTTTGTATTTATTTTTGGGACACTTTGCGTTTGGTATATTTTTCATAATTTATTTCGGGATTTTTTCAGAATTTCTGGTAAAATTTTCATTGTGACATTTTTGGAGAATTTTTCATACATTTATGGGAATTCTTCAGGGTTTTTTGTGTATTTTTCCCAGAGTCCTCAATAGTTTCTACAAAAGTCTAATCGAACCAATTTGGTCTTTTAGTCTTTCCACAAACCACCTTAAAATGTTCCATTAATTTCTCAGCTAATCTAAAATGAATTAATTGCTGTCATTTTCTAATTACCACAAATCTCAACTCCGGTTCGGAGCCCTCGACCATGTAATCCAAAAGTCACCGCGACACGTTCTACCACAATTGCCCAGTCAGATAATGAGAACCGTGTGTGATGCGCGCGTGTGTGTGTTACGGGGAAATGTTAATCAGATTTTTATATGCTTCACATAGTAAGATTGCAAAAATTCATGCAAGATCCATTGTGCGTTTCCTTTTTAGCCACGTTTGTATTGTAATATTCGTTTGCCGTCTTAATTACGTTTTTATGTGCATGTGTGTGAGTGTAAGTGTGGGTGCGAGTGTAAATGTGTTGAATACAATTGATGTGTGCCAAACAATAGAATTCAGTTAATTAAATTCACAGTTTGCCTTTTGTTATAATTAGGTACGTGTGTATGTGCAACAGAGAGAAAGAGAGCGAGAGGGAGAGAGTATAGCAAATAAATATTGCTTATCTCATCTATGAAAGGAACTGTCGCTTTTTTGTGCTTGGCTTTTTCTTTTGGTTGTTATTGTTGTTGTTGCCAGCGATGTCCTTGTGGTGAGGAATGTTTTGTATTCCTGGCAAAAATGTCTAATAAATTGTCAACCATACACACAGATACACACGTACGAGTAGGATGCCATTTCAAATGACTGTAGTATATATTTCAGAGTGTCTCAAGATTAAAATCTCCTTGTTGTGCTTTTGTTTGGTTGAATGTCTCCCCCCTGACCCTCTCCATGCTCGGCTTTAGCCCGCCTGTTGGCAGTGGCAATTAAACATGTAAAACGTAAAAGCCACTAATGATGCCGATATCAAGCCAACGAACAGTGGCTGGGCTGCATTACCAATAAATTCACAAAATAAACACAAACAGGCAAACATAGCCAGCAAGGAAGGACACACAGCCATGGATATATGTGCATATACTTCCGCACACACACACACACACACACACACTGACTTTAAAACCAGGCACTTATTGCTTTCAAATACTCATTCTCGCTAACTCACACACAACGACTCAAACCCAACCATTAACGTTTCGGTTTGGCTGGCATAAAGATAATGTCGCTGTTGCTGTTGTTGTTTTTTTTCTGGCTGGCTGGGTGTGTGTGTGTGTGTGCGGTATATTTGTTTGTTTTTCTGTTGCCCATGTATATGTTGATTTTGCTTTCGCTATACGGGTACATCTAAATATAGCAGCATACTTTTTGGCGTTCATTTTGGTGTATTTGACGTACGGCTCTCAGTAGTATTTGCGGTGTGTGTTTTTTCTCCTGTTTGTTTTTTTTTCCACTTTTCCGTGAAAATTAACGCTTTATTCCACGTTTCGCTGTTTTACTTTTCATTTATTTGCCGTTGTGTGCTGTACTTTAGCTTTGGCAAACAAACCATTATGTTATTATTTATGAATATCACCTTTAATGGTGAAACCTTTTTGTCTCTGATTCTGTTAGAGAGTGAGGTATGGATTTGTATTTATCATACTCTTGGCTGAATTGTAAATAAAGGCACATTTAAAGCATATAAAACAAATGAGAGAATCCTACCATACTGGATCGGTTATTTAACTTAGACTTTTCATTCTTAAGTTTCACTTTACTTACCTACTTATTTCCCTTAACATTCCATGAAGGAACAGACGGGAAACTTCTCTCGAATCAGTGAGCTGTGCGCGATATAATTTTGTATACTCACTGACCGGGAGTTACTGTTTAAAGCCGGCTCCGAACTATTGTTAAATTATACAGTACAACATGAAAAAATATAACCATATACGGAAAATAAAAAAGTCATGCACTTTTCTTATGGGCCCCCAAAGATTTGGGGCCTAGGTGTCAGTTTTGCAAAAAAGTAATGAATTTCTCAGACTCACATCTTGCAAACCGTTTAGAATTTTGATTTTATCTCTAATGTTGTAGCTCACAAAAATAGTAAACATATAAAATCAAAAAACTTCATCTTTCATGGTCAAAGTCGCATAATTTTAAAAATTCGATTTCTTATCAGTTTTTCCCTGTGCAGGTCTGTATTTAACAAACCGTTCAAAATTCAAGGAACCAATCAACTATAAAACATATGTACTTCCTAGAAATGATTCTTTGAAGTGTATCAATTCACATTTGCTTTCTAGAATAGCATTAGACAATTTTTTTTTTGGAACGGATTAGTAATATTAATTTGAAAGCCTAGCATTCATACGTACAGGTGGTTAATTAAATTGAATTAATGTAATTGTTTATATCCTCACCCTACGTGTAGGATACGACCCAAAATGTAACACACAGAAAAATTCACTTTAGACCCCATGTGTCTTTGAACCAAATTCGATTAATGACTTTCTAAGTCGTTTGAGCCATGTCCGTCTGACCTGCTGGTGCGCACGATAACTTTCGAAAGAGTTAAACAATCGCTTTGAAATTTGGCATGGCTAATTATTTTCCCAAAACTGCTTATGGGATTGCATATGGGCTATATGGCCACACCCCTTCGGGTACCTCCCATACAAATCTGCCATTTCGCCCACTTTAGAAATCGTGTAGTAATATCAATATGCCCAACACGATCTTGCCCAAATTTTGTATTTAGTAAGGCTATAGACAGACAAAGTTTTGGACAAAAACTTGGAAGTCTGGCAACTCCCCTTGTGGTTTTCAATAACATTGGGTATTTTGAGGTTGCTATTATGACATTTTATCAGATGTTACATCCAATGGTGGTAGCCACGCTTACTTTTGACTCTCCGATACTTTGGAATATGAGACTTGTGTGTTTTACTTAGAGTGAGGGTATATACATTAGGGTGGAGTGAAATTCAAAAAAAAAAGTTAACCTCGGAAAGAGATGTAGTCTGGGGTCCTAATGAGGGGAAAAATAAAGAAACAAATTTTGGGGTCGCGCCACTCCCTCGAAATTTGGAAATTATCGCTATTTTGGCGTTGATTTTAGAAAAATCCTAAAAAGTTTTATGTCAATAAATGTTTGCAATAGCGTAAACAATGAAAAAAGGGCATGAACAAATTTAAAAAAAATTTTCTCATTGTTCAAAAATTTCAAAAAGTAAAATAAGTCAAATCGTCCCTTCTTCAGAAAATTGACTGAACAATGAAATCGCCACCAAAGCTACAAATATTAGTCGATTATCCTCATATTTGCCTCAAATACTTTTGTTTGGGCACTGAACAAGCTCAAACTTTTAAATTTCGAATAAGTTAAGTCGTTAATTTTTAGGATTTTTCTAAAATCAACGACAAAATAGCGATAATTTCCAAATTTCGAGGGAGTGGCGCGACCCTAAAAATTTTTTTCTTTATTTTTCCCCTCATTAGGACCCAGACTACATCTCTTTCCGAGGTTAACTTTTTCAAATTAAAAAAAAAACATGTTTTCACTCCACCCTAATATACATATATGTCGGTTTACCCGATTTTTTAAACTACAGCGAACCATGTAACAACGAATTGGAATTTACCTAACCGAACTCAGATTCTTCGAAGTTTTACCTATCTAAGGTTGGCAGAACTGATTCCTTTGAAACCATTAACGTGTTTTGACACAGTCACATACATGATTTAATTATTCCGGCTTTAGAAAGTAAAATGACTGCTGAAAAAGTTCAGATGTGCTTACTCTGCCAACCCGAGCTGCTTCTGTAATAGACCATTCATTTTAATGTTTGCATTTTTAAATATTCTCAAAAGGATTTTCGAAGTAGGTTAGGTTAGGTTAGGTTGAGAAGAGGAGGCGGTTTTTCTCCGCCTCATGTCCTTAGACATACACCTAAGCCAGTATTCGGCTTGTTGTGCGCTCTAAACTGTACATAAAAAGGTCTTGAGAAGTTATTTTAAGAACTCTGTACTGTTGACATAATCTTTAATTGTTTTCCAGTCTGCGCCCCTGAGATGGGTCAAGTCTGTTAAAGTGTCATTTCCCAAGAAACGGGATCTATTGTTTGCGAACGCTGGGCAGTGACAGAGGAAATGTTCCAAAGTTTCGTCATCCTCTCCGCATGCCCTACATACGCTATTGTCTACAACTCCTATTTTGTGTAGATGCGATTGTAAGCCTATGTGCCCTGTTAGAATGCCCATGATCTTACTAGTTTCTGTTTTGCTCAGTTTCAGCAATGTTTTGGTTTTATCCTCGTTTGGTTCACCCCACAAGATTCTTGTCGTTTTCCCAATAGTTTCACTATTCCATAGTGTGATATGGGCGTCTGCCGCCCATCTTTTTAGCTCAGAACGCGTAGCTCCGAATGGTTTCGCGTTCTCTAAATTTATTGTTTGCAACTCCCTGGCTCGTTGAGCCAAGGTATTGGCTTTCTCGTTTCCTCTTACCCCGTGATGACCAGGCACCCATATAAGGCGTATTGTGCCATGTCTTGAGTAAGAGTTAATAGCCATTTTACAATCTAAAACTGTCCTTGATTTAACCGTTTTAGTCGTTATTGCCTTGATAGCCAATTTGCTATCTGTAAAGATATTTACGTTGGTTGGTCTTGTGTTAGCGCTAAACCAGGTCACACACTCTGTGATTGCTCGGATTTCCGCCTGTAGGACCGTGTTATGGTCTGGTAGGCGGAATAAAAGTTCGGTTTCCGGTTCTTCGATATAAAGTCCCAGCCCCGTCCTTTCCCCTAGTTTCGAACCGTCTGTATAACCGCAGTTTCCAGTTGGTGTCTGCGCTAGGGTTCCATCAATCCAAGATTGTCTGTCTGGTATTAGGGTCTCACACTCAACAACTATTGACGTTTCGGGTATTCTATCGGGTGCTGATGTTATGTCAGTTAAATTCCCTTCGACTACCTCAACTATTTTTTGATGATATGACCTGTGATCAGTTTCGATCCATTCGCCCATTGCTTTGAGTCTCATTGCTGTGAGGGCGGCTTCATATTTAATCTGTATTTCTATTGGTGGGACATTTAAGATAGTCTCTAAAGCCCTATTAGATGTGGTCCTCATTGCTCCGCTTATGCCGAGGCAACACATACGTTGGACCTTTTGTAATATTTTTATGTTGCACTTCTTTTCCATCGATGTCCACCATACTACTGATGCATAAGTTAGAACAGGTCTAATTACGCTTTTGTAGAGCCAGTGTGTCATCGTTGGATTGAGGCCCCATTTTGAGCCTATAGCTCTTCTACATAAAGACCAGCATCTGTGAGCTTTGTTTGCTCGTTCTTCCATGTGGTACTTCCAATTTAGTTTTCTGTCCAAGATTACACCTAAGTATTTAACCTTGTCTGATATTGAAATTGTTTTGTTAAGGAAAGATGGGTCTATATATGGACCAATCTTTGTTTTCCTTGTAAACAGACATATTTCAGTTTTGTCTGGGTTTACATTTAGACCTCTTGGTCGAGCCCAGTCATATGCAAGTTTTAGGGCAGTTTCGGCCCTTCTGCAAAGTTGGTTTGGATTCTGGCCCCTCAGAAGTATTATAACGTCGTCTGCATAGCAGACTGGTTTAAGTCCTTCGTCAGTTAGGATCCTCAGGAGACTGTTAATAGTGGTAACCCATAGGAGTGGTGATAAAATACCTCCTTGTGGTGTTCCCTGTGATACTTTGTCTCTTATTTGTATTTCGTGAGACCCACAGTTAATCCATCTATTCCTTAGCATGTGGCTTATCCAGTCTCGGAGAGCCCGGTCCACCTCGAACTGGTCTAAGGATTGAATTAGTGTGTTGGTCTGTACATTATTGAACGCTCCTTCAATGTCAATGCATACCGCAAGTGTGTACATTTTCCCATTGAAGGATTCTTCTATGTTTTGCACTACCTCGTGTAGGGCGGTGTCCACTGACCGTCCTTTAACGTATGCATGTTGTTTAAATTTTAGCATTTCGCTTGGAATCTTACTTTTGATCATGGTATCCACTATGCGCTCCATGGTTTTGAGTAAGAAAGATGTTAGGCTTATTGGTCGATAAGCCTTAGGTGTTGCATAACTTGCCTTGCCTGGTTTGGGTATGAAAACAACTCTTGCCTCCTGCCAGGCTTTCGGCGTGTATGAGAATTTTAGGCATGCTGTGAAAATAACGGCTAGATGAGTTGACATGTAGTGAGCCTCCATCTGTAGTAGTGCCGGAAAGATTCCATCAGGTCCTGATGCCTTAAATGGTGAGAAGCTCTTTAAGGCCTCTTTGACCATATGGTCTGTAATGATAAAACTTTGTTGAACTTCATTATCCCTACGAATCGGTATCTCTGTGTGTCCCGCCATCCCTTGGGGAAAATGAGTGTTCATCAAAAGTCTTACCATTTCTTCAGTTGATTCTATTCGTCTACCCACATCATCTACCATTGTTTCGGTTTGGGTGTGGGTTTTTGAAAGGAACTTTTTTATTTTTGAAACATCGTTAACGCTATCCACCTGTTCGCAGAATAGCCTCCAGGAGTTTCGTTTTGCAGTTCTTGTAATTTTGTTGTATTCTCTGAGTCTTCTATGGTAGTCGTCCCAGTATACCGGAGATTTTTTACGGCGTGCCCTATTGAAAAGTCTTCGGACCTCTTTCCCAATGTTGCGAATCTCCCCTGTCATCCAGGGTTTTTCTTGGGCTGATTTCCTTTCTCGAAGTGGACAGCTATCTTCGAATGACTTCACTAGAATCTCCGTAATGTTATCAACCTTGTTGTCGATGTCTTCAACACTTAGGCACTCATACTCTTCATGCCCTAGTCTTTCTCTAATTAACTTCGCGAATTTTGCCCATTTCGTTTTGGCCTTATTTCGAAAGTTTATTGGGTTTGGCGGTGGCCTTGCTATCTTAAATCTTATGTAACGATGGTCAGAAAAGGAATGTTCTCTAGAGACCCTCCACTCCTGTATTTCGTCTATAAGATTTTCTGAACATATTGTTATATCTAATACTTCTTCCCTAATTTTATTAACAAAGGTAGCAGTGTTTCCTATGTTAAGAGGTATTAGGTCGTTAATATTCAAAAATTCTACTAGGGCTTGTCCCCGTTTATTAATGTTAGTACTACCCCACGCAACGTGGTGAGAGTTAGCATCGCAACCTACTAGTACTTCGTTACCTGTTTGTTTGGCTCTCCTCACAAGGCGTTGTAGTTCCGACGTAGGTGGTAATGTCGGTGAGTCGAATGGCAGATATACTGACGCAAGGTATACGTTTCCATTCCCCTGTTTCAGTACTGTTGCATCCGATGTTGACAACTCTGGAGAGAAAAGATAACATAAGTTTTTGTGGCATATGATACAGGTCCTTGGTCTAGTTCCCGTATTTGCATAGAATAGTTGGTAGTTGACATGGTTCAATCCAGTAACCTTGTTTCGAATCGTCCATGGTTCCTGGATCAAAGCGATATGAGTCTTACCTTTATTTATCTTTTCCATCAAAGCGTTTGTTGCCGTTTCGCTCCGATGGAGGTTTATCTGGATGACCTCAATCATAGGTCCTCCAGTAAACGGGCTTCTTGGGAGTCGGAGATGGATTCGGCTCCCTCTTCATTCTTGGACTGCGCTGGGCGCTTCTCTTCGTCGCAGTCTCTGTGTCCTGTAGGCTCGTTTTCAGGGTCTTCAGCGCCGACCCTGGCCTTACCGATTTTGAAGAAGACAGCTTTCGACACGTAGAAAGCCATGCCCTTCGTCTTGGCCAGGCTGGACATGGAGAGTTGATCCAAGCCCACCACAAGGAGAGTGCCATTGCTGTCGCTCTCCCTGTGGAAGACTTCCCACCTCTTTACGTCCAGTCCCTTATTCTGGTGGCCAAAGAGTTTGAGCATGCGTTCTGTTGTGAAGTCGCTGCCCCATCCTTTGACGTACACGGTCGCTTTAGTGAGCTTAGGGATGTCCCTCATCCTCACCAGTTTCAGCTTGGCGCCTTCCCAGGGAGAGGGGATCGTATCCACGAGTTCAGTGAGGGTCTCTACGCAAGCTGTTGATGCCATCCTCAACATCAAGATGTCCCCTTTGAACTCGCAGCTCATTATTTGAATTGGGGGCCCGTCCTCGATGTTTAGGGCGTGCTCCACAATTTGGTTGTTAACCAGGTCCTCAACTTTGTTGTGCTGGTCTTTGGGGATTTTGCCGGATGCTGAACGGATATCGATCACTGCGTAGCAGAGTTCGTCTCTGTTGTGCTTCCGCGCTACTTTAGCATATGACGGTGGCTTCTTACCTTTTTCAGCAGTCAACTTCCTCTTCCGTGTCGATCGGGATACCCTTTCGGGTGCCCCAGTCTTCTCGGAGGACTCCGTTGCTGCGCTCGCTCTCTTTGTAGTTGGATTGACTTTGTTGTCGCCCTTTCCACAAAGATACAGACTAGTGTCTCTTTTGTGGGGGGTTTGACTTGGTCTCACCAATTTACTTGAGAGCGGGGAGCTCTTTTTCTTTTTCGGCGGTTTCGCAGTGTTCTGCTCTTCGGGAGATCTGACCCTCTTTCCAGCTTCCGAGGAGGTGGAAGGAGTTTCAGATGGCTCCTTTTGAGCATCCTGCACTTTAGCCTGTTTGCTATCCCGGTTCATCTTCTTCAACTTACGTCGTTGTGCCCCTGATAGCTTCTTCTTTTTTGTCGAGAGCTGTGCCATACAGTCGTTTACTTCTTCTACCATCTTGCTGACCTCGTCATCTATGGAGTTAGCTAAGACAGTAATGTTAATGTTTTCGTTTGATTCGGAGTCAGAATCGGATTCTCTACCTGTACTTGAAGGCTGGGTCCAGTTAGTACTCCCCCTTTGGTCCTCCTTTTCTTCCTCCTTTTTTTTGCCAGTGGCTGAAAGTGCGCTTGTTGCATTTACTGCGACTACAGGCGCCAAGGCACCAACACCTGTAGGAGGATTATGTGGCTCACTATCGCTGGATATCGACGGCACATGACTAGTGAGCAAATCAACACTTGCCGCCGGTACTGGGGTTATTAATCCCTGCACCGTAACTTTATTATCTTCTTTCGTTTCCTTCATTTTTGTTTTTTTGTTTAGGGGAACACCCCCATAGTCCGTTTTGGTCCGCGGGGAATACGAGATTCCCTAAGGCGGTGGGCACACTGCTCCACCTCCCCTGTGGTAGCCTTAGTTAGGGCAGAGAGAACCATCCTCCCTAAGTCAGCCATAGATGAGATGGAACAGTGTGTCCATCCCCCTTCCCCTATCCGCCACCTGGGGACGCGCCCGTTAGGAGACTGACAAACTCCAGCGGGTTTCGAAGTAACTGTTTCATAAAATTATTCATACTCTTCTTAATGTAAAAAATCATCAATCATAAATATTTCAAAAATACATTATGAAAATATCTGTGCATTCCCCCAAATAAACACCAACACCAAGTCAGATTGTTTGGACCATGTCAATGTCCTCCGGATAGACAGCGATGACGACACAGTGTCCTTTACACCAGTCACCCAGTCACTCTCAAGCAGTCCGAGAAGAGAGTTACGAAGAAGAGCTGTAATGTATCTCAAAGATATTGTTGCTGTATTTAATCTAATAAAAGGTTTATACCCATTGCCACACTGCCATTACCGTCAGTGCCTTCAACATTAGCCGAGGGATAATACAAAACATGTTGTTGCTCTACACGACTAAAGACGAAAATCTCGGGCAAGAAAACGCGGGGGGGGGGGGGGGGGGAAATGCGAACAACTACATAAGCAAATGGAACTTAAGGCGAGCACAAAAAGCGTAGAGCGTAGAGCATGAACCAACAACCATCTCTGGCAATCTTCTTAAAGTGGAAATTTTCTTCTTGGTTTTTTTCCTTGGACAGGAATATAATAAAACTGGATATTAAATCTGTTTCCCTTTCGTCTGCTTCATTACGGCTGCCACATCATGATGAGACAGATTTGCTAAATTTGTACGATGTTTTGTCGTATGGAGTTGCTGACACACTACAGGGGTGCAGCAATGAGCGAGTCTTAGAGTCAAATGATGTCCTTGTCCAGCGACGTCAGTGATGCTATTCCTTCGTATGCTGTCAGTTCCAATAAAGGAAACACATGTTTCGAATGTTTGTCTGTGAGCACCGCTCAACGGTTGGTGTAGGGCCAAATGGTGATGTTTTTGTCGGCAGATCGTAACGAGGGGTATATGTTAAGCCGGCGCTAATTATGAATTAATTTAAACTTATTTATTTTTTAAAACTTATTAAGTGTATTCAAGTAATTGTCGTTTTTATATCCTTCTACAGGGTATGAAGTGCATCAAAAAATTGGTCATTATATTTGTAAGACCACGAAGCATTTACCTGTTCCCCTCGAAGGTAGCATGGGTGCCTTTCTTGCCGTTTTCATTAATCAGTTTCTTTTTCGGCGGCTTTCGTCATGGAGTATGGTATGGGCTGCCATTGTTCTCTGATATCATCAGTAGGAGGAGGAGGAGGATTTAACTGGAGAAGATGGAGAAAAACTTAGTGGTTTCAATGAAGTGTTTTCAATGGATGTGAACAGTTCGGAGGCCAGCCTTGCGTCTATCACAAAGTGTTCTATTTGATTTTTCATCTTTCCTTCGGGTTATGGAACGTGTTCTATTTGATTTCTCGTCTTTTCGTCGGCCTTTAGGTCATTTGAATCCCAAGTAGATTTTCAAAGTTATTAAGAAAGTTAAGTCGGATACAATTTTTTTTAATATATCTTAAAAGATTTATGGCTAAATTATATTAAATCTACATTTGAATCCAAAAAAATAAAAAAAAATGTTGGGACGTAAATTTTCATAACATGAAAACGAACAGACCGATTTCTTCAAAATAAATTTTAAAAATTCACCTCTACACCATTTGAAGTCTTCGCCTTAAGCAGAAGTAATTTTTCAGAGTTATCAACAAAGTTAAGTGGAAAAATGGTTTTTTTTTGGTACGTTTTTTTTTTGGTTGAAAAAATTAAGTGGAAAAATGTTTTTTTTTGGTATATTTTATTTGGGTTGAAAAAATTCATATTTTTTGTGATAAAAATTGTCATAATATGAGAGCAGATAGTCCGATTTCTTTGAAATAAATAATAAAAAATTCATGAATAAATTTTATAAATTATTCGCCTTTAGAGCATTTGAAAACGAAAAAAAATAAAACTTCGAAATAAATTTTAAAATTCACCACTACATTGTCTTAAGTCTTCGCCTATAGGGCATTTCAGTTCGTTGGACAGTTTCAGAGTTATCAAAAAAATGTTTTTGTAATTTTTGTGTTTTTGAAAAAATTCAAATTTATTGTGATAAAAATTGACATAAGATTAGACAGTTCGAGTTCTTCGAAATAAATTTTAAAAATTCAACACTACATTATGTGAAATCTTCGCCTTTAGGATATATCAGTCCGAAGTGCGGTTTCGGAGTTATCAATAAAGTTAAGTGGAAACATTTTTTTTGTTGACATTTTTTTTTGTTGAAAAAATTCAAATTTATTGTGATAAAAATTATCATAACATGACAGCAGACAGTCCGATTTCTTCGAAATAATTTTTAAAAATTCAACACTAAATTATTTTAAATCTTCAGTTTTGGAGCATTTCAGTCTCATGTACAGTTTCAGAGTTACCAACAAAGTTAAGAAGAGAAATGTTTTTTATTTGGTATTTTTTGTTGTTGAAAAAATTCATATTATTATTTGTTATAAAAATGGTCATAACATGAAAACAAACTGAACGATTTCAGTGAAATACATTTTAAAAATTCAACACTACATTATCTGAAATCTTCGCCTTTAGAGCTTATGAGTCCGAAGTACAGTTTTAGAGTTATCAACAGAGTTAAGTGGAAAAATGTTTTTTTTGGTATTTTTTTTAATTGAAAAAATTCAATTATTTTAAATCTTCGCCTTTAGAGCTTTTGAGTCCGAAGTACAGTTTTAGAGTTATTAGCAAAGTTAAGTAGAAAAATGACATGCAAATGAACAAGCCGATTTCTTTAAAATAAATTTAAAAAAATGTATCTTTTAATTGTTTAAAATCTTTAGACCAATTTGAAAATTATTAAATAAGTAAGGCCGAAAAATGTTTTTTTTTTATTTGATTTTGGTAAAAAATTTTAAAAAAGTCGAAAATGACAAAAAGTGTCCATTTTCAATAGTTTGTCATGAAGCCACATATCTTGCTTTAAAAATGAGGTGTAGATTATTAAAATCTAAGGAGTATTCACAATTTAGTGAAGGCACCTTGGTGATTTATAAAAAAAAGGTAATGATAGATTTGTAGGGGAGATTTCAGAAGGACTCTTCACTAAATTTTTAATAAAATGGAAAATACTCCTTCGAATTTCAAAATCTAACCTCATTTTAATATTGCAATTATTGTTTTATAATAAACTACTGAAAATGGATATTTTTTGTTATTTAAGATTTTTTTTATAAATTTCTTTAACCAAAAAATTTACAATAAATTTCTTTATAACTCTGAAAATGTCATTCATATTCAAAAACCCTAATTTTTAACCAAATCAATCAAGTCATGTTCGAATTATGACACTTAATGCCTTAAAAAATACCATTTAAAAAAAACCTCAATGCAATTTATTTAAATTACATATTTGAAATTATTCAAATATCGTTGAATTATTTTAAAAGAATGTGGAATGCTGAGAAGAAATGTAAATTAATTTCTTCTTCTTTAACGTTTAATGTAATCCATTTGCCCTCACTTGCCCTCCCCGCCCATCACCACGGAATCCCATTTGCTCTGCTGTGCTTCAAGGAGTTAAATGTAATTTATTGGCTAAAGCTTTTAAAGTAATTTCCGTAAGCAAAATACAGGGGGTGTCATATTTACTTCCGGCACATACACATGTATGTAGCACCAGCAACAGCCAACCAACCGAATGTCTGCACAATTCGTATTCAGGCCAGAGAAGACGGGATGGCGGCAATGCCGACAAATCACCGTCAACATCTCAACATGTATTTTGACTTTTAAACTGTTTTTTTTCTCAACAATTCCTGGTGAAACTTGTTTGAGGTTTGTAAGTGTGTTCAGTTTCATCTTGATTTACTTGTTCGCTTGCTCTGAAGCTATTAATTAGTTTTTAAAAAATGTAATTGAACTATTTTTTTTTTCCAAACTTTATTCTTTATGCAGCTTTTGTTGTTTCTGTTGTTAGACTAAAGCTTGTTTCTTGTGGACTGTCGCCATGACTCATGATAGTGGGTTAGCAAAGAGTTACAGGGAAATTATTAGCTTTCCGCTTCGGCTAGGTAACTATTAATTGTTCTGGGGAGAGTGTTTGCCCTGCGAAGTATTTCGTTGCTTTCTGTACGAGGATTACTTTGGCAGTGGTGTTTTGTAAATAGTATCCAACCAGTCGATTCTCCTCCTGTGTCCTCTGTGAGATTTATTCTTTTTTTCACATACTTTCCCTTTAACCTACGCTTACCATCTCTATATTTTCCTCTACCCATGGGTGAACAATGAAATAGTTTTTGTTATACATTAAATACACAATGCAAAGTTTCCTTTTCATCTCGTTCGTACTTTTATAAAATTCCCATGAAAAAATGTCTATATGCATCGTTGTCCGTGCTAAATTAAATGGAAATTTAATTTAATTAAAAACTATTTTCGGTATATAATTTATCCAACATTCCTGAGAGTATGCTGTGGAAATGCATTTGCAACAAACTAAAAGTATGCAATGGAACTTCAAACAACTATAAATCAATAAAGAAATATCACATTAAAAGTTCATGAAGGTAAACTGTTTAAGTTAATACACAATTTATTGTACAATAAAAATGTAGAAATAATTAGGTATACTTTTGGGCGGAGGAAGATGTGACGGCCATCGATTTGATTGATGGCTCCCCCAGATATTTGCAAAGTTCTTCCGAAATGAACTTACAAGAGTTTTGGCCCACAATCAATGAAGCTTTCAGTTGATTATAATTTATCTAAAGTATTCCTAAAAGTATGCTGCATAATATCTTGTTATATCAGCTGGTAATGTGATTTTAAAAGGCCACAAACAATGCTGATGCATAGTTTTCAGGTGAATGACAAATATGTTTTTGTGCAACCAGGACATTGTGTGTTTCGCCACCCCCTCCTCCGCGCCTTAACACCACCAACGAAGCATACTTTTGAAAATTAACTAAACCAAAAAAAAAAAAATGTGAATTTGATTAAATTTCCATTTAGTCTGTCGAGGTTGTTTTTTGAAAAGGATTTCTGTTTTTTTTTATTTTTATGGAAACATAAACATTCATTGGAAAATAAACTGCAACAAAAAGAGACGACTTTACAATTTTCTCAGAGAATAATAAAATAGTTAGCAGACTATACGTGTTTGGTTGTTTCTTTGCCACTTACTGAAAAGTATTTCAAAGAGTATCCTTAATGTAATTATAATTTATTAAATAATCCTGAAAGTATTCAACAGACATTTCACAAATAACTGCACAAAACCCTGGCTGTATGCAATGGTATTCTGATTTAATGATGAAATGTTTGTGTATCGAGTAATGTGTTCTTGAGAGCTTGTATTTTGTTAAAAAGCATTTCCGAGGAATGCGGAAATTTAATTGTATGATAGACTTAAAGCTTTAGAGCGAAAAATGGAATACAGGTAGAAAAAAGTAATGGCTTTTTAACGGATTAATTCATTAAAGTGAATGATGAATGGAATAATTGATGAAATGTTCGATTTAAGAATGATTTGCCACAAAAATATTTTGAAAGCCTTTGCCATATTTAGGTTTTGGGACCACTTTCTGGGCTTCCGTAGCTGCCCTTTTAAAGGGGGTAGCATTTTAAGTTTTTTTGGGGGGCTTACGCCCGTTAACGTCCATTTTTGCCGATTTTGGTAAATTGAAAGAATTTTCCTCTACTTTGGTTACGTTTTCTGGCCCTACCTAAATATAGACATTTGGGTCAAAACTGAAATGTTCATGATTAAGAATACAAATAGCACCGTGTTACACACATTCTGTCCTATGAACCAAATTTACTTTTTCGGAAATGGGATAAAAAATAAAAATACACGTGTATCGGCGATTTTCATGTACACGTCATATTTTTTTTTTAAGTTTGAAGTATGAAGGTCGTAGTCGCCTGTGTGAAAGCCTTTCGACCGATTTGTAACCCTTTTTCAGTGATCCAATCGAGCTGATTTTTTGCAGGCAGACTCGTGGAAATGTCTGTATCACGTCAAATTTTAAAAAAAAATAGATTTTTATTAATTCTCAAATTTTCCTAAATTTTTTTTTTAAATTTTTTCAGTTCAAAAAACATTTTTTTTCGTAATTCTTAAGTAGTTTAAAAATTTGGAGTCTCTTCAAGTTATGCTAAGAAAAGTGAAAAAAATATTTTTTTTTTCAAAAATAATAAAAATTGGGGAAAGCCTGAGAATTGATAAAAATTGTTTTTAAAAAATTTGACGTGATACAGACATTTCCACGAGTCTTTCCAAAATTCTGACGTGTACATGAAAATCGCCAATACACGTGTATTTTTATTTGTTCCCCTCTTTCCGAATATGTGCATTTGGTTCATAGGACAGAAGAAAATCAATTTTTTGTAACACGGTGTAGTCATTTATTTTTACGATTTGTCTAAATTTACAACACACATTTACTTATAGTGATTCTGGTTGATCAGCTTAACAAAAGATTTTCAAGCAGTTCAGGCTGGTGAGTGCTTCTTCAGTTTGTGTGTGCTTTCTTCAACTCGTGATACCCAGACGTCTCAGTCGTTTGCCATTGGTCGCTTCTACCGCTGTCTCTGTCATATCTGCCTGCGCCTTCCTTGGTAATTGTCGCCCAATGTCTGGATTCATAAGTTGTCCGGATGAAATGGAGATTAGAAGATGGCATGGAGTTCTCGAAAACACTTAGCATCGCATCATTTGCTTTAGCAAGTACTCACGATTCTACGAAGGAGGATTCTGTTCTTAAATTGTTTGCTAGTACGAAATTGATCAAATTTCCATTAACAATATTTTAGTGCCGCTCAAGTCTACTAATCTGAAGTCGCCTTTGGTCATTTGGAGGAGTTGTTTAAATGTTTTGCAATACTGATCGTTTGTTCTTAATAGCCCTGCAAGTTGTTTATGGGCTTTTTTGTTGGAAACAGCGACAAAAATACGTATTGTCCAATTGTTTTTTTATTAAAGCCATCATTTGATGTTTTCGGGCAACACTTAAACTTTTAATTGTTGAGTTGAGTTGCTGAATCTGAATATTTTTTTTTATAATGTATTTTGTAATACGATAAATTTGTAGTGCAGCATTGGCAACCAGCAAGTCCAATAAAATCCATTTCATGCGAACAATTAGTGAGTCTAAGTATACTTTCGGGAATACAAAATACATTGCAAATGCAAAGGCTTTACAGATTTTGGGCAAAACAATGAAAATGCGGCATACTTTAAGGAACAGTGCATTTTTAAATTCCATTTTGTATGGGAGAGTTTTGGTTGTCGTCCAATTGGTTTGTAATGACTATTTTTTATTTTAAATAAAAAGAATATCTGAAAAATAATACAACTTAAATTGAATATTATCTTCATGCAAATTTAAGCCAAAAATTAAAGCCTACTTTAAGGCTTTCAAGAGAGTCGAATGCTCCCATGAGATCTTTATTTGTGTACGACAACAAGCACGTGTCTGTATTTGGGCATATGTTAATTCTCCCTTCTTTCACATTAACTATGGAAATGTTGTAGACTTTGACAGCCATCAATCACATGACAACAGATTACAACGCAACTGCACGGCCCCGTAGGTGCAGGAGTTTTTCATTATTGTTGTGTTGGGTTTTTTGTATGTGTCTATCTCTGTGTGTGTATGTTGTAATGCTCACAAATCAATTTGTGTTAAATATACCATTGTATTGGAGTATTGCCATTGCCCCTGATGCCACTTCGCCGAAAAGTTTACTTTGTTTGCGTGTTCATTAAATTAATGAACTTTTCCCGCCCACAACTATGCAATGTTAATATTTACCAGGAATAATTGCACACAATTATGATTGATTTCCACTTGAAGCATTTATGACCATGAGTTTAATCATGCATGCAAGATTTTCTTTTTTCTAATTAATGACTATTGACTTTGGCCAACCACATCCATGAAAAATGTCCTTGCTCCGGATTTCTAATCTGCGGTGTAACAAAAAAAAAAAAAAAATCCATAAAACGCCATCACGTTTTATAGAAAATTCTTTAAAATTATTTTTGTCAAATTTGTACGAAAAAATTATGAAGAAAAACTCAAAATAATTAGAATAGCGTTTTATAGAAAATTCTTTAAAATTATTTTTCTCAAATTTGTACGAAAAAATTATGAAGAAAAACTGAAAATAATTAGAATTCATTTAAAAAATCAATGCCTGCCCCTGTGACAAGCCCATGTTCGGTCAATTTCCACAACACATACATACAAATTGCCGGAGCTGTAACAGTACGTGCATGTGAGCGTTTTTTTTATTTGCGAAAAATGGTGAAAGAATCTTTAATCAAATATTAAGCAGCCAATACATTTTTTTTTTTTTTTTTTTTTTTTAAAGTTTGATATTTTTATTTTTTTTTTCAAATCCTAAATGATGGCACCTCTACTTTTGAAATTTAAAAAAATTCAAGCTGTGGCGTATTTAAAAAATATTTGTACAACTGAATTTCAAAATTCACTGAAATATTGCGAAAATACGAAAAGTCACACTTTTCTTTAGGGGAAAAAAACCAAAATTGTTGCTGCCATTACACGTGCAATTAATATGTTTCCACTTGAGTACACATATTGTCTTCGATACAAAAGAGAAATACCGAAAATCATCTGAAAACTGAGCACGTGCATGTTCATTTGAAAAATGTCGTCGCCAGAGTAACTTCTTGCATGAATTGTTGCCGTCCGTCGCAGTAAAGAAAAACACAATGTTACAATTCGGGAAAACTGTGACAAGCAAATTTAATTTCATAAATTCATCTTTTTTTTTCTGTACTTCAAAAACGTCCGAAGAATTTAACTTAATGACGATAATGCACAAACTTGAACTTTTTTTAATACGACAAAACAGTAAAATTGTCCCATAAATTGATGCAAAAAGAAATCTGTTAGGGAACTCTAGAATTCGTTACCATCTGCATTATTCAAATTGCACTGCCAAAGAATTTTCGTAGGCAGTCGCCCTGCTAGTAACAAAAATGGGAGTGTGTATTGCTAAAAAAGTGTAAGTGTGTTGATTGTTCCGAAGAGTCACCGACCAGTGTAATGATTGGGTTCGAAAAAGTTCTAACTGCAGCCAATTTTGGATCAGAACGAACAGAATTCCGAGAAAACCGCCTGAAAAAATGCATACTCTGAAATAATCGCCTATTGTGTTTTCGATATGAGAAATCGAAAACACACAATTTTTCAAAGTGAAAATTGTGCTCACCAATGTCAGCAAACGCACAACTTTCCTGTCCTGTTAGTATTAAAAATGCTAACTTTCATAATTTCCAAAAAATAGTCGAGTTTTTTCTTACCATTTGAATGTAAATTATAGTAAACGAAATTATTTTTTTTTTTGAATTTTGGCGACTTTTGAAAAATCTCGAAAATTGAAAATATGTTATTTTTGCTCTAAAACAAATATTTTCTTAACTAAATTCAATTTTGTTTAAATTGGTTGCATACTTTTTGGGGCTTTCATTTTTTTTAAACAAATTGCTATAACTTTTAGAATGCTCCAAAACTTCAAAATCTGAAAGCTGTGCTGAGTTCTCACAGACGTGAACAATTTGCGCATTTTTGGGAAAATCAAAATTTTTTTTAAAAAAAAATATAAATTTACCACGGGAACATGTTTTTAAAATGTTAAAATCTAAAAGTTGTATTAGGCGAGGCTTTTTCTGCTAATCGATCATTTTTTATATTTTTCTAGATAATTGATTTTTTGTTTTGGAAATAATTGCATATTTTTAGGGTTATTCCAAATGATCTTCAAAGGCGTACCTTTGACAGTCTGATACTTCGAATTGTAGTGCATTGTTGTCATTTTTCGAGGTAATGGTTTTTTTTGTGGGTATTTCAAATAAACAAAGTTGGAGGTTTTTTTAATAGGATGAAAAATTTTCTTGTAGTTGCAGTGTTTTTTGAAAGACTGAAATGTTGGTGGTTTTTGTGGACCTCTGCCCTCTAAATGGTCTTCGCTCATATTATAAATGTCGTTTATATTTTCCAAGATAATAGTGCTCTCTGATAAGTGTTGCATATTTTTGGGGATTTTTAAACATAAACTTGGTTATAGTTTTTTGTTTGACAGTCTCGGATGTTGGGAAGTCCTGGCTTTGTTCCAAGCAATACAAACATTTTTTTTATATTATAAGAGAATTTTAATTTTTGTATTGAGGTTATGTTGCATATTTTTGGGGCTGTATACAGTTTTTGGCTAGAGTTCTTCTCGTAGGCTGCCCAGTTGGGTAGTCCCGATTTTGTGGTGATCGATTAATTTTTTTTTCTATATTTTCCGAGTTATTTGATACATTTTGCATATTTTTAGGGATTTTTTTTTATTTTTTAGAAAATCAGAAATCCAAAAAATTAAATGAGCATTGCTAGTCGAGCACCATTTTTAAATGTTATGCCCATTTTCACCATTCCTGGCTAGAGCTGTTAGTTAGGCCTAACTACACATTGGCAAAATATAGGGTTATCCATTTCGTGGTTTCAAACTACATCTGTCAAACTAAGTTGTGAAACCAATTTTTTTTCTTGTCAGTTGGAAGTCTTACATTGTATAACCCTTTATGATTTAAAACCTGTAGAATGTAATCGATTTAAAAAAAAAATATGTTGCCTTCTTTTCGAAGATTATTTGTAGAAGAAGTGTGTTCTGTTTTGGTAATTTTCTTTGGCGATTTCGGTGTGTCAAAGTTAATAAGGAACTCAACTAACTTAAGCTTCGTTGAAAAACATTTTTGAAATTCTCGTAATCATCCTTTGTATGTTAAATATGTATATTCTTAAATATTATCTTGGCCGCTGGGAAACTAATGAAAATTGTAGTCGCTTTCATCGAAGCTTCTTCAGATAGGGCAGCGTGTCCCCAGAATTGTCTACCAAAGAAATGATAATTTTTTTTTGTCTTCACTTATATCTGAAGCTCTGACTTTCCATCCGACTTTGACATTTAACATCGCTGTCACCAATTCACTCGTTCTTGTTGGTTTTTTTTTGTTATTCCAAGATTCTCTTTGGGACACTTAACAGTTTCAGTGCTGCAATTTTTTTAATGTCTGCACCTCGTTTTGCGGTACAAGGAGCAAAACTTTACAAATAAACATCATTATTTTGAGGTAGAAACTACTTAACCTTTTCATCACTTCTTAAACGCTTAATAGTTTCCATGTGTTTGTTGTTCTTGTTGTTAGTCTGTCTGAGCCGCCGGGTAATATGAGTTTACCACACGAAACATATTTGCCAATTTGTATTACTTTATAAAGTTTTTCTTTTTTGCTTACATCTGCTGCCGTAAGAGCGCAAGCGAAAACTTTAACTGCTCTAAAAGCCTTATCATCTTACATTTGACTGGGGCAAGGAAGGCGGTGGGGTGGGGTTGGAAAAGGAACGAAAAATTTCCCATTTCCCTACTGTCAAAGGGCATATACGAGAGTAGAGTGTGCCCTGCCTTAGCAGCGCTTCGGAGCTAACACAAAAAAGTTAACAAACTAGAAACTCATAAGCAATATATCAAGTATGTTGCCAATTTTTTAATCAAATTAAATTTTCATAGAACTGTGGGGGGGTGGAAAGGGAAGCAAAGAGCTTTAAAAAAAACGAGACACAGCAACAACATTATATAACGTAAATGTGCATTGGGATGTCGGTGCATAGTTGTGGAATGAACGCTGGGAAATCTTTTATATTTTTCCTCCATTCTATTCGTGGCCTCTGCCACATGCAACTCCCAAGGAAGCAATTTTCGGCAAATAGTACAGAGATGAGAGACAACACGAACAAAATACAAAAAAAAAAAATCCAAAATCTTTGAGGAAAATCACTTGTTACACGATTAGATTTCCAAGCGATTTTTTTATGAAATAAGCTTAATTTTTTTTTCTTCATGCCCTGTTGACATGAGGATACGAGAGACGTTGAGGAATTGCGTATTACTTTTGAATTGGGCCCAAACAGATACCTCCGCTAAATTATGAATAAAACGGAAATGTGTTAATCGATTTTCATAATCTATATTTAATTTTAATCACAGGTCAGGTGACTTTGCCTGAAAGTAAAAAGTCTTCGGGCTTATTTCCGTTTTGGATATTTTAAGATTTTTGAAAAAATAAATTGGAATTTTTTGGGAAAAAATTAACAAAAAAAAAATGATTGCGTACTTTGATTTCAGATAAAAATTGAATTTTTTAAAAAAAATGTAATTTTTTGGAAGAAATGGAATTCTTTGGAAAAAATTTAATTTTTTGGAAAAAAATGAAATTTTATGGAAAAAATTTAATTTTTTGGAAACAATTAAATTTTTGGAGGAAAAAAAGGAGTTTTTTGGAAAAAAATAATGGAAAAAATGGAATTTTTTGGGAGAAAAAATTTAATTTTTTGGAAAAAATTAAATTTTTGGGGGAAAAATGAAATTTTTGAAAAAAAGTTATCTTTGTTTTTGAATGAAAAAAAAATAAGTCATTTATTTAAATAGAAAACAATTATTTTCATTTTGTCCCAGACATATTTTTGGGCGGAGGCTTAAATTGATGGGGAAACATTTAAATATTCGTCTTTACTTGGCCAATGTAAATATTGCGCCTTTAATATGTGATTGAGTGAGTATGATTTGCTTTGAAGTATTTTAAATCATGTAATAGACTAGAAGACCATTCCGATTTTCCAATTAAGGTACACCTGTTTCGTGATACACAGATAAATTCACACTTTAGACTTGACGAATGCCAAAATGTTTCAATGAAAAATTCCCCCAAAGGTCAAATGCCTTCAGCACTCTTCCAAATATAATTAAGAACCCACATGAAGAATTCCCAAAAATAGATGCAAAATTCCCCAAAGATGCCAAAATGGTTCAATGAAAAATTCCCCTAAAGGTAAAAAGCCTTCAGCACTCTCCCAAAAAAATTAAGAGCCAAATGCAGAATTCCCAAAAATAGAGGCAAAATTCCCCAAAGAGGCCAAAATGGTTCAATGAAAAATTCCCCCAAAGGGGAATCATCACCATCCCAAATAAAATTAAGAATCCACATGAAGAATTCAAAAAAAATAGAGGCAAAATTCCCCAATGGTTCAATGAAAAAAATCCCCCAAAGGTAAAATGCCTTCAGCACTATCTCAAAAAAATTAAGAGCCCAAATGAAGAATTCCCAAAAATAGCGGCAAAATTCCCCAAAGAAGTCGACATTCCAAAAATTCTGAAAAATCCCACAACTAATAAGTGATCTAGGTTATGGAAATACTGTAATCTCGTGGTGAAAAATCAAATCGCGTGATAACTCTAAACCTCTAAATCTGTGAAAAAAAAGTTCCCAAATCAAAAAGAAAGGCATCGCAGAAGTCGATGCGATGACGACCGTAGTAGTCAAAGCTCCGATTTTTCATTGGGGAATTTTTTTATAAATTATTTGTGGAATTTTTCCGAAGTTTCGTAAGAAACCCTAATGTTGACCTTTTTGAGGAATTTGTCAATTATTAATGGGAATTCTTCATGAAGAATGACCCAAATGAGGAATTCCCCAAAATAAATGGAAAATCCCCCCATAACACAATATGAAAAATCCCCCGAATATTATGAAAAATCCCCCAAATATTATGAAAAATCATTTAGGGAACTATAAAAAAAAAAATATATTTTTCTCTTCAGAAACTTATTTATAACTGCAAAACTGTTGATTGTATAGAGAAACAGCATATGAGTAGATTAACTGCCTGTTTTCATAAAACGAATTTGATCATTCGTTACAAACTGTCAAAATTGGAGGCGCAATAAATTGAAATCTTAAAAGTAATAAGAGCTTATTCTTTTGAAATTGTATTCCATATGTCGATATCTAACATATATCTGAAAACCCGAATTGAATAATGTCTGAAACAGATTTTATAATGCTTTAAATATTGACGATTCGTAACGAACGAAGAAAAATGTGAAAGGTCGTAAAAAAAAGTTGGCCTGAGTTCGCCAAACACTTTGGGGGGTTTTAAATTGTCCGCCATCTAAAGTTTTCTTTTTCAACTCGTGCTTATGGCGCTTTCGATATTTTCGTTATCGGGCCATGTTGAACGAATTTTTGTTTACAAAATTTGATAAGGAGGATATTTGCAACATTTGGTTTCAACAGGACGGCGCTACGTGCTGTTTTTGAAGATCGCATTATCAGCCGCAGAGCGCTGATGTCGTTAGGCTACTGCATGGCCAGCCGAGGCAGACATTTGAATGAAATTATTTGCCATTATTAACCGGAAGGATTGTATTTTCAAATAAAAAAAGAAATTTGAGAAAATATGGAGTTGTTTTTTTTTATAGAATTTTCAAAAAAAAAAAGTTATTTGGCGGTCCCTGTAGGAACTGAAGTAGTATTTACTTTGACCCTGACTTGGAATTTTCCACCTCTGAGACAATGACCCCGACATTTTCCAGAGTGTTATGTATTACTGTTGGTGATTGATTGACGGCAATCAAGAATTCATAGCGAACATTTCCACCAGACGTTGACTTACCTACTTATTTTTTAAGGAACAGATGGGGAACTTTTCTCGCATCAGTGATTTATATACCCACTGACCATGATCTACTATTTACAGCCGGCTCCGAATGCCTAAAGCTTTTTTTTTAAAGAAGTTTTTTATTCGTAAAGTCGTCACCATTTACGAAATGGAAAATGAGGCACGGCCGTCCACAGGCGATTGCTTAAAAAATTCCAAATTTACAAAATCACGCTTTGTTGTTTTGTTTTGAATTGTTTTCACTTACTTTAGAAAACTTCCCTGCATGGCCCCGTATTCATAAAATAAATCTTTGTTAAGAAAATTTTTTATAGTTTTTTGTTTGGTATTTTCACACATTTTTCTAAACAATGCTCTATAACTCTTATACATTTTTGTATTATGTTCCTTAATCGTCTGTTAAGGTAAACATTTCACTGTTCCCCGAAACTCGGCTGCCTTATATTTTCGAAAACTTGCATTCCCATCCTCGTTGGTTAAAGGTTCTTCTGCTCACACGTTTATTTGCGTATTGCTTCACATGTAATTTTAAACTTCCAGAGGGAATTCTTGCGGAAGAACATCAACCGGAACAACCAGGACAAGACCAACATGATGTAGAGAGCGAAAGAGAGAGAAACATCGGAAGAGGAGGAAAGAAAAGTTATTTTCACTTTTCTATTAACAATTTTGTTTGAATTTATTTTAACAAGTATTTTTTTGTAAAAAGCTTTTGATTTGTCTTTTTTCTGTTTGTAATGTCTCTGTGTGTGGAAAGGTTGTATGCGTGTGTGTATGAGTATGTGTGCTCAACGATATGTTGATGTAGGTAGGTATGTCTGTATGCATGAGTGTTCTTGTGTAAATGTAGTTCAAAGTCATTTAATGTGATAAATCCACAGTTGATCTATATTAAGTCATGATGGAAAATGTTAACACTCGCACTCACATGTACACAGACGCACATGCATACATATTTCGGTGGGAATGGAGGTTGCTGGCTATAAACGTGTGTATGTGAGTGTTTGTTGTTTTGTTGTCGCTCATTTGGTGTCTTTTTACAAGGTCGAAAAGTGTTGTTCTTGTTTTACTTAAAATGAAATCGCAAAGAAATACATACTTTGTATACACAGCAGCAACAACAGCAATGCCACCGGCAATGACAATGTAGCATCAGGCGAAGCAGCACTCAACACCGACTCTGTTCGCAACAGCGAAGACCGAATAGCGACGCAGTCAACTCGGCAGCGGCGGCAGCAGCAGCAAAGTATTAACGATATAAAGTCGTGTTGCAATTTGCAACATTTTGACAAAGTTTGTGTGCTTGCCGCCCGACACACCGCCACTTGTGTATGCATGTGTACACGCACACAATTACAGACATACACAAATCGTACAACAACATCAAGGCAAAGTTCAACAGACAAACAGACAAGAAAAGAACAACAGCCATCAAACAGACAGACAGGCACGCGCGCATTCGTAGGCAAAGTTTTACACTTTGCACAGTGGGTTAAGTGTCACTTTAAGGGGGTGGTAATGGGAGGGTGGAAACTCCTGACGTGGTGAGGCAGATGATAACGTGTTAAAAGGTCTAAGAGCTAAAAAATAAGAAAAATAATTTCAGTTTATTTACCCACACAAATTGTATTTTTTAAAGTTCCAAAAATATATGGGGAATTTTAACAGATAAAACCTTAAAAATATACTTAACAGCGTATTTTTGAGAAATATTGTCAATGTTTTAGTAAAACTTTGTGATTTCGTATTTTTTGTATTTTCGATTTCTTGCATAAAAATTACATGTACAGGGTGTGCCATATTTTGTAAATCTAAATACAAAAGTGTTACAACTCAAAATTCTAACACATTAAGGCAACTAAAACAAATTCTCTTTAGTTCATCGTACAGTAGCAACGTAGTTATCATAAAAATGGACATAACTGTATTTTTCCAGTTAAAGAAGATAGTCATTTGAAAGAAATTTTTGCTGTAGTTAGCGATGTGTATTCGGAATTATTTTTTGGAAAAGAGTCAGTTTTGGAAACATTTTTGATTTGAGTGACCGTTTTGTATTTAGGTTGCATGTTGTTCTTTTATTTAATTTGATCCTTAACAACTTATTTGATACAATTTCCTTGGAAAACTATCAAGTATCAGTCGCTGTTGATGAATTCTGCCTATACAGGACACATATTAACAGCCACTGATGAGGCATGTCTTCTACAGAGGAAAAATATCAACAGCCGCTGGCGAAGAAAAAATATTATCGGCCAAATTTATAGAGGAGCCCACTTGTACTTATAAAAGAAAAAAAAAATCAACAGTTGGTATTAAAATAAAGGAAGAATATCAACAGCCGGATTTTTCTTATAAAGGAAAATAACAACAAGTAAGTGGCCGCCTTTAATGGCCACGGCAAATCTGTCTTTATGTTGCATTTTCCATAATTTTCTTCAACCATCTGGTGCGATTCACAGTAATGACCTTGACAATGGACGGAGGAGTGTTGTAGTATACATTAATTTTCAGATAACTCATTCAAAAGAAGTACCTGTCAATTTCACCTTCCTAAGCTCAGAGAGTTTTCTTGGCAGAAACGATGTGATAGGCAGTGTGGCCTTGAGCACCATTGAGAAGTAACCTGTCCATTAGGGTGGAGTGAAAACATGCTTTTTTTTTAATATGAAAAAGTTAACCTCGGAAAGAGATGTAGTCTGGGGTCCTTATGAGGGGAAAAATAAAGAAAAAATTTTAAAAACAAATTTAGGGGTCGCGCCACTCCCTCGAAATTTGGAAATTATCACTATTTTGGCGTTGATTTTAGAAAAATCCTAAAAATTAACGACTTAACTTATTCGAAATTTTAAAAATTGTTCAGTGCCCAAACAAAAGTATTTGAGGCAAATATGAGGATAATCGACTAATATTTGTAGCTTTGGTGGCGATTTCATTGTCCAGTCAATTTTCTGAAGAAGGGACGATTTGACTTATTTTACTTTTTGAAATTTTAGAACAATGAGAACAATTTTTTTAAATTTTTTCATGCCCTTATTTCATTGTTTACGCTATTGCAAACATTTATTGACATAAAACCTTTTAGGATTTTTCTAAAATCAACGCCAAAATAGCGATAATTTCCAAATTTCGAGGGAGTGGCGCGACCCCTAAAATTTTTTAAAAATTTTTTTCTTTATTATCCCCCTCATTAGGACCCCAGACTACATCTCTTTCCGAGGTTAACTTTTTTTTTTTGAATTTCACTCCACCCTACTGTCCATTGTGGTTGCTTGGGCGACCAGGTCTCAGCACCCGTTTGTAATGCTACTCCGAACTGAGTAGATGTTCTATATATATAGTTTACGATAAAACCGATCTAATCGGTTCGGAATATGCATCAGGCTTTTGTTGGGAAAATAATTGAGTGCTCGGTCAGTCATCACGAAAAACGAAAATCGTTGGTTATGTTCCGTAATAAATATTTTCTCAGTCGTCTAAGGCGAAAGATCTACAAGTAACATAACACCCGGTCACATGAAGATGGCGTTGCTATCAATTTGACCAATCTCACTTTCGCCCACTTCCCATCTAACTGGTGAAGAGTGTGTTTTAGAGAAGAAAAAACCGTTTAAAAAATATATAGAATTTCTAAGCTATTGAAGACGACCACTAGGAATATACCTACAATGATACCACTAATACGTTTTTTTACCTGTTTACTTACACGGCGTATGATTCATATTTCATAGGGAACAACACTCATACGTTCAGGTGGCCAATGGTACCATAATGAATTGTTTTTTTGGGGTATCTTAATATATATTTACCCTCGACACTGATTCACTGATTCACTGATACACTGATACACTGATACACTGATACACTGATACACTGATTCACTGATTCACTGACTCTGTCACGCAGTACGTAGGAATTTAAATAGGCATTCTATAATTTTCTATAAATAATAATAATAAAAAAAATATTATTTTTTTTTGTACAGAAATTGTGTTTTCCCCAAATTTTTTTTTACCAAATTTTTTTTTTCCAAAATTTTTTTTTACAATTTTTTTTTTACAAATTTTTTTTTCAACAAAAATTTTTTTTTTACAAATTTTTTTTTTTACAAAATTGTTTTTTCCACAAAAATTTTTTTTTTCTACAAAATTTTTTTTTCAGCAAATATTTTTTTTTTCGACAAAAATTTTTTTTTTCAACAAAAATTTTTTTTTCAACAAAAAAATTTGTTTTTCCACAAAATTTTTTTTCCATATTTCAACGGGCGCCATAGGCGCATTACAACTTACTAGTTTATCATAAAATCGCAATTAATCACACAAAAAAAATCCAGGTTCGTATCGTAAATGACGTAGTGTCGTTTAAAAGATTAATCCTCTCTAGAATACCAAAACTTCGCTTCAAAAAGCATCAGCTTTTGGGAGAAAAAAAGATTTAAACATCTGGTCGCGGTAAGTGTTCCGAACAAATGTTTCGTGCACAACTCACTGTTTTGAGAGACAATGGCCTGACTTTGTTTTCAAACACGACTTTCTCACCAAACTGAATTGCTGGTGTATTCAAGGACCTTAAAGTCTGTCGCTCGGTTTTAACTGTTTTTTATGTGCCTTCATTCCACCGTGTTCCCCCTTCCGTATTCCATATATTGCCCTCTTAACATAGGGATTTTTTACATATTTTTTTTTTCAAAACACACACACACATACCACTTCACAAATACATTTTATTATTGTATACTTGGCTGTTTCGCATTTCAGCTACTCTCACAAATAAAAGAAAACACAACAGAGTAGAAGAATGAAAAAAAAACACGCGAACGCTAAAAAGCTTAATGCAAAAAAAGCCTTAGTGGCGGGTTTAAGTTTTTTACGCTTTAATCCGATTTAGTAACGTTTTCATTGTTAAGTCCGCAATTTTTCATTCTGCTTTCGGATGGTGCGTAATTTACGTTGCTCCATGTTCGTCGTTTAGCCTCTACACTACCCTCCACCACCCCAGCCGAACCTACCGTCCACCCGGCTACCACAGAATCCCCAGTCTTCCGCCTGACGGGGGTGACATGTTGTCTCCATACCGTAATCCAGCCATCAAAGTCGGGCATAAGTTGTGAAAGACACGCGGAGTAAGGAGCAGAGCAGACAAAGAAAATAAGATATTCGGCTTAAAATAAAGGCAAAATAAATGGCAACAACAAGAACACCAGCCACAGCATACAGAAGGCAATCAAGTAACGGAAAAACCGTTGTAGTAGTGTAACAGATATCTCTTACCAACTTATCTTGTCTTGCAGTGCGATGGCATTACAAGGAAATGAGCTGTACCAACACCAAGACCAGCACCACCGCCCCGGCAGCACTCGTACAAGGAGCAATCATTGCCAGCAAGGACAAGGACTTTTTCTATCATTCTGTGTTTGTTTTTTCTGTTTTTTTTTTGGCTTTGCTTTGCTTTTTTCCTGAAGGCGGGCTGTATGTTTAAATGAAACCACATGACTGGAAAATCATGCTAATTTTCCACACAAGAAAATATAAAACACGGCAAAATAAAAGAAAAACAAAACTAAACATTTGCCAAAGAATTGGCCAAAATGACGAAACGAATATAAAAAATGCAAATACTTGTTTTTGTAATGATAGTAAAAAAAAAACAAAGGCAGGCAGGCAGTTGGCGATGGCGAAGATGCTGGAAATGGCACAGTGGGTTCACATTTAATTGAATTTTAGTAATAGTTGGATACTTTTTTAGAACTCGATCCGGTACAAAAGACGCACGCACAAATAGTTCACAGAGTTAAAGTTCCATCTAGTTAATGTTTTGATTCTAGAGTGAAACTCTTGTACGGTACATTAGCTGAGGTTCCACAGATGTCACAATCAGAGCAGGATGTCTAAAATCGCACTGCCCAGATTGGGGGCATAGTTCCTTAAGGAACCTTTCGGTTCAAAGTTTGGACTTTCGTGATGGCGTCTTTATGAAAAGCTTTTAGATACGCATGTCATACAGGGACCCTTCTCACATCGGGAGGGACCCGAATATAACACACCATGAACCATGGACCATTGGTTCGTCTCTAATCATTATCCGTTCGGAGTCGTCTTTAACACAGTAGGCCCGGATCAGCGAGCATACAAATTAAATAGTGATTCGATTTTTGAAGGACTTTTCTAAGGACTTTATGTAAGTGTGCATCTCTCAAGCACACTTACATAAAGTCCTTAGAACATTCGGAAATAATTAAAAATAATATGGTTTTGCCGCCAATTGAACCATTTTAAAGCCCCTGTACGTATGAGTGCTAGGCATTCAAATTAATATTACTCATACGCTCCAAGCATTGGCTAATGCTATTCTGGAAAGCAAATGTGAATGAATACACTTTTAAGAATCATTCCGAGGAAGATCATATGTTCTAGAAAGTTGTTTATTTAGATCTTAGGTACATTTATTTGTTTTCTTAAGTTTTGAACAGTTTGCTACCTATGGACTTGAACGAGGGAAAAAGGTTAAGAAACATCGTTTTTTTAAACTATTTTTTGCAATTTTAACATTGAAGACAACGATTTTTTTCTAATTAGCATTACTCATACGCTCCAAACATTGGCTAATGCTATTCTAGAAAGCAAATGTGAATTGATACACTTTTAAGAATCATTCCTGGGTAGGTCCTATGTACCAGCAAGTTGTTTATTCAGATCTTAGGTACATTTTTCTAATTCACTCATTTCATGAATTTTGAACGGTTTTCTACCTATGCAGGTCCAATAGGGATGAAAAGGTTAAAAAACGATTTTTTAAATTTTTTTGTTGCGATTTTGACCTTGATTTTAAATGACAAGAGCTACAACTTTGCCTCAGATATGAGGCCGGAGAAAATTATCACCTTTTTTTTCAAAAATTACACCGATGTTCCAAATCTTTGAGGGGCCCCAAAAAAATAAAGAAGAATGCCCCAAATGAAGAATTCTCCGAAATAATATGAAAATATCCCCGAAAATTCTGAAAAATCCAGCAAACAATCTATGAAAAATTACCCAACAACAATACATTGTAATTTGGAAAAAGTGTATTTCTTAACAAAATCAAAATTAAAAGTGTGAAAATTCGGCCCAAATTTTGAAAAACGAAAAATGATATATAAATTTAGGAAAAACTACCCATTTTATAAGTTTTTTTTTGGAGAATTCTTAATTTTTTTTGGGACATTTTTCATAGAGTCATAGGGTAATTGTTAATTTTTGACTTTCATCGCACCGTTGCTTCTTGTTTTTCTTTCCGTATGACCCATTTTCCCTAATTTGCTAATATCGAAGTTCGTAGTTTGCTAAAGACTACAAGGCCTTAGCAGCCTCTGTACCCCTCTCTTTGCAAACGACCCTAGATCCAACTGTTTAACATTTCCACATATTCAGGCCCGGCGTGAGTGGATGCCACTTCCTGCTGAGTAGTGGATTAACAAAAGTATTGTGAGCAATGCCCGGAATGTCGGACATTATTTCAAGGATTTCGCATTTCATATTTTCATAACTCTTATTGTGATGCCCACGGGCTGTACAACTTCCTACTTATTCCACCTCGAACTAGTGTGACTCCACCCACAAATATGAGGCGAAACAAAGACTGTTTTTCTTTATTTAAAAAATTTACAACAATAAAACACAATTTGTGTTGCATTTAAATTTCTCGAACATATTTTCGCACAAACGTCATTGTGGAGCTTACGTATGATCAGGGCAGGCAGAAAAGAAAACACGATAACAACTTTTTTTGTGTTTTTTTTTTGTTTCGCTGTGTTTGCCTTATAAAATCGTAGGCATACACACAGGGCTCGTGGTCGTGTCCTGACAATTTCCATCGGCACCTGGGACACGGAGAAGATTATGTGTCGCCAAAGGTTGTTGGCGGTGAACAGATTGTCATAGTCATCGCCTGGCCCCCCTCCGTTTGTGCCTCTGTCGTGTCTATGGTCAGGCCATATCCCTTGGATGTTTGGTTGTCTGCTTGTTTAACACCATGTTGATGTTGCCTTGACCTTTGAACTTTGTGTGTTTTTTTTTTCACTCGGCATTTTCCCTCATGTCTATTCGTCAATTTATCTGGTGTTTGTTTACGATTAATGTGTTCGTTTTTATGCATTCTCCCCCTGACGTAAAGTGAAGAATTTTCGGTGCTGGCAAAGAATATCAAAGAAATTGTGGACGACATTTCTGTCGTCTGTCTTTCCAAAGACTTTGTGCCGAATACCATGTGGTCACTGTTTGTTTTTCTATGATTTGTTTATTTCCAATCATTGATTTTTTTCTATTCGTATTTTCCTTTGAAGTAGTTGCATCAAAGAGAAGTTTTATGTGAATGAATATTTCATTTGACAGCGATTGTAGATGATCGCGAATCACTCTGTAAATCAGTGGGTGGTAGAGGGTGAGAGATAGAGAGGGCGAGATAGACAGAGAGAGAATGACAGAGAAAGAGATATAGAGAGGGAACGATAGGTAGAGATAGAGATGGAGATGGAGATAGAGATAGAGATAGAGATAGAGATAGAGATAGAGATATAGATATAGATATAGATATAGATATAGATATAGATATAGATATAGATATAGATATAGATATAGATATAGATATAGATATAGATATAGATATAGATATAGATATAGATATAGATATAGATATAGATATAGATATAGATATAGATATAGATATAGATATAGATATAGATATAGATATAGATATAGATATAGATATAGATATAGATATAGATATAGATATAGATATAGATATAGATATAGATATAGATATAGATATAGATATAGATATAGATATAGATATAGATATAGATATAGATATAGATATAGATATAGATATAGATATAGATATAGATATAGATATAGATATAGATATAGATATAGATATAGATATAGATATAGATATAGATATAGATATAGATATAGATATAGATATAGATATAGATATAGATATAGATATAGATATAGATATAGATATAGATATAGATATAGATATAGATATAGATATAGATATAGATATAGATATAGATATAGATATAGATATAGATATAGATATAGATATAGATATAGATATAGATATAGATATAGATATAGATATAGATATAGATATAGATATAGATATAGATATAGATATAGATATAGATATAGATATAGATATAGATATAGATATAGATATAGATATAGATATAGATATAGATATAGATATAGATATAGATATAGATATAGATATAGATATAGATATAGATATAGATATAGATATAGATATAGATATAGATATAGATATAGATATAGATATAGATATAGATATAGATATAGATATAGATATAGATATAGATATAGATATAGATATAGGTATAGAGATATAGAGATTGAGATATAGAAAGAGAGATAGAGATACCGAGAGATATATAGAGAGAAAATAGAGTTTCATAATTTAGAGAAAGTGTATTTCTTAACAAAAAAAAATCTATTATGAAGAATTGCTATTCCAATTTCTTCTGAGTTTCTATAAAGTGGTCTAGCTAATCTTCTGTAAAGTTAACCGTATAGAATATTTTCGAAGAAATATGACCCTCTTGTCAATGTCATCTCTGAGAGGAGACTTGTACTTTTTTTTATAATTTAGAAATGTGTATTTTAGAAAAAAAAACAAAAAAATAAAAAACTTTAAACTTCTCTTTGCAAGTAACAATATTTACATTTAAAATACTGTTACATATGAGCATTTTCGGATTTTTATAACCGTTTTTTATCTTTGATACAAATATTTTACTAAATATGTGTCATTTTTTTGTCACAGAATTCGTAATAATTTTTTTGTTTACATTTTTTAAGAATATAGAAAATCAAATGAATGCTCGCTTAGAACAAAACTTGTAAATGGACTATGACATCATTACATACTAAATGCAGAAACTCTGTTGCAAATCTAACTAAAATAATCGTCGAAGGGATATGATTAGCCCAACAAATTTATCGAAACTCAGAAGAAATAATAAAAAAATAAATATTTCCAGGCATACTTATTGGCGGTAAAGGTCCTTAAGTTGCAGGAGTCTTGATTCCAACTACTCAGCACACTCTGGGTAATACCACGTTTTCTTCAACTTTTACTTAACCCATTCATGATCAAGAAATTTTTAAAAAAAAACAGTTGAATCCATTGACATTTTTAAATTTACGAAATCCTTTTCCCTGTACCATATAACATTGCTGGCAATGAAAGGAACGTCTCGTATACTAGTGGATCGTGCACGATATATTTTCTACACTCACCGATCGGCACCTACACTCGCCTCGGAGTAATAATATGTTTTCCTAGATTTAATATATCATCCTCATGTCAATATCCACCAATATGCCATTTTTTTGTCATATTTAAATATTTATTATCGTTTTCTTGAGTCTTAATCGTCCGGATACATTCATTTGCCACTTGTGATTTGTTATTTATAATTCGAACATTTACTTACTTACTTACTTATTTCCCTTAACATTCCATCAAGGAGCAAACGGGGAACTTCTCTCGAATCAGTGAGCTGTGTACGATATAGTTTGCTTACTCACTGACCGGGACCTACTGTTTAAATCCGGCTCCGAACGGCTAATGCTTTTCTAGAGAAGTTTTACATGGCTTAGAGATTGCTCTCTTACTCGTAAAGTCACCAACATTTACGAGGTGGAAACAGCCTCTGAAACATGTTTGATGGTCTTACCCGGTTTCGAACTCGGGGTTTTCTGTGTGATAGTCGCACACACTACCTACCACACCACGGCCGTCACTAATTTCCACTGGAGCATTGGGCCTAAAAAGCATCTCCCTCTGGTTCTGTTCTTCGCTAGCCTCTTTACTTCATTCCCTGATTTTCCGCATTCCTCGACTTCCAAGTATATTGAACCTCTTAATATTAATGCTAGTTTGTTTGGATCAAACTTGTATGGGTTTGATCAAAACAATTTGTGTTCGATAGAAATCTAATTGCTGTATTGAAGGAAATCCTTTCGTAGTTCTTCTTCTTCAACTGCTCCACATTATTGGTTTGATCACATTGTGCAGTTCTCTGTCAAGTGGTTTTGTTCAAACTTCACCTAGTTTGATCAAACCTCTTAAAGTTCCTTGTTATATTTGAGTTTATAACATTTATTTCTTTTCAATTTTTAATAACCACTTTAAAGTTTTCTTTATGGTACATTTTCATTATGGCATATGATAGCCTTCGTGTCCTCGGCCTCCCCTCAACTCCCACCCGCAGCGTTTAAAGTTACCACAAGTTAATGGCTGCCACAATACTAACAAGGCAGCATGAAATGGATGAGGGCACCTAGCCATGCAAGCGATATTCATACGAACCGATAATAAAAACTCGCAAGCTAAACAAACCTATAAATATTTAAAGGCTTTCGTTTTTATACGCCTCCGAGCACCTACCGCCCCAGTCGTTTTCGTTCTACAATTCCATGACAGCCGTACACATAATAACTTTATTTTACACCCCTTTTTCGGTGTTGCTTCATGTTTTTCCGGTTTGTGTCTTAAAGTTTTACACGAATTTGAGAGAAGCGAAAAAGAAAGAAGTGATGGGAAAAAATTATCATATCATATACTGTGGGTTACAACTATACATTTCAAATGGGGGAGCTGACTACGACTTGATACACTCCGCCATCCATCCATCCATCTATCCATTCAGCCAACCGTGCCAGCCAGCCCCGAAGAGCTTTGGCGCACATGAACTCCCGCAAAAATAAAGGATATCTTACAGATTGCTTGATTTGCATTTTGTTTTCTCGGCAATGGGTGAAACACAGCCAGCCAGCAAGCAGCAGGCAACAGAATTGAGTAAAGGATAAAAAGCGAAAAAATATTACCATTTGATTTCTTTACATCATTGTTACAAAGTGTCTATAGAGTTGGTGTTGTTCTTGTTGTTGTGGTGGTTATCGTCGTTGCCAAGTACTTTGGATTGCGAGGCCAGGACGAAAGGAAAACTATACGCGGCACACACACAAAACCTAATGTTGTTGCCAACAACATTTGTTACTCACTCAGCTCCAACCACTTAAGCTCCAACAGGAGGTTTGGCAAAAAATCAACGCAAATTGTTAAGGTAAAAAACAGCCAGCAACATTAACAACAACAACAGAAACAACATCAGCACCAGCAATGACGTTGCATGATAAGGCTTGGGCAGAAGAACAAAAAAAAAAAGGATACACCGGGATCTGTACATTATTAGCATGCAACATAAGTAAATGTTACAAAGTACTTTTTACTTTATGTTCGACTAACAAACACGGTTACAGTTTTTCTTCTTCTTCTTCTACGACTGCATCTTCCATTGAAGGCGGAATAGAGAATATAGCTGCATGTTGAGTATGTTGGAGAGTTGGTTACGGCAATGGGTCACCTCCAAAGGAAGACACCTAGTTTAGTTTTTTTTTATATGTAGTTTCTGGGGTTCTGAGGAATCCCTTGGTCGGTGGAAGAACTTATTGGGAACGCTTCAAAGCTAGCTAGAAAAGAATATTAGGGTAATTCCAAAGAAAAACCACCCAAAAACCAACCATTGCCATATTGCCCTCCGTTCAATTTTAACGAAATTCAGCACATACATTCTAATTTTGGAAAAAAAAAATGTTACAATTTCTGAACCCATTCCCAGCCCATTTCAAAGTTGTACATTAGGGTGGAGTGAAATTCAAAAAAAAAATTTAACCTCGGAAAGAGATGTAGTCTGTGGTCCTAATGAGGGGAAAAATAAAGAAAAAAATTTTAGGGGTCGCGCCACTCCCTCAAAATTTGGAAATTATCGCTATTTTGGCGTTGATTTTAGAAAAATCCTAAAAAGTTTTATGTCAATAAATGTTTGCAATAGCGTAAACAATGAAATAAGGGCATGAAAAAATTTAAAAAAAATTTTCTCATTATTCAAAAATTTCAAAAAGTAAAATAAGTCAAATCGTCCCTTCTTCAGAAAATTGACTGAACAATGAAATCGCCACCAAAGCTACAAATATTAGTCGATTATCCTCATATGCCTCAAATACTTTTGTTTGGGCACTGAACAAGCTCAAATTTCGAATAAGTTAAGTCGTTAATTTTTAGGATTTTTCTAAAATCAACGCCAAAATAGCGATAATTTCCAAATTTCGAGGCAGTGGCGCGACCCCTAAAATTTTTTCAAATTTTTTTCTTTATTTTTCCCCTCATTAGGACCCCAGACTACATCTCTTTCCGAGGTTAACTTTTTCAAATTAAAAAAAAAGCATGTTTTCACTCCACCCTATTGTACATATCGTGGAAAGGATATATTGGGCTGAAATATAACAAAAACTTATATATATATATATAACAAAAAAAAAAAATGAGTTTTTTAAGATATCATAGGATCAAGATGGAAGGCCTTGGTGTGGTGGGTTGTGTGTGCGACTATCACACAGAAGCACCCGAGTTCAAAACCGGTTAAGACCATCAAACATTTTTCAGCGGCAGTTTTCACCTCGTAAATTTTGGCGACTTTACGAGTAGGAGAGCAATCTCTAAGCCATGTAAAACTTCTCTAGAAAATCTTTAGCCCTTCAGAGACGGCTTTAAACATTAGGTCCCGGTCAGTGAGTATACAAAACTATAACGCACACAGCTCACTGATTCGAGAGAAGTTTCCCGTCTGTTCCTTGATGGAATGTTAAGGGCAATAATTAAGTAAGAATTAAGATCATTTTTAAATTTTGGAGTCGTAGAATCATAATGACATTCTAGTTTTCGATCCTAAAGTGGAGGACAAGACCATTCAGATGACACCATGATTGTTTCTAACTCAACTCGCTTTCCAGAGTTATTCCATCTTGGAAGCAGCAATCTCTTCAAAAAAAAAAAACGCCAGAGATCACCAAATGTGCAGAGCTGGAAAACGCGAATCATGCAAAATGTTGACCTAAGGCAAACGATTATCCGCTAGAACTCGAATTCGAAGAGTGTCAAAATTCGACCTGGTATTAACCATTAGCGAAAAGGGCCTTCAAAGCAAACCCCTCAGGATGGTATAACTGGAATGTCTTCGGGATGTTTTTCCTAAGGCCGATTTTGAATAAAATCGGATTCAGGAGATCATTTCACATAAGGATCAGTTGGTGTCGTAATAAGGGCATTCATATGGGCCAGATATTTCGCCTATTCTACTTTCACGTCCTGAGGTTTCCCAAGTCAGCAAATGTACTAGTTGTTGAAGTCTCATTCATGCGACTGTTGCGCAGTGACAGTGCAACTATTCAATGGCTTCAATTTTGTCCCAGCATGCCCGGACCCATTTCGATTTCAAAAATATTCTTTTGGGGTAATTTTGGGCAAAACTTCAGCCAAAAAAAAATAAAATAAATGCAGTTCCCTTCGAAATGACCCCAAAATGACGAAAATGATAATGGAAATTGGTGCTGGGGACCATGAGGGGCGTGACCCGCCCACTTATTTCGACAATCTTGTAATATTGTTTTCGAAGAAGTAAGGTTCAATCACGTACCAAAGAGCGCACCAAACCGTGACTTTTTGGGGATGTAATGGCGTCTCTTCAATTACCTGAGGATTCTCAGAACTCCAAATACGACAATTTTGCTTACTAACATACCCACACAGAAAAAACATATTTTTGAAATCAATTACGAAGTTTGTATGGAATTCGTCAATTCAATTACTTTTTTAATTGATTTTCTTGCAATTACAAAAGTTGTGAATTCAATTACTCAAATTTTAAATAAGTAATTGAATTTTTTACTATTTTTTACATGGATTTCGCCAAGAATTTCTAAGTTCAATTACAACATTAATTGATTTCCAAGCTTAATTTCAATTACGACAGTAATTGAACATTTTTGGCCCGTATTTTTTCTGTGCACCGAGTGAGAAATGTGCTTCACAACGATAAACCATAATCTCCTCTTAAAGCACGATATGTGGCTGTGCCAGAATCACCATTTTTGTAGTAGGTTTTTATAATTTGTACGCATTGTGTGATGTGTTAAGCGATCCATTTTTTGTCAATGTCAGTCGTCCAACTGAAAAGAAAAAAAATTGGTTTAACAACTTAGTTTGACCGATGTCGAATTCCAGCCCTATACTTTGGACAACCACGAAATGGATAACCCTTTGTTTAATTTTCGTTTGAAAAATGTTCATTTTTTTAAATTTTGGGATATTTACACCAGCTCTTTGTTTCTTAGACTTCATTAAGGTCCAATGCAATTTCTGGACATTTACCAGCTCATCTATTAATGTAGTTTCCATATTAATTTCCCATCTAGAATTGATTGCTTCCTGAAACTTTATTTCATTGCATTCTTTATTATTTTTCTTTGGAAGCGATCTTCATTGAAAATTATAACTAGTATTATTGTTTTATTTATTTATTGCAAAAAATAGTAAAACAAAAGAACTGGTTGCTAGGGCCATCGCCTGCATTGAAAATATAAATTTGTCTCGGTTTTTAGGTGGTTTCAGGTTTTTAAAAGCCTTCAGATTTCTCCTATGAAATAGAAGCAATAAAAGCCGACTAATGTGAATCCTTCAAAGGTTCGGATCCTTAGTAAATTACTTCTCCCACTCCCTCCTTTGGTTGATGGAAAACTCTAATTGGAAATCAATGTCTCAGCTTTAAGAGAACAGTCACAGGTAGCGTCCTCGGCAGTCGTTGACAGCCATGGCTGGTGCTGGTGCACCTTTTCTTCCATCTTCGTTGGCTGGTTTTCTTTGTGATGCAGAAGCACGAGAGTATTACAACTCCATCAACGATTTCTATACACTGTATTTTATTTACACTATAAACTTTTCGATTTTTTTGTTAGTCCTTTCCGGGCGCTGCGCTTGCACGAATACATGAACACATGTACGTACATGAGGACATGTTCTTACACGTGTGTGCGTGTATGCCATTCATGCTGCATGAGCATTGATTGAAACATTTACGAAGGAGTTGAGTTGCACTGGCATTCGTTCGTTGGTGTGTGTGTTGGGAGCACACAAAAAACAAAAACAGGACGAAAGCAAAGCGTACTCTCTAAATAACGCTCAAAGGATAATAAAAATCACTTTTGTGTGTGTATGCGCCTCTTTTCTATAGCCCAGATGAAAATTGATGGAATTGAAATGAAGGCAAACACTTATACACAACCAGAATACGTACGCTGAGCACAAACAAGAAAGACAAAAAAAAAACCGAAGAAATAAATGAATAAATATTGAATTTATCTGGGATTTTACCATAAATATTCCGGGTATTAAAACAGCTCTCGGTGGATCGTTTCGCCCGTTTTTTTTCTCTTCACTTCTCTTCTCTGTTTGTTTTGATGGCTTAGTTAAATTGTATCCAAATTGGAGATCATTTGAAATTCTATGACATTCTTAAACTTTATGACACTCAGTGTTTGCTACGTACATATTTTAAGTTTCTTCATCTTCGTCTTCCTTTGGTGTCTCCTCTGCAGGGGTGAGATTTGTTTTCGTTTAGTGGTAATTTGAGCCAACAGAAAAGTGATACGATTTCGAATTTATGGGGCATATTTTGTCGGTGATACATAACTTGATGCGGTTTGACGATTCGATTGCCATCAAGCTGGCAAACACGAGAACGGATAAACGTAACAAATTGTGCCACTGCAAATGGAGCGGAGTTTTATTGCGGCAAATCAATTTTTGTACTTTCACAGCAATATTGATACTTGGAGAAGTTTTTTCTCTTTTTTTTTTTGATTGTGCAATGTTATCACTTTGTGAGAGTGCTTTGGGGTATTTGTGTAAAGTGATGTTTGCTGGAAAGCCACCACGGCAGACCGCAAAGTTCGGCGGGGAGGTTTAATGGAGCCTCAAGATTGCTGGTGTTTTTATATTTAAAAAGAGGAGAATCTGTTTTACAAAAATTACAGTGACTGCAACACTGTTGCCAATGCAATTATGAATGTCAATGACAATCTTTATAGATAAAGTACAATTGACTGAAAGGAATATTGTTGCCGGAACTCGAAATATGGCCAAACAGTCGCTCGAGAACTACAGTCAAAAAGAGCTTTTATTCCTTTAGGCTCGAATATAACTCAACCACAAACTTACAGTCTAAGTCATGCGATGTCGACGACAACATTCTCATGCTTTCTAGGCAACAAACAGTTGATTGGCGGTTTCGAAATCAGCTGTTGGTCGCTTAGAAAGCAGGCGAACTTTAGCGAACGACATCGTGGCTTAGGCTATACGTTTTTGGTTGATTTGTATTTCGAGGCTAAAGGAGGTGAGAACTATTTTTGACCGTAGTTATCTTGTTGGTATACCAACAATATTTAGTCAATTGCACTTTATACGGAAACATAAGCAAATCATGCTTTAAGGTGTTACCACTGATCCCAAAATTTCAGTTCTCGACTGATGGAGGTTCTGTGAAATGATTCTTAAATTCGTACGTTTCTTAAAACTCTTCCGCTTTGCTAAGACTTAGAGAAATCCATTTCTCTCTTTTTCTCTGCTCTCTTCATTGTCTTCTTCTACCAGTATGTGTATGTCTTTATCCCCTATAATATAAACTCATTATGCATAGTAAGTGTAATAAAAAAAAAATTTCAATGTTTCTCAATTCCATTTTATCGATTGACCATTACAATCTGCAACAACTCATTTTATTGTTGGCCATAAATTAATGGAACTCCCAAAGACACACACACAGACACACACATCCACACGTAGAGCGACGCAGCAAAAACACATAATAAAAAATGGTAATAATTCTCACATTCTTACTGGGGCAGACCTAATGACGAACGGTCAGATGGACAAACCCATGGAGTAAGCCATGGCAACAACAACCAAAGTAGAGTAGAGGAAGCATAACACAGTAAACAACAACAAAAAAAATAGTAATAAAACAGAGTATATGTGTTTGTTGTTGTTGTTTTTATAATCTATGGTAAATTGTTATTGCAGAGAGCGAGCAAGAGAGAGAGAGAGAGAGAGAGAGAGAATGATTTGAAATTAATGTCTGAGAAAATAAGAAGGGAAATTACAATAATAATAATATGCTGGGAAGTATTTATGTAAGTATGGAAACGCATTCAACAACAACAACAAAATGGACATAAACCACTGCGAAGCAAATGAACTGAAACTGGTTATTACAGCTGGAATTTTAAATGAAACATATGTGTGTAATGATTTTTAACGATGTTGGTCGAAGAGTGAAAACGAAAACGTTTTTGTTGTGTGTGCATGTGGTCGAAAATTAAATTTAGCTTTAAATATTTTGTAAACGTCAAACAATTTTTACCGATGCAAAAAAACGAACAATGGAGATGAAATTAAAACTTTAATTAATTTTGTTCATGTCTGGAAATTAGGGTGGCCAGCCATGAAGGTGAAATTACCAAAAATTACCTGAACAAATTAAAGCATTTTAATTTATGTTGTCATACTCTGTTTATGTTAAATAATTATTTAGATTTTAAAACAAACGAAAAACATAACAACACAATACAGAAAAACAACAACAGGTCTTTAGAATTCAGTCTGTTTTTCAGTGATAATAAAATTATCTTATTTTTTTTTTATATTATTTTTTTAAATTATATTTGAATGTGCTGTATTTTTGGGACTAGTTGATACACACGTCTTTGACCCGATAAAAAATACTGAAAAATGCAGGCGAATTTAGGGCAACTGGTAACCCGACTTGAAATAGCAAACCACGTTTGAGATTTTTTATAAGCTTTTATTGGCCTCAACATTAGGATTTATGCTAGAATATACCGGACTAAAGAGTTTCCAATGCAAAAATTTCGTTTTTTTATAGATAGAGAGCGAAATGTAAATATTGTCCTCACAAAGCCATCAACGGCACCAGGCATCATCGAATTGTAATATACACATACTGTAATAGATAATATTTATTATAATTTATTTATTTATTTATTTATTATTAATTACAATACAAAGTAATTTTATATTCTAATTTTGGGTCCAAGGGTAAACCGGGTGACACAGACCATATGTTTAGATTTTTGCAGCGACAGACCAAAGCCTCTGGTGGGAATCGAACCCACAACCTCCACGCTGATAGGCAATACGCTACCAACTCGCCTACCGGGGCGCTTTTATAATTTATTAATTTATTATTTGGTTTTCTGGCTCGGGTAAGACGAATCGTCAGTACCCGCTCTCAGAATAGCATCTAACGTCCCGGAGGTCAGTTATAGTCTGATCGCTTATTGTTTTATTTTTGTCTAGCAGTTAATCGCTTTAGTTTAAAAAGTAGGCTATATTTGCCAAAAGTTATAAATCGAACTATGATTCCTTGCTAAGGAGCCAACAAGTATTATCAGAAAAGTCGTCTAGTATCTAGTGGAATAAAGACGGGATTACAAGAAATGGAAATGAAACATGAAACAATACTAGTGTCCAATTGAATATAAGTAGGGGGATTGATATGTAAAGTTATGTACAAAGTTATTAAAGTACATACACAAAAATAGAGGAGAATTGACACACCAAGGGATAACAGAGGAGATGGCCTATGTGGTCAATGGAAACGTTGAAAATGCTGCTGTTGGTTCCATGATCATCTCATAATACATTCCTTAAAACTACTGCGAAAGATCTAAGGTCTCCTTTAGATGAAGACATTTCTTGGAGACAATTCTGAAGCCTGGGAACAACAACTCAGTCAAATAAAAATAAGTGAATATTTTCATCCAAGCTCATTAAATAATTAATATTTATTTGAATAGTTTTTTTAACATCGTTTCATACAACAATTAGTAAGTACACGCTGAAAAAAAATTGCCATTTTAACAAATTTCAGAAAACAAGTTCGTATCAAACATATATATATTTTTCAATACCACAAACATTAACTTGTTTGTAGATGATAAATATCGAATATATATGTATTAGGGTGGAGTGAAATTCAAAAAAAAAAGTTAACCTCGGAAATAGATGTAGTCTGGGGTCCTAACGAGGGGAAAAATAAAGAAAACAAATTTTGGGGTCGCGCCACTCCCTCGAAATTTGGAAATTATCGCTATTTTGGCGTTGATTTTAGAAAAATCCTAAAATGTTTTATGTCAATAAATGTTTGCAATAGCGTAAACAATGAAATAAGGGCATGAAAAAATTTAAAAAAAATTTTCTCATTGTTCAAAAATTTCAAAAAGTAAAATAAGTCAAATCGTCTAAAATTGACTGAACAATGAAATCGCCACCAAAGCTACAAATATTAGTCGATTATCCTCATATTTGCCTCAAATACTTTTGTTTGGGCACTGAACAAGCTCAAACTTTTAAATTTCGAATAAGTTAAGTCGTTAATTTTTAGAATTTTTCTAAAATCAACGCCAAAATAGCGATAATTTCCAAATTTCTAGGGAGTGGCGCGACCCCTAAAAATTTTTTAAAATTGTTTTCTTTATTTTTCCCCTCATTAGGACCCCAGACTACATCTCTTTCCGAGGTTAACTTTTTCAAATTAAAAAAAAGCATGTTTTCACTCCACCCTAATAAGTAGGCGGATTGATATGTAAAGTTATGTACAAAGTTATTAAAGTATCATTAAAGTACATACACAATAATAGAGGAGAATTGACAGACCACGAGATAACAGAGGAGATGGCCTATGTGGCCAATGGAAACGTTGAAAATGCTGTTGTTGTTTCCATGATCATCACATAGTACATTCTTTAAAACTACTGCGAAAGATCTAAGGTCTCCTTTAGATGAAAACATTTCGTGGAGACAATTCTGAAGCCTAAGAACAAGAAATGATGTCAAAATGTTATGTGCCAACCACATTTGAGACAACTCAGCCAAATGAAAATAAGTGAATATTTTCATCCAAGCTCATTAAATAATTAAATTTAACATGCAGATATTTTAATAGTATTTTTTACCATCGTTTCATACAACAACTAGTAAGTACATACTCAGTTCGTTTAAATGAAAGTAGGTTCAATTATCCGAAAAAAATTCTTAATATTTTTCAATTCGCTTATCCACATTTCCGAACCGAAATGGGGAAAATGAAAAAGAAGTGTGAACAAAGATTTCAAATTAATATCTAGCGCCAAAAATTGGAGAAGTACGATAAATGTTCTGAGTCGGTTTAAAGAATTTTCTTGTAAACGAATGTTTTGTATTTTACTGCAAATGGGAAATTTACGCTTACAAAGTGGCGGGTATTTGATAGTTTCTATATAATATTTGAATAAAAGAAATATTTTTTTTTTCCAAAAATACTTTTTTTCGCCTCCGCCACTTCGACCAACAATCATCAACGATTACACAATCTGGGACATTTTAAGCAAAGGAAGGAAGGAAGTTGAAAAGATACATGCCACAGCTCATTAATTACCACCATTCCATTCATAATACAATGCACTTCCTAGTGGAGGCTAGGTAAATCTCGCCAAGACCAACTTTTAATCTCATTTGTAGTTGCTGGTCCACTAGTTTATTCTACCTAATAATCCAGAACACATTTTTTTTTTAATTGTCTAAATTAAATTAATCTAAATTAATTGTGTCTCATTTGAATCTTTTCATTAGCTGCCATTGTCTACAGTTCAATGTCCCATTTGTAATTCTATTACCAAATCAACTAACTTTCAAAGAAATTGCCAATTCAAGGTCATTTGTGCACAGACATCAATCATAAATCACATACTCGCCTAAAGTGATGCAATCGGAGTCTTAATTCCCCCGCAATTGTCTTAAACTCATTCATTGGCTATTAAATCGCATGACAATTCATTTACGATTTGGTCTGTATCGCTTTCAAGCAGCTCTAAGCTCTCAGCTGTTTCTTGTTTACATTTCTGTTGTTTTCGTTTATTTTTTATTATTTTTTTTGGTTGTTGTTGTTGTTTTGTGGTTTTATTTTCTAGTTTTATTTGCTGTTTGCAGAAAACGTGATTGTTTTATATTTAACAAAAAAAGCCAACAACAACAATAAGTGAAATACCTGTTCTGCTGCGGTCGATTCTATAGAACGGAGTGATTAGTATGCGAGTATAAATTTCAGTCGTTCCAGAAGAATAGAAGACAACAGCAAAAAAAAACAAAAACATTTTTGCTAACAACATTTGCGTTTTTATTAGCAACAAAGCTAAACAATCAGCAGCAACAGTTGTTGTTGTTCTTGCTGCTGCTGTGGTCTTGTTGGCTATTGCATATTCATATATAAATATATTTGTGTATGTGTGTGTATATACATATATATTGCGGCCAGCTACATTGTGCGCAGGCGTCTTGTCGCCCCTTGCGTTGCGGAGACTGTAACAGGCACTACATTCACCAGGCTGGTTACTATGGACTACTTGAGTTATTGGCGACCTCAAAGTGAATGGTAGGGCTAAGAAATTTCGCTGAAAAAGTATTGGAATTACTTTGGAATGTTTAGATAATAGCTGATTTAAAAATTTTATTTAGGAAGCTCATATTTTTGGGATTCATTTATTTGACCACCACTATAAACCCAATGAATTCTGTAATTTGTAGGAAATTACGATATTGGAAAGAGAATTCTGAGAATGCCGTTGCTGACAGGAAAGACACTTGCTGGGAGATTATTCCACTTACGAACAGTTCGGCTGAAGAACCACTTTTCTCTGTAGTGGATTGCCCGAGCAGTCGGTGCCTCGGTAGCCGCCTACACCAGCTGAAAGTCCTTACATCGGTCACTAGATGACGGCTCTCTGAGGAGCAGATACCGTTTCAATATCTCTACATCAGCGATATACAATTCATTTCTATTTTTAGCTCAATTTTAAAAGTAAAATGGCCCAGAAGTGCACCAAACAGCAACACAAGAGGATTTTTCAAGATTTTGGAGGGAATTTGCACACAAGGCAATTCTGTTCATATCCATTCAAATGAGCTCCATCTGAGAAAATAGTTTTTCATCAATTTGGTGTGCTCGCAAACGCCTACAGCTTTCATGGTCAGTTAAAGTTGAAAAATTGTGAAATAATTAATTTTTGGAAAAAAAATTCGAGATGCAGTGGTTGCCGGTGAACGATGCACAGTGGCGCAGAATAAAATTCCATTGGGCCAAATAACCTCCGTATTCCGAAAAATCTATAACAGCTTTTTAAGTCTTTGATAAGAAAATACAAAAAAAATTTCCACATATTTTTCTAATCACATGTTTATAAAGCAGTTATACATTTCTCTGAATACGGTGGTAAGTCTATAACTTTTGATCTAGTAAAGATTTTTTAATTATGTAAAAAATTGATGGTAGGCAATGAGTGAGGTATTATTTTATGGTATTAGTATTCAAAATCGGTTAATTAGATATATTTCAGAAATATTTCCAAATCTGGTTATTTTTTGTATTTTTTCGATTATGTAGGAAATTTTTTTTTTTGTATTTACATTATGTACAGTGTACTCTCTCATAAGCGGACACCTAAGGGTCTGAGAATTTTCTACGCATATGAGAGATGTCCGCTTGTAAGAGAAGTTGCCCCAGTGTTTTTAGCGCCGAATGTCTGCCATTTCTGGTGAAATTGTTGACTTTGCTCGCCTTGGCAACAGTGACAAGCTCATATCTTCTCTTGCTGCTTTATAGAGTGTGTGATTGACTTATATGACCACCCACTTGTATTTTCTGTTGCCACAACATTTTTTTTCTTCTGCCCAACAGCTGTTTAGCATTTTATTTACCCGTGTATATTGCATTTTGAATTATTTTTGTTTTGTTTTCATTTTTATTTTATTTTTTTTTTGCTTTTTCTATTCTAGTTTTGATTTTTTGTTTTTATTTTGAAAAATGTTTTGCTTGACTGAGCTTGACCTTGCAGGTAAATGCAATACGTATATTTGCTTAATTCTGTATTATTTACGCTGGCACTTGGATTGGATCTCAAATGTACCCTATATTCGGCAAGGTGATGACATTCCATTGATGGCATTTCTTATTTACGTTTTTCCCTTGAGATCGCACAAAGGAACTGATGGGGAACTTCTTTTGAATCAGAAAGTGTTTAGGATTAAATTTGTATAGCCACTGTTTAAAGCCGGCTCCGAAAGGCTAATGTTTTGTCTAGAGAAATTTTTATGTGGCTTAGAGATTACTTTCCTACTCTTAAAGGCGCCAGCATTTACGAGGTGCAAACAGCCGCTGAAAACTCTTTGGTGGTCTTACCAGGACGGTCATCTATCGTTATATTATTACGATTTGAAATGACTTTTGTTTTGAATGGTTTTTCTGGCTGTTGTGCATACAAATTCATCTTCAAATCAACACAATTTCCTACAGGTTTAGGGGATATCCTCTGACTGTTGCAAAAACAACAACAAAATCTTCTCGGCGATTTCAGCAAATTCCCCAGCCAGTGGGTTAATAATTTCTGGAAAAATAAACAGAAAACTTTTGTGGTCTCTTCTTTAGCCAAAATATTATTCCACATTGTGAAATATTATTTTCTTCCCGCTTCCCATGGGCCATGTCACAATTTTTTTTTTAATCGTAAGTGCCCTTAAAAGTCGCCATAGACGTCTGCCATTTAAACTGCATTTGTCTTCAGTATATGTCTTTTAAACAAAAACTTTTTGCTAATATCTCGGCAATTGTTTTTTGACAAAAAGAAAAAAAAAACTGAAGTATTAATTTCACATCAAGCGAATGCAAATTACTTACAAACATTTACAAGAAAAATACATTTTATTGTGTGTGTGTGTGTGTGTGCGTTTGTGTCATTTAAATAAAGATTTGAACACAAAATTAGAACACTGGGTGGACGAGACATGTCTTTTGTGCTAGCAAAAAAAAGAAAATAATAAGAAAAACTTGTTTGCAAGCCAATTTAAAATGCAAATAAGTTTCTTTACATTACATTTATTTTGTGCTAGTAGTAGTCACTTAATTAAATAATTGTTGAAATGGCAACAAGCAAATGATTAACACATTTTTAATGACCACTTGTTTTTTCTCTTCACCAATTTCTTTGCAGATAACGAACTAAAGGAATACTCGCAGCAGAAGATTTTGGATATTTTAGAGAAAAACATACAAAGTGAGTAAAAGGAATTGTGAAAATGATGTGTAAGGGGGAGAGAAGAATATGGAAAGGGATGGTAAAATATTTGATTTTACAACGATTTTGTCAAAAAAAAAAAAAATTATAATTAAAATACATCCAAAGAAAAAACATAAAAAGTGAGTTAAAGGAAATATGAAAATGATGTGTAAGGGGGCGGAGAAGACTATGGAAAGGTATTGTAAAATATTTGATTTCGAAAACGCAACTCAATTTCGAAAACGAAAAAATTTAAATAAGTGGTATGAAAAAAATATTCGCGATGCTTTGAAAAATATTGAATTATTCCATGCAAAAGATTCCAAAAGGTTGTTTAATTAGTCACAAATAGTGTTGTCTCATTTAAGTTAGGTAGCCCCTACTCTCTCTTTCTCTCCCTGTCTGTCGACCCCATACCGCAAAAAGGATATAAGCGCCATTTTTTTTTTCAAATTCGTTTCTTAATGATATTTGATATTAAAAATTAAAAAAAATATTTTTTTTAGTTTCTTTATTCAAATAATAATATTCTAATTTTGTGTCCAAGGTTTAACACAGACCAGAAATTATTCCATGCAAAAGATTCCAAAAGGTCTCTTCTGTAGGCAAATTTGTCTCTTCTGTAGACACCTAATACTAATTTTGCTTAATCATTTTTAGTATTTCCCCTTCAGAAGAGTTTTCTCATTTTTTTTGAGGGGAAAAAATTCAAATGAAAACGTTTGTAATTTAAAAACCTGCTATTACTTTTGCTATGCAAAAAAAAATATATATCAATTTTAAGTGGTAAATGCAAAAATGAAATATACAACAACACTTATATTCCTCATTATATTCATCATCATTTGTCGAGTTTTATTTCAACAACAACAATAAAAAAAAAAAAATTAACTCAAAATGCTTACAATGAATGAAGTCATCATTATTATCCTCGCCAACAATCGCAATCAATTGAAGCGAGAACGAGAACGTTTTTGTTGGCATTTCATTTCATCGATGATGATGATGATGTTGTCGATCGATGATAATTTTTATATATTGTTCCATTTCATTAGTAAATCAAATAAATTAAAAACAATCAATAGTTTTTACAACGTTATGGTCAATATATGAAATTTATTATAATTGAATTGTAATGTAAATTATTTTTACAAATTCATGGCAGCACCGAATACCACCAGCAAGCGAGACAGCAGCAGCGGCAGCGACAAAACAAAAACAAAGTCCACAATAGATAGAAATATCAAAAACAACAGCAACAACAAAATAAACACAAAACAGATTCAACGGAAAATATTGAGTTTCCCAATTATTGGGCATAAATTAACGATGCAATAATAAAATAGTTGGTGTTGTTGTTGTTGTAATTTTTAGTTGCATTTTCTGCCTCATCAATACAACAATTAAAATCAATTTTAATTGTATTATAACAAAAAAATAATAATATATATACAGTATCGGACAAAACATTTGCAACTATCATATACAGTTGTTTATTATGTCAACAGAAAACATGTAGGGTTAAAATATTCCAATTTTTTACTATATTTATGTTTTATAGACTTCAATTAACATTTCAGATTAAACTTAAAATCATTTCATTAATATTTTTAATTTTATGAAACTAAATACCAGCTAAGTTCTAACTTGAATAAGACAATTGCAACTCGATAACATCTTGTGTTCAAAGGCTTAATTTCTAATATTTCGTTGCGAATACTTGATTTTCAATAACAGCCTTGCATCGTCGGGGCATGGATTCTATTAAATGATCAATTGTATCCTGTGTTGTATTATTCCATGCACTCTGCAGGCGCATGAAAAAATCGTCACTATTTTTTACATTATTACGATCAATATTCTTATTCACAATTGACCAAAGGTTTTCGATCGGATTAAGATCCGGCGATTGAGGTTGCCACTTCATAACATTAATATTGTTATGCTCAAACCACGTTTTGACCACCTTTGATGTGTGCTTTGGATCGTTATCCTGTTGAAACGTCCAACGTATCGGCATTTCCCATTCGGCATATGGCAACATAACATCTTTGAGGATATTTTTGTACACCCATCTATCCATTATACCGTTGATTCGATGCAGTGGACCTAGTCCATTAGCCGAAAAACACCCCCAGACCATGACGTGGCCCCCTCCATGCTTGACAGTCTTAACGCAAAACTCTTTCTGAAGCCATTTTCCTCTTGGTCTTCTTACGTGTATTATGCCGTCACTCCCAACAAGATTAAATTTGGATTCATCACTGAAAATCACGTTTCGCCACTGCTCAACTGTCCAGTTAATGTGTTCTTTTGCAAACTGCATTCGCATTTCCAAATTCGTAGTAAAACCAGAATTTGGCGTATGAGTTGCAAATGTTTTGTCCGATACTGTATATATAAATAACAATTACAATCAAATACCTCAATGGGAAGTTGTTCAGAAACTTAATAATTATACAGGGTTCTTCAACTAGAGGTGTTATTTCGAATCACCCGGTATTTGGATCGCTGTCACTTTTGAAGCTTTTATTTTTTGGGATTTGACAAGTAGATATTACGCCATTACTTAAAATGGAACGATACACGCTTCAACAAAAAATCAAAAATGGTGAAAATCTTGCAGTCACATTTCGCAAAACTAAAAAGTTTACGGACCGTGTTATCTCTCGAAGAGGTGATCACAATTGGCCACCGAGATCTTTTGATTTAACTCTATTCATCTTCCTTCTTTGGAGCCATGTGAAAGAAAAGGTTTACGCCAACAGCCCAGCGTCGATTCAGGACCTCAAAGAGAGAATTCGGACATAGGGCAGCCACTTACCGATTTATGGACAATTTCATTAAAAAGGATATGGTCATGTTAGGATGGAGAGGCTTCTCAACAATAACTCATGGGTTTTCCTTGCCCCAGATGCAACAATTTAGCTTGTTGACGTAGCCATCGTAGCCTCATCAGTCAAGATGATTTGTCGATGGAATTCCGGATCATTTTCATGCATTTCAAGGACCCAATCAGCAAAGACACGACGATGTTGATGATCGGCCGGTTTGAGTTCTTGTGTTAACTGAACTTTATAAGCCTTAAGACCAAAGTCTTTAGGCAAAATATGGTGTAATGACGTTTGTGGAATGCCCAATTCCAAAGAACGACGAGGGTTTTCTTCAACACTTTGGGCTACAGCAGCAATATTCTCAGTTGTTCTTGAGCGATTTGCACGGGTTTTATTCTTTACATCACTAACTTGTCCCAAGAGGTCGAATTTTCCCCCCAACTTCTGTATTGCGGTCCGATATTGTGTTTTACGACGATCCAAAAATTCTTTAGTTTTGCGAACTGTGACTGCAAGATATTCACCATTTTTGTAGTAAAGGGTGTTTTTTTATTGAGGTATAGAACTTCGAATTGAAATAAAACACAAGAAAATCGTTTTAATGTCCATCAATTTGGCTTTATTGGAAGGATAATTTTCTGCCATTAATGTTTAAATATGATTTCGGGCATGTGGCCTCCGCGGCTGGCTCGAATAAAGCCAATTATACAGGTCCAATTTTCAACCACTTGTTGGAACCACAACTCATCCACATTCATGCCATCCAATTCGGGAACAAAATAGTCGGTTATCATGGCTCTATACCGGTCTCCATTAACGGTAACTGACTCTCCAGCATTATTTCGGAAGAAGTATGGCCCAATGACTCCACCAGCCCATAGAGCACACCAAACAGTCAGTTTTTGTGGATGTAATGGCATAAAATGGACGGAGCTTGCGGTGAACTTCGCGAACTGAACCATTACTTTCGAAATAAATTTGCACGATTTGCAAGCGTTGTTCTTTTGTCAACCTGTTCATGATGAAATGACAAACCAAACTAAATATTAATCACTTGACAGCTGACAAAATGGCCGCCAGTTAAAAAAGTGATGCCAACTTAAAGTTCTATACCCCAATAAAAAACACCCTTTACCTATCAGCGTGGGAGTTGTGGGTTCGATTCCCAACAGAGGCTCTGGTCTGTCGCTACAAAACTTCTAGCCATATGGCCTGTGTAACCAGGTTTACCCTTGGACCGCAAATTAGAATATAAATTTAGTTTATATTGTATTTGAATGAAATAAATATGGTTACTTGTGATCAGGGAAATCGTTTGATTCTGTTTCATGTTATTCAAATATTCACATATCGACATAACAGATGGCCTATCCAGTACAGCGATTGGTCCACCAAGCCTTTCCTTTGGGCCTTTCCATCTTTTGAGTTTTAAACTCTCTTTAGCCATTGATGTCCGTTCACTGTCAATAATATTTCCCTAATGACACATTATTCTGTAAAATCCATCAACAATGTGTGTGTGTTTTTTTTCTTTCTGTTTGTTTGTTATTTAAAGTAGTTTTCAATTACAAGTCTTTGTTTAAATAACTGTTACCGATTGAAGTTTGTGAAGGGAAATGTACTTTGCTGTTTTTGACAGTTTTGTCAGAAACTAATTTGCAAAACATATTCATACTCACAGCCCCTGTTCAGACACACATACACTCCCATACAGACACACCCACTCATATACACACGATGATGCCGTGACATTTTGACAAACTAATTTCGTTTGATGCTCAAGCGAAACAAAGAAAAGGTGGATTTTTGAAAAATTGGAACACAAAGGGAATACTTATCGAGAATGTCAGCCCCCACACATACACTTAGGGAGTGGGAGAGATTTTAAATTGTTGCCATTTAAATTGAAGAAAATGCAACAATATTTTTGGTTTCCATTTAAGGCATCTTTGTCCAAAAAAAAGTTGTAGATTTTCTCTTTTGTTTTTTTTGGAAAATTTTGCCAAATATTTGTATGTTTAGATAAAAATTATTGTAAAATACCTTCATAACTTTTGTTTGATACTATTCGATGATTTTATTAGTTTAGCTAATTTCAATAAATATTTATATTTACACAACATTAAATGTCAGACAATGACAAACACGTCAAAGCTTTGTACTAAACAACTCTATTATTGAACGAGGGTAGTTTGACAACTCTCTGAAGGCATGTGTAATAAAATATCCTTTAACTGTGGAGGTGAATTTTTTACAAAATTGCAAAATTTACCACCATCTCCACAGTTAAAGGATATATTTATTTCTCAATATAGTCTCCTCCATAGAAAGCAAATGTCACGCCCCTTTTTCTTAGAAAACCATAATGAAATACTAGCGGTGTTCCCCAGGGTAGTGTACTCGGACGTGGCACCTTCCACATCAAACATATCAAACACATATTTTAAATTTTAAGCGCCCCGGTAGGCGAGTTGGTAGCGTGCTTGCCTATCAGCGTGGGGGTTGTGGGTTCAATTCCCACCAGAGGCTTTGGTCTGTCGCTGCAAAAATCTAAAGATATGGTCTGTGTCACCTGGTTTACCCTTGGACCCAAAATTAGAATATAAATTTACTTTCTATTGTAATTAATAATAAGCAAATAAATAAAAAAAAAATATTTTAAATTTTTTCAATGTAACATTACAACATTACATTTAAACCAATTAAAAAAGGAGTCCATATAAATGTGCCCTGTAGTTTTAGACTAGGTAAAATGTTGATCCTTAACCTGTGGTTTGACCAGGCTGAAAATAACAACGTTTTCACGAATTCTCCACTGGTATTTTCAAAGATATTCTTTTTTACGTTGCATGCAATCTCCTGAAAATGAATTGCCCTCAGAATCAATGTTTAAATTCGTTGTAGTTCAAGTTTTCTATCAGTGCTTGTCATTAGTATTTAATTTCCAATTTAATTTTAAATCAAAGGTAAACGTAACGGAACTGAAAACTTTGAGCCTTTAATATTTCAGTACCGTTGTTTCAGCTTAACGTTGAAATAAATAGAAATTTGTAATAATTTCAAAATAATTATCTCTCAAAGACCTCTTTATATTTAAATCATACCAATACGAACACAAATGAAAATTCTATCGCACACATACACACGTACTCAAAGTCCCCTGTCATGCAACAAAATAGAAAAAATAGAGAACTGAACATAAATTGTAAACATGAACACAAAAAGGTACCAAACACACGCCCACACATATGGTAGACACACACATACAGCCACACAGTTGCCATGGCACATATTAACCATTTGTATATGCAGTGAAACAAAAGCGCAAAACATGAGAGTATCAAAATGCGAGTAGATTTTTCATAATTTCCAAAGAATTGCCAGGCAAATTAGGAAATTGCACCGCACCAACTGTTGTTGTCTGTTGGCTTGCTCGTCGGTTGCCATTGTTTGTTTTGTGTTATTCGCCCGTTTGCTTTGTTTTGTTCGGTTGGCATCTATTTTTCGAATGTGGATGATGGAGGAGCACAGCACATGCCTACGAGTGGACATGGCATTAAATACAATTTGAAAAGTAAACTTTTGTAAAGGTATTTTCGTAAATTCACTGCATCTGTAGTGGTAGCGGTGCACTGACAAAAACAAAATCACAACAACAACAAAATGAGAACTATTGTTAGTTTTTTACATTGAAACCAAAACATTTAATCGAAAAATGGCAACATCATATTTCAACAACACGGCAACCACTACCCGCTGCCGAGAAAAGCGTTTGTTGAACTTTTTGGTGGGTGTGCGCTGCTGTAAACAATGAACACGAAAACTTTAAAAAAAAAAAAAAAAACAAGAGTGCCACAGTGGGTCGGATGGAGGATGTAATTCAGAGTTGCTATGGCTGCTGGTTGAGGTAAAAATTAGAGGTAGACACAGCAGGAATTGCGAAAGAAAAACAAGCTTTGGTTCTTGCTCGATGAAACAGTGACATTGGTTCATTGAAACAATGAAATTGTTTCATTCAGACAATGAAATTGGTTCGTTAAGACAATGAAAGTTTTGTTTGGAAACAATGAAATTGGTTCATGGAAAAAATGAAATTGGTTCATTGAAACAATGAATTTGTTTCATTGAAACAATGAATTTGTTTCGTTGAAACAATGAATTTGTTTCATAGAAACAATGAATTTGTTTCATTGAAACAATGAATTTGTTTCATAGAAACAATGAATTTGTTTCATTGAAGCAATGAATTTGTTTCATTGAAGCAATGAATTTGTTCATTAAAACAATGAAATTGGTTCATTGAGAAAATTAAATTGGTTCATTGAAACAATGAAATTTGTTTATTGAAACAATGAAATTCGTTCATTGAGACAATGAAATTGGTTCATTGAGAAAATGAAATTGGTTCATTGAAACAATGAAATTCGTTCATTGAGACAATTAAATTGGTTCATTGAGACAATGAAATTTGTTCATTGAAACAATGAAATTTGTTCATTAAAACAATGAAATTAATTCATTGAGAAAATTAAATTGGTTCATTGAAACAATGAATTTGTTTCATTAAAACAATGAATTTGTTTCATTGAAACAATGAATTTGTTTCATTAAAACAATGAATTTGTTTCATTGAAACAATGAATTTGTATTATTGAAACAATGAATTTGTTTCATTGAAACAATGAATTTGTTTCATTGAAACAATGAAGTTGGTTTCTAGAAACCATGAAATAGGTTCCTACAAATAAGGAACTTTGTTCATTGAAACAATGAATTTGTTTCATTGAAACAATGAAGTTGGTTTCTAGAAACCATGAAATAGGTTCCTACAAATAAGGAAATTTGTTCATTGAAACAATGAAATTGGTTCATTGAAACAATGAAAATGATATTTAAAAGTCAGCTTAGTTAAGATGTGGCAGAAATGCAGTTAGGCAAAGAATGAATGCCACAATTTTTCGAGGCACATCTGTTAAGAAGTTCTGGTGTTTTGATGGCCCTTCTCACCATTGGGCTTCTGATGGCGATCATGTGTGAGTTGTTGTTTTTTTTTTACTTCTGTTGATCTTTCTCTTCTGATATCTGGTGTAGTGTTTATCTCAGATGTCCTAACTATGTAATAACACACAGATTTCTAGCGTTGCTCAGGTGTGTATCTAAACCATAATCATTCGATTAAATGACTCTCACACTACCAAAATAAACTGTCGGGCATAGTTGGGAAGAAGAAAACATAACAAAGCACTAACAAATAATTATTTTTTAATATTTTAATTTTATCTATATCAGGTGCAATAAACATTACAAGAGGTTGCACAGGCCAAAAAACGAGTTTCCACTAAAAAATATTTTCTTTAATTCATTTTAATTTTAAAACACTCAAATCATTTTTTAATTATTTAATTCATCCGAAAATTGCTAAAGATTTCTAAAAAAGATAATATTTTTCGCCTGTCATCCATATATGCGGCTACCATCATCATCAAAGCATCCGGGAATTAGAGACTATTTGTATAATTTGAATATCCTTGATTTTGCATAATTATCACAGTCACACACGCCGTATTATTGTCACAGATATTCAAATGTTGTTCCACTGTGCAAATTGTGTGAATTACTCACTAATATCTCTCTGTTGCTGTTTGCATTGCATACGTATTTATGAATTCTTGTATTAATTATTGCATTCGCACGGTCCTTCGCCCCAACTACCGACCACTTTCCCCACCGCCTGCACCCCATACCCGACCAGGGTCGCATTGTCAAGTCCATCTTGTACATCAACATAAAACGTTAATTTCCAAAATATTTTCCAACAAATGTTGGTCACACAACAAAAGTGGTATATCCAGGCTGAAGGACATTTACACATGTGATAGTATGGGTGAGCCCAAACGGTATGCGTATGTGTGGGTGGATGGGTGTAAACGCAGGCGTGTATATTTTAATGCTACAACATACTAATGCTCATTATTTAGCATAACACGAGCGTAATAATGAAAATGCTTTTATTAGTCAAAGATCCCCTCTGTCTGCAGAAGACTCAGTCTGTTCTCCATGGGCGACCACCCTCCACAATAATGGTGGAGTCATACACCGGAGAGGATACAGAACAGACGGACATGCAGACAGACAAACCACGCTGACACCCATAACTAACGATAAATGATTGGTATTTTGGGGGGTGGGTGATGGGGGGGATAATGATGGAGAAACTTGCACCGATGTCTATGTGCATACATGTGTTGGCATTCCAATGCTGTATTGTGTGTAGGTGAATGTGTGTACGGGTATGCCATGTCAGTGGGCTGGCAATGGTTTTTGGTTATGTGACAACAAGCGTTTTTGCCTTCACAAATAAACACATACCAAAATGTTATGTTTCCTAATACACTAACACCCGTACACACGCATGTATTGGACAAACATTTAACTTCTTGTCCACATGCAGACACGCTCATACATTCATTTTGTATGTGTGCAAGTTCTGAGAGGGCGCATAAAATAATTAAATTTCCAATTAGATTCACATGTGAAAATTATTATTGCCAACTTATATTTGTTGCTGCTGCTGTATGGGTGGGTGGCTGGCGGGCAGTCCATTTTGGGTCTTTCGGGTATGCTTCAGTGTCGCTGTAGATATTCTGTGCAGAGATGGGATATCTTGGAGTGGTGAATTTCACACTTCATAAAATTGGTATTAAAATTCCCTTCTGCTATTTTCTGCACTTTTCAGTAGAGTGCCCAGAAAAAAATAATTAGAAATGCTTTGTGGTCTTGTAGGTCGTATACAAAAATCAGACATGTAGAAATTACCAGTCGAAGACTGCAACTAGAAGTCAAAATATCAAACCAAACAGTTTTTTTTAGGTATTTTTCACTAGTGTTATATGTCCCAGAGTCTACGAAGATTAAGGACATTTTGTAATGCAAGCCCGATCTTAAATGCGACTATGGCGCCCGTTGAAATATGGAAAAAAAATTTTGTTGAAAAAAAAAAATGTTGTTGAAAAAAAAATTTTTTCCTGAAAAAAAAATTTTTTTTAAAAAAAAAATTTTTCTTGAATAAATTTTTTCTCGAAAAAAAAAAAATTTTTTTTTGAAAACAAAAAATTTTTGTGGAAAAAAAAAATTTTGTTGAAAAAAAAAATTTGTGGAAAAAAAAAAATTCGGAAAAAAAAATTTGTAAAAAAAAAAAAATTTTGGAAAAAAAAAATTTTGGTAAAAAAAAATTTGGGGAAAACACAATTTCTGTACAAAAAAAAAATATTATTTTTTTTATTATTATTATTTATAGAATTTATATAGAATTATAGAATGCCTATTTAAATTCCTACGTACTGCGTGACAGAGCCAAAGACTGGCCACCCAGAATCGATATGTTTCTCGGAAACTGGTGTTGGACACAGCCGTGGGGTGTAATCGTCAAGCCCCAACGATAGATATGATTTTCCAGGCACTGTAGTTACATACTTATTCCGCTTAAAATTCCATGAAGGGACAGAAGAAGAACTTCTCTCGAGGCAGTGAGCTGTGCACGATATAATTTTTAAACTCTCTGATCGGACCACTCCAAACAGTGACTTTTTTGGGGGATGTAACGGCATCACAACAATGTCTTGTGGATTCTCTTTACTCCTTTACTCCAAATGCGATCATTTTCTTTCACGGCCCTTATCTAATCAACCTGTGCATAGAGTGTGCAGTAAATCGTACGATTTCCACCTCCAACATGTAATCAATCTGTTATGTTGTATGTCCATGAAAGCGGGAACTCCGAAACTGTCCACAAATGTGTGCCACCGGTTGGCTAACCCTTTCGGGGGGATTATTCCACCATATGTGCCGTTGTATGTTTCCTCTTTCCATGCACATATGTGTGTGTTTGTGTTTGTATTTCATTTATGTTGTCTAAATTCCGATTTTGTTGTTACTGCTGGTCTTGTGTTGTTGCTGCCGATGTTCTTGTTTTTACAGATCTTGTTGTCAGTTTAGATTGTTGTGTCGTTGTTCGTACTGCTGTTATTATTATTATTATCATTATTGTTGCTGTTGCTGTGGATTTTTGCGTTTTTGTGGTTGTCGTCAACAACTAAACAAGAGCAGGCCCTCCCAAAACCAGCAACATCAAGAGCAACAGCAGTAATGACAACAACAACGGCGGCAACAACAAATTAAACTCGTATAACGACAAACGACATTAAACAACAACTAAAACAATATCTAAGCAATTTTCGTATCGTTAGTGTTGGTTGTTAAACTAACACAGATACGCACACACTGCACATACTCTAGCACAAGAAAGCATTTACGCACACACACAAGGAGACAGACACAAATTTTCTAATTAAAACCTTTAAAACACCAAAAACCATCAGCCAGTATGAAAGTGGCACGCACGCATTTACACATACACTAATATAGACACATATACATGGACACAAAGCTATCAATTAAAAGAGTACTTTAAAATTTGTTTCCGTTGTCTCCGCTGGTCTGGTATGGAGTGATTTATATCCTCACCCCACATGGCGGTATGTTATGTCGGGTATCCATACTAGCGGCCATAATGTCTACTATCGAATTTTTTGTTAGTAACCACAGCATGTCTTGTCAGAGCAACTCGGCAGCTAGCATTTTGATCTTTAGCTCCGCCAGTTCCCATTCGAAAGTGATGTTGCACGCAAAAAAAAATAAAAAAATGATTTAATTTTTTTTTTTTTGATTTGTCCTTACTGTTAGAATCTTTAATTTTTTGTATTTAACCCGGATATTAGTGAGTCTCCCTGTTGGTATTACAGTCCCCAGGGACCCGCACCAGAAATGAACGAGGCCCAACTGTCCATCATAAATCGGTGATGTGTACAACCTCTTATCCAAAGACTGTGCATTAGGTTGTCCAAGTGTGGGGGTATTTGTAAGCCGACTTAACCGACTATGACTTTTTTTTTGCTCTGGTTTTCCTCTAAGTAGTTCCTTTTCAAAATACATATATATGACAAACTGCCTGCGTCTGACATACGTAGAAATACATAAATACATATAAATGAATGTGTTAAGTTATATGCAGACATAGCCATGTATGTGTATAGCATAAGTATGTACTTCATTTTTGGTATTTCATATTTGTATGTATGAGGTACTTACAGATTTACATAATTTTTGGGTAAACACAAAATTTCATATTATTTTTATAAAGTTTTCCCCGCTATTGTTTTCTATACAACGACTATGAATATGAATAATTGTCTCTGTAATGAACATCAAGGCCTTGTTGGTTTGCCGCTTACACAACTGTGGCTATATTTATATTAGAGTGGGTCACTGGTGTTCAGACAAAGGAAAACACGTCCAAAAAGGAATTTAGAAGATACAATTACGGCTAAATTGAAATGTATGGGAACGGTCTCCAAAAAATATGCAGTTCTCTTCCAAATGAGTCCAAAATTAAGAAAATGTAAATGAAATTTGGGACTGGTCCATTTTTTTTTGTCAATACTCAAATAAAAAGTAATGTACTCACGAGTTGGAATATGTCCTGTTTTGTGGTCCATAATGAGCGAGTCATCGACGAAATGGACACGCCCACTTTTTTGCTAACATCTTAATATATATTTACCCTCGACACTGATTCACTGACTCTGTCACGCAGTACGTAGGAATTTAAATAGGCATTCTATAATTTTCTATAAATAATAATAATAAAAAAAATAATATTTTTTTTTCTACAGAAATTGTGTTTTCCCCAAATTTTTTTTTTACCAAAAATTTTTTTTTACAAATTTTTTTTTTACCAAATTTTTTTTTTTACAAAATTTTTTTTTCAACAAAAATTTTTTTTACAAATTTTTTTTTTTTTTACAAATTTTTTTTTTTCAACAAAATTTTTTTTTTCCACAAAAATTTTTTTTTTCCACCAAAAATTTTTTTTTTCAAGAACAATTTTTTTTTTCAACCAGTTTTTTTTTTCAACAAAAATTTTTTTTTTAACAAAAATTTTTTTTTTCAAGAATAAATTTTTTTTTTTCCACAAAAATTTTTTTTTCAACAAAATTTTTTTTTCCATATTTCAACGGGCGCCATAGGCGCATTACAACTTACTAGTGGTAATATAATGAAAGGAAATTTAATGTGAAATTGTGCAGCAGCTCTTCAAGCTTCACACCCACTTACTGCCTGTTTTCGTAAAACGAATTTGTTCGATCGTTACAAAATGTCGAAATTGAAGGCACACTAAAATGGATTTGTACCAATAATGAGATCCTATTCTTTTGGGCATCCGTTCCATTTGGCGATATCTGACATATAACTGAAAACCAGAATTCAATAATGTCCGAAATCCATTTTATATTGACGATTTGTAACGAACGAACAAAATCGTTTTATGGAAACAGACAGTTAATGCATTGATTTCGTACATCCTAAATTATAACAAAATAAAACCGTATTAGTTAGTCCTCGACCCAATCTAATGTCTGTGTTCACATTCCCTGGTGAATGTTCACAATCACTTCGATGTTTGTGTGCAAACACTATGATATATGCGAAATTATACATGTGCTATATTAAATGTATACAATAATTATTATGAATTTGGTAATTGAGTGGATAGTGATACGAGGGATGCAAAGGAAATATCTTTTATTTTAGACTTGTACTCAGGGTTATGACTCAGGGATGGAAGCAGTTATCTTCCTTAGTGCGAGAAGAACCATTGTACGTTTTAAGCACGAACGACTCTGTCAAAATTCGAAGATCTGTTTATTAGGGTGGAGAGAAGAAAGTCGCACTCGGAGAGAGATGTAGTTAGCGATCCTTAACAAGGGAAAATTAAGGAAATCATTTTTTTTTAAATTAGAAGTCGACGAATTTGGAAATTCTAGCAAATTTGGTGTCGATCTAAATTTTTTTTTTATTTTCTCAGTTTTGACTTTGTCAAAATTCAAACATCTGATTATTAGGGTGGAGTGAAAAAAGTCACACTCGGGAAGAAATGTACTTTGCGATTCTTAATAAGCGGAAAATAAGGAAATCATCTTAATATATATTTACCCTCGACACTGATTCACTGACTCTGTCACGCAGTACGTAGGAATTTAAATAGGCATTCTATAATTTCTTTTCTATAAATAATAATAATAAAAAAAATAATATTTTGTTTTTTGTACAGAAATTGTGTTTTCCCCAATTTTTTTTTTTTACAAAATTTTTTTTTTTTACAAAATTTTTTTTCCAACAAAAAATTTTTTTTTTAAAAGTTTTTTTTCAACTAAATTTTTTTTTTCAACAACATTTTTTTTTTCCCCAAAAATTTTTTTTTTCAACAAAATTTTGTTTTTCAAAAAAATTTTTTTTCTCAGCAAAAATTTTTTTTTTCAAGAAAAAATTTTTTTTTAACTAAATTTTTTTTTTCAACAAAAATTTTTTTTTTTCCACAAAATTTTTTTTTCCATATTTCAACGGGCGCCATAGGCGCATTACAACTTACTAGTTTTATAATATTTATAATAATTGGTTTCTGAAAAGCCCAAGCCTTCGATTTCCAGGCGTTGGGTCTAATATTTGATTTTTGTTGGTTTTCTATGCTGGTAATACCGTGCCAACTTAAGACAAAAACTTAAGCAATTATTTTAAATGACCCTTCGATCTGCATAAACAAAAATAAGCGATTATCGAAGCCAGCGAAAATGAGTCTTCTATTTGGCAAAGACTAAATTTGAGCAAATCGAAGAATAATTGTTTTCTGAAAAGCCCAAGCCTTCGATTTCCAGGCATTTCACAAAAGTAACATTCGCGATATATAGAAGATTATTTGGAGGCAAATCAAACTCTTTGAGAAATAAGTCTAGGCTTAGTGTTCACCTTCCATTCCAGCCCTCGCACAACTTATAACAATAAATTCAAGCAATCGTTTACATTGAACATATTCCACACACACAGCCACACTTGCCTAAACATAAATAATTGAAAGTACTTTTAAAGACAACGATCCACAAATTACACATGCAATTTATTTCAAAACATTAATTTCTACATCATTGGGCCCCAATACGAATCTTTAGACATTGAAAATCCTTTGAAATGCGAACGCCCACCCAATTGCCAATGCTAGTGCCTGTCCGCATGTATGTCAGTATGAGACATCTTTTGTTTACATACATATACATACATATATTTATTATTAAATGTCTAATATTTTGCCATGTCTTTCTGTGTGTTAATTAATTTCTAAACTTTTTAGCACTTTCATACATATTCGTTTGTTGGCAATCCCCGCACCAACGCTACGGGCTTTATCTTTTCCCATTGTGCCAAACACATTGTAGAAATTCGGAAATTAAGTTGAGCCTCCCTTGCCTCTCAGGCCATTCCATTGCCAGGCTGCCTTTTAACTTTTTGGATTTTTGTTTAATGTTCATTTTAATTTGTTGTGGTTTTTCGGGAAATGCTTCCTGCCAATACTAGAAGTGGCAGCCATGACCGAAATGCGGATGGCATGGATTGGTCGGAGCTTGGCAAGGGGGGGGGGGGGGGGGTGGTGCTAGAATTTCAGTTGTAACCGTTAATATTGCCATATTCAAAATAAACTAAAACATAATAAGCCATGATTGTTGTTATGATGCCAAAAACAAACAATGATGAAACTAATTAAATGCACACGCACACACAGACATCAAATGATAATGACTTGAATTGAAATAAATGGGAAGCGGAAGGAAATTGAAAAGAAAATGTATTTGCCTTCAATACAGAGATATTTATGCATCTAAAAACTAGAATAAGCGCCGCTTAATATTCCATGAAGAAACTGACGGGGAACTTCTTTCGATTCAGTGAACAGTGGGCGATATTATTGGACCTACTGTTTTAAAGTCGGCTTCAAACCTTTAATGATTTTCTAGAGAAGTTTAACATGGCTTACAGATAACTGTCTTACTCGTAAAGTCGCCAGCAGCCGCTGAAAAATGTTTGATGGTCTTGCCCGGTTTGGAAGCTGGGTTCTGCTGTGTGGTAGTCGCACACACACACTACCCATCGCTGTCGTCCGTTTTAAACACTTGAATGTTTCTTTCGAAACTTTGAAAATATTTCTATACCAGCGAGCATCACCCTGTATCCTCATGGGCAGAACACTAAGAGTGTGTGATTCGTCGATATCCCCACCAACCATATAGATAGACGACGATGCTGGATCAGGTGAACGTCATACGCGCATTGAAATCTATTCTGTTCAGTGGACTCCACTCATAAATCACCGTCAACTCGCGATTGAGTGAGTGGTAAGTCGTTCATCGTTCTTGACCTCCAGACGTGGTCAGAGGTTGCTGCCATCTGCCAAGGAGTAGATCGGGTTCAGCCTGGCCCAACAGGTCGTGAATGAAAACAATAAATAGAGTAGGAGAGAACCTTGTGGCACAATAACTAAAAGTCGAGTCATGCAAACAGCTGAAACAAACAACTTTTTTAGTTTTTGGTTTAGTTTCTTTTTCAACTGTCGAATACATTTTCGTTTTAAACATTCAAATCAAAGAATACAATACGAAAAGCCAAACAAAGAATATTGGGGCTCACCAAACTATGAAAAAAAAAAAAAAAAAAAAAGTTTGCTGGAAATTGTGACGCCAGTTGCAACTGTCTGCCAGAATTTGATAATCAAACTACCCAGGGTTGTATCTGAGTTTCTGTAGTTGGGCCATTGCCACTACCTTCTATACCACTCCTATAGAGCTATCTCTGAGAAAACTCTATATGAATCGAGAGAAGGCATTACCGACACCAAATGCTGTAGGTTTCGATATGAACGCTCCATGCCAGACCCTATCGAACGCCACGACCTTGCTTTCACCCGATGAATGGCTCTACTCCATCGTGTACTCAATGAACGTCATCAGGTCTCCGGTAGATTGATTTCTACGGAAGCCATACTGTCGATCATTCAGAGGGTCGTTAGACTCATGATACTTAACCAGATGGTGGTTAACCATTTTCTACATAAACGTTCGAGAGCTCAGCACATATTGCAATTGCAAGACAATTCACAGCTTCTTCTACTTGGTTGTTACATAGTGGAAAGTGTCCATCGTATCAGCTTAAGTGTCTATTTTTTTTGTTTTTTGGTACAGCTCAGAGGTCTTTCTCTTTAACACTTATTAAACCATAGATCTTCCGAAAGATCTTTGACTCGAATACATTCAGCACAATTTATTTGGTTTACCAGAACAATCTGCCTTTTAATCGATTTAATCGGTCGATGCGGAAATTTTGTTCATGATGGCGGACCAGAGGTAGCGAATATTCGGCATCTACCTCACTTTCCGGAAACACTGAAAAAAAAACTGTACATCAAATTAATTCTTCAAAAGTTCAACATCAAATTAATGAATAAATTCATTGAATTGATGACTTTGAAGTATTATTATACCCTCATCCTACGGGTAGGAGGGTATATATCATTTGATACGGCTCAAAAGTGTAACACATAGAAATTTTCACATTACACCCCAGGTGTCTTGAACCAAATTCGATTCATGACTTTCAAAATCGTTTGAGCCATGTCCGTTTGTCCGTCTGTCTGTCCTGCTGGTACGCACGATAACTTTTGAAAGAGTTAAGCAATCACTCTGAAATTTGGCATGGCTTAATATTTTCCCAAAACTGCTTATGGGATTGCATATGGGCTATATGGCCACGACCCTTCGGGTACCTCCCATACAAATGTACCATCCCGCCCTTTATAAACCGTGTAATATTAACAATATAACCAACGCGATCTTGCTCAAATTCTGTATTTAGTAAAGATATTGCTAGTCAAAGGTTCGGACAAAAACTTGGAAGTCTGGCAACTCCCCTTCTGGTACCTCCCATACAAATGTTTTTAGTGAGGTTGAGGGTATATATAAGTCGGTTTACCCGACTGCAACTTTTTCACTGGTTTTTCGTCCATCTTGCCAAAGAAAAAACGCTATGAAAGAGTGGGTCATTTTAAAACTGTTGTTGCTATTTAACAACAACAGCAACATTTTGGTCGGTCGCATTGCACACAACGAAAAAGTGTGTTCCAGTGTTTGTTTTCACTTGTTTGCGCTAGTAAAAAGTAATTCTCGTTAAAACGATAGGAGCCACTGCTTATACAGGGATTTCCAACAAGAGGTGCTATTTTGGTATTCAAGGAAAAATTGCACGTAGCACCGTCTTGTTGAAAGTCAACGTTGTCCAGATCAATATCATCCAACTCCGACCATAAAAAAATATTAATCATCTCTCGATAGCGCAATCCATTCACCGTAAATGTTGATCCAAACACATTTTCGAAAAAGTATGGTCCAATGACGCCGCCGGACCATAAACCGCACCAAACAGTCACACGTTGAGGAGGGAGAGGCATCTCAACAATAACTCTTGGGTTGATGTATAATTGGTGGTGCATGTGTCTATCAAACATTCAGGTTAAAAATATCGATAATAACATCAGGTTATTAATCTTAAATATACTCGAGTTATGCATTCGAGTTTGACCAATCATTTTCCTTTCAGGACATTCCAAAGCCTTACAAAAGATCATTTCCACACTGCTATTTTTTTTTTGTAATGACACTTTCGTCCACTTGCTTTATAGCCAACATTTTGACTTTCATTTGAATTTTACTGTACTGTTTTGTCATGCTCTTCCATCGGGCATTCAACTGAATTTTGAAACCATTTAATTTTCGTTTTGGAATTTCACAATCTGTACTCATTCGTAAATATAAGCAAATAAACAAAATCGCTTAAATGGGAATTTCATTAATGCAATTACTTGTCTGTGGTTGGCCCACAAAGTGATTTCACTAATGTGCCGCACCAGCAATTGCTGTTGCCCGGATAACTGCAATTGCTGCCGTAAACGTAATGCGGATGATTGGGATTGTGCTGCTGTTGGTGTTGGTGTTGGTGATGGTGCGCTGTTGGTGGTGTATGCAAAACCCCAAAACTGTGTTAAAAGCTATAAACTGTGAATATTTATCACTTGTGAAAGCCACAAAAATAATCTCAATTTAAGGCTAATTTTCAAAGGATACAGAAAGGAGAACAATATTGTGGGGGGGAGGGGTGGTTAACAAAAGAAAAACCAGAAAAATCTCATTTAAAACCATATCAATGCACCAAAAAGAGAATGCCAGCAAAAAAAAAAACCAAACACAGAAGCAAGGATAAGAATCAAACATAGACTGACCGACAGACAGACAGACAGTCTCAACGAGTCTCATACACATGCATATGTGATGGTGTAAACCAAAAAAAAAAAAAAAACGTAATCCCATAAATATTCAAGACTTTATTTTGATATAGAAATTATTGTGGTTTTACATATGTTGGGCAAAAACTAAAACAACAACAGCAACCTCAACAACATTATGCCCATCATCCCCATCATCGCCATCAACAACATCGTCATCATCATCGTCAGAAACAGCAAGAACAAAAAGTTGTCGCTTTTAAAGCTTTGCTGCTAAACTGTTTTTTCATTGAGTGTTTAACAGGCTGTAAGTGAATACTTGACATAAACACACTAAAGTGCAATCACATGTACACACATTCACACTAAACCCTCTCTGTCACAGACACACACACACACATGCTCAGTTATACATATCCACCAACACACATTTACACATTTACGGGGATTAAAAACAAAAAATCCTCTGTGTTTGGGTGTGTGTGTGTCGGTGTGCAAAGTGTCGTAGAGTCTGTGAAGTTTGAATTGTATACCCGGAAAATTGTATAGAATTAAAAATTTCAAATTATTTTCAAAACATCACTACAGCAGAGAAACAACAACAACAACGACTACAACTGTTCTACATACATTGCAATGTGTGGCCTGAATAAAGGGAGAGGTATAACCAGTTAGAGAATGAGTGGTAAAGAATATTGAATGCTTATGGTCCAAAAAAAAGTATTGGAATATCGAGCCCTTTCTTTCTTCTGGGTGTACGATTTCGACCAATCGAAATGCCTTCGAAATGCACTCTGGTCATCCATGTAGCTTGGCCATTTAAAGACTCTGGCCATCTACGGACTGTGACCATTTATGGACGCTGACCATTACAGGTTAGTGCTTTCCAAAAACTCAGGATATATATTGACTCTGGCCATCAATAAATTCCGCCCATTTATTAACTCTCTCAGGGACTCTGGCCATCCATGGAGTCTGCCTATGCATGGAGTATAGCCATCCGTAGACTGTGGCCATTTATGACTGGCCATCCATGGACTGCCGCCATCCATGGATACTGTCCATCCATAGACGGTGGTCATCCATGAACTCTGGCCACCATGGACTGCGTCCATCATTAAACTCTGGTCATTCTTAGACTCTGACCATAAATGAATTCCGGCCATCCATGGACTCTGCCTACCCAGGGATTCTGGCCACCATGGACTCTGACTATCATCGACTGTGCCCATCCAAGGAGTCTGGCCATCCATGACTCTGGGCATCCATGACTCTGGCCATCCTTAGACTCTGACCACCAATGAATTCCGCCCATCCATAGACTCTGCCTATCTAGGGACTCTGGCCATCCATTGACTCTACCTATCCATGGATTCCAGCCATCTGTGGACTCTGGCCATCCATGGAGTCTGGCCATTTGTGGTCTCTGGCTATCCATGGAGTGTGGTCCGCCCATCCATGACTCTGATCATTCTCAAACTGTATTTATATCAATGGAGTTCGGTCTGGCCGCCTTCGACTCTGACTATCAATGAATTCCGCCCATCCATAGACTCTGCCTTCCCAGGGACTCTGGTCATCCATTGACTCTACCTATCCATGTAGTCTAGCCATCTGTGGACTCTGGCCATCCATGGAGTCTCTGGCCATCCATGGAGTCTCTGGCCATCCATGGATTACGATCATCTATGACTCTGGCCATCCTTAGACTCTGACCATCAATGAATTCTGCCCATCCACGGACTCTGTCCACCATGGGTAGCGTCCTCGAGCATGGCCGGTGACAACATTAATCGGACAGTGGACTTAAAGCACAGGTGACGGCGATGAACAATAGGATGAAAAGACGTAAATTTATTTATTCGCAATATTAACAATTACATCAAAAAAATTTAGAAAATATTAAAAAAAAATTACAAAAAAATGGTTTCCCTCCTAAAATCGAAATATAACAAAAGTAGTCAACTTTTTAAATGGTAATACATTAAAAAATCCCTCATATTTTTTTACAAAACTCTGAAATATTTACTAGAACGAAAGTTACTAGATCTGATTCCGATAGAATTGGATTCGGAGCCGACATTGATTGGACAGCTGCACACAGAGAAGGCTGCATCACCTTCCAAAGCCTTAGATACTGAGAAGCCTTCAGCGCATTTAATTAGGTGACGGAACCTTAGTGTGATCAGGGGGCTTAGGCATAGTAACGTCGAATAAGCGACACCGACACAGGACGTTTTGTGTATCACACAATGATAACAAGAGATGCTAGGGTCAGGCAATCGACGGGTCTCTTTCCAACTCTGGACAGGCCATCGGTCGGGAAACTCCTCATAATTCGGTGAGTATTCCCACTGACCGGAAGCTACTGCTCCAAATATTCAATGCTTTTCCTACAAATGTTTTACATGGCTTAGAGTTTACTATCTTGCTCGCTAGTTTCAATAGTTTTGTTATGATCGTACTATGAGACGAACCTGACTTTGCTTCGTACCACAACATCACAACGTCTAATTTTGAACTTTGATTTGGAAATGCAAAAATGTTTCTTTACCAATTAACCCAACTTTTCATACCGTACCCTCCTTTGGGTTGTTGGCGTTGCTGTGCCTGTGTGTGTGTGCGCGATTATGTTACCGGAGTTTTGAGTAAACCAAACAACACTCTTGGCACGCATAATTGTGCCTCAAGTGACGTTTAGCTCACACCTTCAACCGAATCGAAAAATGTTTTGTGTAACAATGACAACAACAAAAATGTGAGCACGTTCCTGCTGAACACTCTAAAGCCAACACTCACACTCACACACACACCACCACAAACTGCCGACCCATACCAACATATGAACACCTACAGAGACACCTGAACACATACGTAGATACATGCAGACATACACACATTTTCGAATGCGTATGGGATGCACAACACTCTAACGCTCTCACTCTAACGCCCTATCTCCCTCTTGCACTAACAATATAACTAAATATGCTATGCATATGAAATTGTTATTGTTGTTATTGCTCTAGTTTTTGTTATTGCAGGTGTTGTTGCGACGCACTCTGCCTGGTGGCAGATTGCCATGTCTAGGTGTTGGTGTGAGGAGTGTGCAAAATTAACGCATGACAGGCTACCACATGCCAGAAGACCTACACACACACACACACCGACACACGTTCAAATTCCCCCCTGACTTTTTGCTTTAATCGTTCGTATGCGTTTAAATATATTAATAGATAGACGACAGTTCGTGTAACCGTTTTATGGTTATCTGAGCGAAAGAATGTGTAATGTGGTGGGAGGTGAATGTGTCTTTTTCTTCTTGTCCTCCCTATCCCTGTCCCTGTCCGTTGGCCATGTGCCCGTAATTTGAAGAATTTATGGTTGTTGCATGTTTTCCTTCTTGCATGTGTTTAATTTATCACACAAAAGCCATAAGCCTCATCTATGGCTCTTTCCATCTTCGTTCTACTTCAGTGTCTGTGTGTGTGTCTTCATACATATGCATGTATAAGTGCTTGTAAATGTGTGGGTTTATGTGCCCGTGTGGTGTGGTGTGGTGATGCTTGTATTGTTCTTTGCCTCACATGTTCTCTACGTAGTCCTGTTTATCTTCATATGACAATTTAACTTTATCTTTGTCTATGTTCTCTTGTTTGTCTTCTGTTGTTTTGTGTGTGTGAGTGTGTGTTTTTTCTGTCTCTGTGTTGCTGTTGTTGTCTACTTTGGTCTTCTTCTTTTTGTGCTTTTTTGATGTGTGATTCTTCGTTCACTTGTTGGCTGACTGCTGGTGACTGCAGATTGTTGTGACTGTTGTTGTGCTGCAGCACACATCTGTGCCGCAAAGACGTGCAAATTCTGTTAAAATATGGACGATTTTATAACAGCAGCCAGTCGGCAACGACGTGCCACAGCAAGCCAAGTACTTAAACGTACATCAGGGAAGGTTTGATGTTGGCTGTCCTCCACGACTCTTGATGGATTTCTACAAAATAGTTTAACTACATTTGAATGAGTTTACATTTAAGACGGCAAAGCTCAGAGCGGTGGCAACAAATTAACAAGAACAAATATCGAGAAGAGGATAAAGCCGTCTACATTGGAGGGTCATCGCTAACAGTCATTTCAGTGGTGAAAGAGTTCAATGCGGAAGACAACCCCAAATTAAAAATGAAAAAAAAAGTTAACAATTCTGAAAAATTATTGAACATTTTTTCCCAAAAAGGTTAACAATTAAAATTAACAACAACAAAAATTCTAAAAGTACTTTAAATGATTTTAGAAAAATTCTTAAATTTTACATACATGTACGTATTTTAATAAATGTGCCACTAGTTTCTATCTTCGTTCCCTATAACATTTTCAAAAGTACATAGTCAGTTCGTTTAAATGAAATAAAGTACAATTAAAAATCTCGCATAAGTGAAACAATTTTATTAATTTTTTTAATTTCGTCTTAACCGAATTCGACTTTATTTATACATACTTATATACAAACATTAAATTTTATATAGCTGATATTCAAGTACGACCGAACACTTTAAAATTGTAAAATGTGAAACCTTTAATCATTCTTTATTTCCCAAAAAGCTTTACCCTTTTTTACTTTCAAAAACAAGTTATTCGCTTTCGAAATCACCCTAAGAAATCACAACAAATTGTCTCCTTTCAGTCAGCTCCGCCTCTGGTGAATTCCCCTTTCAAATTCCCTTTACGCCATTCTGTTGTTTTGTCACTCATCACTATCTGCCTTAACTGCTGTTTATTGTGCTCATTCAGCGTTACATGTTTGTTGTTGTTGTTGTCACTGCACTTTACAAGTGCAAGGATAGTTATGCATGTATGTATGTATATGTGCATTCTACAATTGTCATTTGTACTTGTATTGTGTACGAGTATGTATGTGTAGTTTTTTTTTTTGTCTGAAGTCTTTTGAGGAATTAAGTTACAAAACGAAACAGCCGGGAAGCGGCAATTGACAACGGGGAAATAGACGACGTAACAAGTGATGAGAAGAAGAAAAATTGCACACACACACACACACACACCGACAAAGAAAGTGTTTTTAATTCATGCGGGAATTATTTAAATGTCTCTCTATTTTAATGGTGTTAATAGTTTGTAATCAAGTACGCGTTGTCGGCGATAACAATGGCAACAAGGAGAATGACTGAAAGCAACAACAACAGCACGACAACAATAACGATAGCGCTAACAGCGAGTGTGGCAGCAACAATGTAATGGCTGAGCATGTATGCAATCTCATGCATTTATGTTGAAGAAACCGTCTATTTTATCGTAGCATTACTGCCACTTGGCACATTATCTGGTTAGTGTATGTTTATATAAACGCATACACGCACATGAATTTACACGGTAATGTCTGTATGGGATGGCCAATATGTGGCACGTAAACTTGAGAGAATTGGGAAAGTTTGTAAAGAAAAGTCTAAATAATTTGGAACAGTTAAAAATTACTTTGGTCGGATTACGAAATATTTAGTAACGCTCGATGGTCCATGAATTTTGTACAGCCATAGGGATTAACTGATGTGCGTATGCTAATGCTCTGATGTTTTGTGTTGTATGGCACAGTGGCTCATAAGGAGAACATTAGCGTTGATTTAATTAATGGATCCTATTTTAGCAACATGTGTAAGTTGATGGTAGAGTTGGGAGTTGGGATTAATGAGAGAAGTTAATACTAATAGACGTATGATTAATATTAATTAATTATTTTACGTATGATTAATATTAGATATGACCATGAGTAATTACAGTAGGTAATAAGAATCGTTTTAGGTTTTACATTAATCATACGCATAATTATTTATGTGGCTTGGTGCTTGGTCAATGTCAAAATTATTCAATTTTGAAAAAAAAAATGAAAATTGAAAGGTTTTACAAAAAAAATGGTTTAATTACCGCTGAAAAAATTTGCATTACGCTTATAAAACTGCTCTGATTTAAATTTGGCATTTAGCATTTGATAATTTGATAAATTTCCTTTGAATAATCGTCTACTCAATACTGAAGAAATTACGGAAAATTGTTGTTGGATTTGTTGGACATATAACATGTGGTAGCGACCTTAGTTCCTTAAGTACAAATTGTTAACTTTAGCAACCGTGACCTGATCATCGTCCTGCAGCTGTGACATCAACTATAATCCAGATTTGCTTGAAAGGTTCATAGCCAGACGACGAATTTCAGTATTCTAAAGAATTTTTCAAACAAGTGTCCTACTAAATGTGTTTGCTGATAATGTTTGCTTTAATTTGGGGAAACTATCTCTAAATTTTAACTCAATCCTAAATTTTAACTAAATTTTTGGCATTTTTCATATTTTCTGAAAATTGTTTTAGAAAAAAAAGTTTTTCTTCCATTATACTTCCTAGTTTGCTTAGGGAATAATGTAAGATTACGAATTTAAGTTACCATGAAGCGAAAAAGTGAAAATCCGAAATTAACCCTATGAGGACCGGAGGTTTTTAGTCAAATTATGAAAAAATTCCCATTATTTTTTTTAGAAGATTTTTAGGAGATTTTTCATAAAAATATAAAAATATAAAAATATAAAAATATAAAAATATAAAAATATAAAAATATAAAAATATAAAAATATAAAAATATAAAAATATAAAAATATAAAAATATAAAAATATAAAAATATAAAAATATAAAAATATAAAAATATAAAAATATAAAAATATAAAAATATAAAAATATAAAAATATAAAAATATAAAAATATAAAAATATAAAAATATAAAAATATAAAAATATATAAATATAAAAATATAAAAATATAAAAATATAAAAATATAAAAATATAAAAATATAAAAATATAAAAATATAAAAATATAAAAATATAAAAATATAAAAATATAAAAATATAAAAATATAAAAATATAAAAATATAAAAATATAAAAATATAAAAATATAAAAATATAAAAATATAAAAATATAAAAATATAAAAATATAAAAATATAAAAATATAAAAATATAAAAATATAAAAATATAAAAATATAAAAATATAAAAATATAAAAATATAAAAATATAAAAATATAAAAATATAAAAATATAAAAATATAAAAATATAAAAATATAAAAATATAAAAAATATAAAAATATTAATATTGAATTCTTCATTCTTCAATATCAATCATACGCCACACTGTTCCAAAGGTCATCAATAAATATCAGCTAAACATCCAACGTTAATCTCTTCATGCAGGCAATACGAATTGTGGTAATACTTTAAAGTATTGTTCTCAATTCACCAGTTATTCCCACTTTGGAAAACACTGTTCCGGTTTCATGTTCCATTCCGTTTGGCTGCTTCAATTTCCTGCATTTCTCATTCCCATCTTTGGCAAAGACATGTAAGGATGAATGGATATTTTAAATGAATGCATTGTATTGTTGATATGTTAATATGTTTTTGGGCTGCAGACTGACAGTCGAGTGGCAGCAACAGCATCTACTTTAAGTTCCAAATCTCTGACACACACACACACACAGCCAACCCACAACAGCAGCAATGGATGTGCTTCTGACGATGATTTTTAGCATAATGTCGCCTCGATTTGTGCAATCCTTAAGCCTTAAAGTGTTGTATGATGCTGTTGCTGATGGTTGCTGCTGACTCTGGGTTTGCGTTTGTGGTTCTAGCATGTGTTGCTGTTGTGTCGTTTGCTTGATATTCCTGGCACATACTTCAATTTCAACAATATTGCTCCCCAAAGTGATGCATTGCTTGTCGTTGTCGTTGTCATTGCTGGGCCTGTGTGTTGCTGCTCTTGGCTTGAGCTTACCAAGGGGTAAATGTTGTCAACATTGTGCATGTCGAAGCTCATATAAATACATGTGTGTGTGTGTGTGCGTGTTCCAACTTGCGCTCGCTCTCGCTCTCCTTCTAACTCCCTCTAGTTGTAAATGTTCTCCTTATAGTGGCCCCCTTTAACTCCTCCAAAAGTTAATACATATTTATCGTAATGTCACATGCATTTAACAACAATTTTATTAAAATGCATAGACACGACAATATCCTACTACAGTCACACCTCCTTCCCACCTTGGCCCGTCTGCATTCCTTTCAGTGTTCCGGCTGTTGCTGTCAATGGCAGTGATGCCACTCCGCCTTCGCCCCTACCCCAACGAGCATTCCTTTCAACATTGAGGCGGTGGCTGCTGCTATTTAACGGATGCTCTTCAATCCATTAACGCTAAATACTTCTGTTATATTTATTGCTTCCTATAATTCCTGGGAGCGGTGACTCCATTGCTCCCGAGCCGTTGAAATCAGGGCTGGAGTGTGTAGCGGTGCTGCCTTACATCGTGTTGGAATGTTTAGGTGCTTCGGTACGGGTTATACGTAGAAACTGGCCGGAGTTGTCATAGTGATTTGTACTGAAGGTTATAAGTAGAGGTGGTAGGCGGTAGGCGGTAGTCGCTTGGCTTAAGTAGAGTTAATGTGTTTGGAGGGGTCATCTGAGAGCGTATTAAACTGAGGAAAGGGTATTATAGCAATTGAAAAAAGAAAACATGAATACAACGTATACTTGATATTAATAGCTGCTGTGGACGTGTTTAGTAATTCAGAGCGAATGAGTGATATTTTATAAAACCCCATTTCATAACAATCATACGCTCCCTAGTATTTACTTTCATAAAAAAACACGGCGTGTCATCAATGTGCACAAATGTACACGTTCCAATTCCAATAGAGACGTGTCCTAATGTAGCAAGCAACCAAAAGGACGCACGGAAAATATTCTAAAGCCGTCCTACTATTTAATTTAAAATTTTAAGCAGGCATGGAAAATGTTTTTCATACGACGTTTTATTAACAAACATCTGTGATGGTTGATGGCTGAAAACCAAGCGACCTAAACCACAATTTACTTTTAAAATATAATAAACTCCTCTCAGCTGGATATACTGGGACCTTTTGTATTTCTGCTCCACCTAATTTTCTGTCACGAAATTGGGATTTGAGCAAACTTTAATTTAAGTTTGCATATTTTTTGCTCTAACTGACAAACAGGTGGAAAAGTGGTTATCGTGAATGGAAAATGTATGCTGGCGATTGCGAATGTGGCACTTAGTCCAATGAGTTTCCTTATTCTAGTATCACTCATCAATAAATATAAATTTGAAAGGTTTCCAAAATTTATTGATTAGATGATCTTGTCATTTGAAGGAGGACGGCCGTTGTTGACAACGTCGACATAATTGTCAATGCTTCGACTTCTTTAGATCGCGGCTTCCAATCGACATTTTTCTTGGTTTGTTATCTTTTTAAGTGGGATAAGAAATGTCAAATGATGAAGAAGAAGAATAAGCAAATAATCAAAAAGTGATTGGGATTTGAAGCGGAATAAAGGAATGTATTTTAAACTCAAATAAAATAACATATTTAAAACTATCCGATGTTATTTTCTACTCCTCACTGCCCTTTGTCTGGGCAACGGTTCAGCCGGTTCTTTGCCAAATCAAATCGAAAAGATTTTTTCTACTATCCGTCAATCATACATACGTAAATATTATATTTATATTTAATATCAAATAAAATAAGATTACATTTTGGAGTGCTTTTTTTGTTTGTGACAATTTTGAACAATGAAGCACAGAAAATGTCGTTTTCGATGTCAGCTGAGCTATCGACACAATTATCGAATATAATTTGTCATTTTCGACTACAAGTGAAGTTAATGGTAGAAAACTCATGACAATGGATGATTTGGTGGACAAATTTGAGCTGTTGGGAGAAGTTAGTGATGTGAAGAATGAAACCCGTGCACGTCGCTCAAGAACAACTGAGAATAGCCCAAAGTGTGTAAGAAAACCCTCGTTTGTAATTTTTTAGTAAGCGGATTTACGATGGCAAACGTTAGTCAATTTCGAATTTTAATAAGATTTAAAAAAAAAAAATTTTAAATGAACACTTTTTTCTGTCATTTTCGATTTCTTATGCATTTTTTTCAACAAAAAAAAAATTTACGAAATACATTTTTTTCGACTTTATTTTTGTTTACAGCTCTAAAACTTTCATTCAGATTCAAAGGCACTTAAGGCGAAGATTAAAAATAATTTTGTGATCAACTTTTTAAAGCTCAGTTCAACCTAATCGGAAAGGTGTAGTGGAGTTTCAATTTAAAAAAAAAAAAAAGGTTTATGTTGTTTACGTTGCATAGTAAACCAGTAGAATTTTAAACCTCCAAAAATAACTCAACCACTAACCAGACCTCTCGTTAATCCTATAAACACAGGCAACCACTCGTTGCCATAACGAGAGGACATTCACAATGAGGCAATCCTTATCAGTGGTGTGTATGGCAAATAATTCCTCTATTATATTTTATCATTTCAATAACATTAAGGAGTACAATTTTAGGTATGCAAATGACACAGACAAAGGACAAGAATCAGGTGGAGTACTTACACATGCGCACATCATTTCAGAAGGCTTCATTAGAAACCAATAGAAGAAATTAGCTGAGATTTACGAATTTATAAGGAAACCGAAAAGCCCCCTTAGGGAATGTCAATCGTTTTGTATGTTGTCCTCTAGACAACGTAGGGCTGTTTGGTTATCAGTAAGCATTCATTTCGCAAACTAATGCAATTGACTGGAAGTCATATGTCGTTAATAGTTGTCATTGTATTGACCGTGTTCATAACTATTACCTGTCTCTCCATTAGCTGGCTGTTGTATTAGTTCTGATTAATGTCATATGTCGTATCACATTTTGCATTAGCATAATTTATTATCTGGTTTAACTCATTATTAGTTGGTGGTTTTGCTGTTACTTATATTCTTTTGTTTTGTTCTGTTTAATCTCCCAGTGGCATAACAAAATCATTCAGGCAAAATGAGAGCAACACAACACAATTTCCACCATTTATGAACAGTCATGAGTTCAGAAATGCATTCGTGAGCAAATATGTTGGACGCTATTTAAATATTCTGGAATATTTCATTTTGTTTTGTTTTGTTTTTTTTTTTGGTGATGGTTTTTGCTTCGTTTACAAATTATAATACAGTGTACATATTTTGACTTAATTCAACTATGTTTATTAAATACTATCCAGCTATTATAAATATTTTCCATTTCAATAATTTCGACACACACAAAACCATTTGCACATGCACATCCATAATGATATTTATTCGTTTGTGATTTTTTTTTTTTCATGAAATATTTATACATGTTTTCGGGGTTTTTTTTTTTTTGTCTTCTCTTCATTGATATAATGTGATTTAACTAAAAATATACATGACATTAGTTGAAAAATATTTAGCTGGAGGGGTTTGCACTCGAAGAGAAAACGTAGTCATTTTATTAGAGAGGATGTCTCTGAAGTCATAGCTTCGATTGTGAATCATGACTTAGTTTTTAAGAATATAGAATCAGCGGGTGTTATTTGAGCTGTATGAGAACTATCGTTATCGACTATGATATGACAGCTGATAATGTCAACAGATGTTGATATTTCTGTTCACATCACGAAAATTTTCTCCAATAATTCTGCAAAAACTCAAATTATTTATGAAAAATTCCCCAATGAAAAATCGGCAGTACGACGGATCCCTAAAAATGAACCCAATGCCTAATAACCCCAAATTTTGTTCAGTTGTGGACACTTTTTCTATTCTCATTAATAGAATTTACACAATTTCGCATAATGGAAATGACTCCAAATTAAATATTCTTTTGCTAAAAAAAAAAAAAAAAATCATTCTGTTGTGGAAAGGATTGACCGAAATTTGGGTAATACGAAAACTAGTGTTCGTTTTCGTATTTCGGACTATATTATACAGTCAAATATTAATTTACAAACATTTTGTTTAATAGATAATTTATATTATTTTAAAAAAATTTTATAATGCTTTTATAAAAAATTCTCTCAAAAAAAATCTTTTTTTTTATTTAAAAAATTTAATATCTTTTTTATTTAAAAATTTAATATTTTTTTTATTAAAAAAATTTAATATTTTATTATATATTTTTTTAAAGAATTTTGTATTTATTTTATTTAAAAAAAATTATTTTTTTTTTATTTAAAGAATTTTATATTTATTTTATTTAAAAAAATACATTCATACGTTTTATATTGTTTTTATATATATTTTTTTTTTGGAAAATTTTTTATTTTAAAAATTTAATTTTTTTTTATTAAAAAAAATTATATTTTTTTTTTAAAAATTTATATTATTTTTTTTAAAAATTTATATTTTTTTTATTTAAAGAATTTATATTTTTTTTATTTAAAGAATATATTTTTTTTTTTAAAAAATTTATTTTTTTTTTATTTAAAGAATTTATATTATTTTTATTTAAAGAATATATATTTTTTTTTGGAAAAATTTATATAATTTTTTTTTCAAAAATTAACATATTTTTTTTGGAATTTTTTTTATTTTTTTTTTATTTAAAAAATTTAATATTTTGTTTATTTAAAGAATATTATTTTTTTTGGAAAAATTTATATATTTTTTTTTTTGGAAAAATGTATATATTTTTTTTTTCAAAAAATAACTTATTTTTTTTGGAAATTTTTTTATTTTTTTTTTATTAAAAAAATTTATATTTTTTTTTATTTAAATAATTTTATATTTATTTTATTTAAAAAAAAATACATTCATACATTTTATATTCTTTTTATACATTTTTTTTTTTTTTGGAATAATTAATATTTTTTTTTTGGAAATATTAAAACTTTTTTTTGGAAAAATTTTTATTTTAAAAATTTATTTTTTTTTTATTAAAAAAATTTATATTTTGTTTATTTAAAAATATATATTTTTTTGGAAAAATGTATATATTTTTTTTTTTTTTGGAAAAATTTATATATTTTTTAATTATGTAAAAACCCGTGTAATTTTTTTGTTCTGAATAAAAAGTAAATCCAATTTGTTGAGGACTTTGTAAAGCTCATTAGTTGTCGGGAAGGTTGTATAACAAACTCATCCTTCTTATCAGCATTAGTTGCGCGTTCTGCAAAGTAATTGACTCGTAGGAAAAATGTCGGCATGCGCAGAAACGTCTAATGAACATCTTCGTTATCAACCTCAGATATATCAGAGCAACGTATTTTTTTTTGATCCATTTCAAACCCCAGAACATTTTTTGAGGCCAACACAACTGTTTTGTTTAGTTTATTT